>CM056960.1:12122387-12550370 GCA_029856935.1 Cyclocarya paliurus | reverse complement strand
ATTCGGTTAGGGTTAATGGATATGATGGAGGCTAGGTCTTATGGTAGTGATGTGTATGGAAAGTAGGGCAAACAATATGTTGGTCGAGATATGTGAGTAGGAAAGATTAAATGGGTGAGTGGATTGTATTTGTGATATGGAAGGATGCAAGACAATGTATGGACAATGGAAAAGTTATGAACAAAAGATGAGTAGACTCGACAAAAGAATATGAAGACTCTCTTTATGGTTTTTATGGATATTTTGTGAAACCAAAGAATACTAAAATTGAGGCTTAGGATATCTTTGATTTGCAACAAAGTAAAGATGAACTAGATGGAAAACATAAGAACAACTAGCAAAAATAAGAACAATGTATTTTTGGGTTTTTGAATATAGAATGGAAAACATAGACAAGAGATTGACAAATTGAATGAAACAAAAGCAATACTCATAAGATTGATAGATAATTCACCATCGATTCACGAATTTCACGATGATGAAATAAGATAGATTGAATCACACCTATTCACGAATTTCAAGGTGATGATCCTCTACTAGGGATTCACGAATTTCACCCAAGTAGCCCAAGTGCTAAGCACCGAAAGGTGATCTCAAGAACAATAATCCACCCACTTAGGGATTTACCAAATTGTCAAAAGATGTAAAATGAAATGCCTAAGGGTCCTATTTATAGAGATTACAAAGTGGAAACCCCCAATAGGTCCCTTGAAATATAATAAAATAAAATAAATAAAGATAAATAAATGATATGGTCTTGCATGGCCAATGTGGCCCGTGATATGTCTTGGCCCTTGGTTGGCCTTGGCTAGCCTTGATCATGGAAGTGGTTCGATCTTTGTTGTCCATGCATGGCTAGGAGCTTGTCTAGGACCTTGTCCTAGGGCGGTTTTTGATGGGATCCCAACACAGCCACTGTGCGCGGCATCCGAATTGCACACCTTACGTGTCAACAGGAGACTACATTTTGAATTTTCATTCCTTCCCCCCCCCCCCCACGTTTACCTTTTTTCCTCCCTCCCTGTTTCTTTCTTCCTCTTCTCCCTTCCCGTTTCTTTCCTTCTTCTCCCCCCTTTGATGCGAGACCCCCCACCATCCACGGAAAGCCCCCAACTCCTCTGCTATGATTTCGAGTTCCTGAGCTGGGCACTGTGGTTTTGAGTTATCGAGTTCCTCTGCACTGCAATTTCGAGTTCCTCCCCCGAAGCCCCGAGCTCCTCTGCACTGTCATTTCAAGTTCGCAGGTGATTCTAACGATTTCTTCTTCTAATTTCTTCTCTGAGGTTTCTTCTTCTTCTCTAAGATTTCTTCTTCTTCTCTAAGATTTCTTTTTCTTCTCTGCGAGTTCGACACACTTAGATTGAAAGCCCTCAATCCACTGACGTGAAGCACTTAGATTTCTTCTTCTTCTCCGCGGTAATGTATTGTCTCTTGTAAATAATCTTCTTCAAGTTTTTCCATGTATTACTCCTTTTTCCTCTATGATTCTAGGGTTTAGTCATACATTTATTTTTTTCTCTGTGTTTACAGCATCTCTTTTTTTCCTCTAGGGTTTAGTTATATGAGCTGTAAATTAATGGTATTTTGCTAGAAATTAATGGGGTTGTTTCTGGATGATGCATATCTAGTATTAGCTAGAAATTAATAGGGTTGTTTCTGGATGATGCAATTGACTACATTTTTTTTTTGATAAGTATGATGCAATGACTACATATGTGTGATTAGGTGACGTTTTGAAATTACATGTAAGCAAATGTAAACCAGCACACTTGCACCCGTTTCTTCCTCTCCTCATTGAAACTTAAATTTCCATTTTAGTTGATTTAATTTGTGTGATTAGTCAAGGTCAAAATCATTCAGATAATTACTGATCTTTAGTTATGTGAGAAGGAGGTAATGATGGTGTTTTTTTTTGTCCAAGCCAATTTTCTGGTTTATTGTTGGAATGAACTTATTTTTCTAGCTTATGAGACAATCTGGAACAATAGAGTTGCAATAGATGAAATAGTGAAATAATGTGGTGTTAACTTCGTGAAGATATGTAATTATTGCATTCTTGGTTTCTCAGCATGTATTAGTTAAGATGTTCATGATTGATGTCTGACTATAACAGATTGGGGATATTTTTCTGCTTTGTTTGGTTTCCCCTGTGATTATTTTCAGCATGTATTAGTTAAGATGTTCGAAGAAGTACCTTTTATAAAAAAGTGAATTCTACTTTGAAAATTCACTGTTTCTGGTTTATTGTTAGGATGAACTTATTTTTCTAACTTATGAGACAATTATTTCTGGTTTATTGTTTGTAACTTCTATTTGGGTTAACTTATTTTGCGTTAACTTTCAAAATGATTTTTTGTTGGAATGGGCAGGATAGATGCATGGTGTAGATGGTGGAGTTGCATCCAGATGGTGTAGATGGTAAACTAATGTTTCTGCCAAATGTTTATGTATAGCTTCAGCACAGACATGCCTAGCTCATTCTAATTTGTAAAGATTCACTTATGCTAGTCAACTAACTTGCTGTGATTATGAGTAATGTTGGCTGGTTTAGCACATGAACGTGCTCTATTTTAGACTCTGGAAAACCAAGTCCTTGAATATAATGGCAATTTGCAGTCATTTAAACTTATTGATTCTTTGTTGGGTACTTCCAATGACATTAGACTTGGATGGGTACAATTTGCATACACAAGCGAGATCAAACGACGTGCACAAACTGTTTTCATTACACAGGTTAATTTAATGGCATTCAATTTACATACATGGGTTTGCAAAATTGCAGGCACTCATGTGCACAAGCTGTTTCCATTCAAAAACCATCTTGGAAATTTGGGGCATTATTGACCTCCACTACTAACCTAAAAGTAAAAACAACTAAACATTCATTACTCAACAAAAAACCAAAAAACTCATCTGCCCATAATCATACTCAACAATGGATGAAGCTCAAATTACCTTGATATTCCAGTTGAAATTAACCACATGAGTGCAACTTTTGAAATTAACCACATATGTTCATGAAATAAATGCCATCAAGTACAAGAACAGATTCCCATAACTTCAGGATCATTCCAGTTATACAAATACTGTGGCTATCTAAATACATAACATGAATGGACATTTTGAGATTCAATCAAAATCTTTGCAAAAAGAGTAACATCTTCAGTGAATCCTCTGTCATTCGAGCACCATAGTTAGAGGTTGTAACCGCCCATTGTATAGCCATAACCTGTAAATCAGGGGATTATTTTTCTACTTCATTCAAAAACAACCATAAGAAAGGGAAAGGGAGTGAAAAGGAAAAGTTTACAGGCACAGTGATCAAGTGTGATGCAGTGAGCTAATAAAAAAAAAGAAGCAAAAGAAACCTAGTATAAATTATATTAATACTGTGGATCGGGAATCTAAAAAAAATTCCAAAATGTACAAAACATTTAGTCACCTAAAAAGAAAAGGATATGACAGAAACATTTGAATTCCTAAAATACATACACTACCATACTAATATATATAGCCGCAAAAGTACTAATATATATCGCTGCAAAAGTACTAAGTGGCCCCTTCTGTAAAAGGTATTAAAGGAAAAAAGAAAAAGGGAAAATTAAAAACAAAAGCTTGGTCGATTCTCAGAAGTAGGATGAACTTTGTAAATAGTCAAAGCATCTGATAAGCCTGCTAAGTTTGATCCTTTTTTTTTTCTGCTTCTTCCTCTTCTTTTTCCTTTTTTTGTTTATCCTTCGAATCCTATTTCCATTTTGGAAAAGTCTTTCCGTTCTAACCGATCAGTTTGTTTATCAATAAAGTAAGGCAAGCTAATAATGAAATGGAGAGGATCTTCAACCCTTGAGCAAGCTGTTTTAAGTACACTTCACAAGATTTTGAGTTAAAAACTTGCTCTCAATCATCCAAACCAACAGTTGTGTAAACAAAAATATTGCAAATAAATCCAACAATCTCATCATGACTAACTAAAGTCAAAGATCTTAATCAAGCTAGAGCATGGGAACAGTTATTCACAATATTAACACAACCAAATAAAGATAATAACATTTGAGATTTCCATTGAAATTAAATACACTGAGCAAGAGTAGTTAAATGGGATGTCCTCTAAAGAATTCAGCCTTTTCTCAGCAAACAAACCAAGATTAACAAGATACTTTCTCAGAGTTCTGCAAACTTTACCCTCTAGAGTATGAATTGACCAAAACAAACAAAGTGAGAGATAGAAAGTCATATATCTCAAGCTATGGGACCAAACAGCCTGTGGCATGGAATGGTAAAAAGAATGGACAGAGATTGCTTACCCAAGTGCTAAAGCACCTGACCATTGAAGCTAGAAGCCAAGAACTGTTGATGTAAGAATAGCCAATGTGCTATTAAAATTCCAATCAAATGAGAGGACACCAGGGGGATCTAATACAGGTATCAAGGCAACCAGAAATAACAAAGTGATCAGCGTTGTCTTCCACATCAAGCTATTTAAATTATTTAACATCCTTGTTAAGATACAATTTATCTAACTTTTCTAGAAGCAAATAAACATAGGTGAGAGCTAAAGGAAAAAAATAGAGACATTTGAAAGAGCTTGACCAATTCTCCTACTGCTGCAAACTGGACCAGAGGATCTTGTTAACTGCATTAGGTATTATCCATGCCAATGCTATACAAGCACCAAAGAGGTCGAATTGGAGATCAGTGACCGTAGCCACAGCAACACCAATAGATACCACTGTAAGTGCAAGCACCTGGAAGATTTCATTGTCAAGATTTCAAATAAAAAGCACGATGCGATGACCTACATCAGTAAATGGGCATATCATATAAAGTATCATTAACTCTTGTCAGTGACCAATCAACTAGAATATTACATCTTTAGAAAACAAAACACACTTGACACTCAAATGCACCCAGGCCTGTACAAGCACCTACCCAATAATAATAATAGGAGAAATCAATTAATACCGCACAAAATTATGTTATTCATTATATTCATCACCAGCAAGCTTCAGCGCGGACCAGATCAACAAAACTAAAAAATCCATCAAAGCCGATGTACACTCAAAAACCTAATCTATAAAAAGAAAACACCTAGAAATCTGGAAAAAAAAAAAAAAAAAGTCAATAAACTACAGGGCTAGTTCTATTGCATTGAGTGATTTGTATTTAAAAAAACCCAAAAAGCTAATAGATCAAAAAATAGGAAAACTCGGTGTAAAGGAGGACCCAAAAAAATGAGGATGTCTTAAGTAGTAACCTTTTTGGCCGGCATCACTATCTTTGCGCTTAAGAATTTTCCTGATATATTTCCTTCCTAAGAAATCAAACATTTTACCGCTACACAATATTCTTCACTCTCTGATATTTCTCTCTCTCTCACCCACTCCCTTTCAGAGAAATTAAAATGGGGTTTGCTTCTCTAAGACCGTTGAGAGAGAGAGAAGCATTACAAGAATGAGAGTGCAGAACCGAGAGAAGAAGACCCCGGGATGGGTGGAGATGGCTAGAGGCAGGCCGACGATTCGCCGGTGCTGGGCGACGACAGAGACGACGAGGGTGCTCTACAACAGGAGGGAGGGAGGGGGTTGCGGGAGCGGGATGGGTTCAAAATCTGAAATGGGTGAGCTGTCTTCAAATCCATTTCAGCAGGAAGGAAAAAAATATATATATAAATTATAAACAGTATTGCCACGTAGGGTGTGCAAAATTGCACACCGCTACCGTAGCTGATCCAATCAATGCTCATATTATATATATATATCAATTCTGCCATAGGTACCCGCCTTTGGCTACTTTTGCAGAATCGGATGAGGTGTCTCATGCCACTTCAGTAGATATTATTAAAAAAAAAAGAAAAATCGATTCAGAGACCCATCTCGCCAAACTCATTCATGATATTTTGCATCTCAAAACTTGTCTTCATCCCTGATATTTTGTAACAACTTGTCTTCAATCCTTGGCCATATGAGCAACGGCCGATCTTCGTGCCGTCGAAACTGCAATTTAACATGTGATTTTGAACAACAATTGCATAGCATGCCAAGTCGTAATGGTGTATGACCTCTAAAAGCTTCCCTTGGTTGACAACTCCAGCGCTCCTGCATTTTCGCGAAAGCTTGAGAAGAAAATATTGAAGATGAGGTTCAGTTTCGTACTCTACCTTTCCATTCCGTCCCAAACTTGATTTTCGGACTTGCTCGTTCACTCCCCCAATTCTTAAGGTGAAGTTTTAAAAAAAACTTAGCTGCTAGCAGTCGGGTCAGTGCTCTGTCTCCCACTGTTTCTGAGAGGTCAACCCTACCAATAACGTCTTTCAATGAGGTTAAGGATTTGGGGCGATTTAACTTGTTTGTAAATTTTTTTTTTCTGGGTTGTGTTTGTTTGTTGAATTTCTGTTGTTGTTGGTTATGCAGATGATTGAATCCCTGATATATCGGGTGGACTTATTGGAGTCTCTGGATTTTTTTTGAATGATGCGAATGAGAGTATTGGCATTAAATTAACCATATGTCTTTTTATTTTTAAATTTAGTAAATATCATCTATATTTATTTTATATTGAATTAGTTAAATTATTTTCATTCAAGATATAAGTTATAGAAAATTTATTTTTCTTTTTAAATATGAAAAATAACAAGTCTAAAAGTATTTTTTAAGATTATTAAATTGTGAAAATGAAAATAAATATGATTGTTGAAAATTGTTGAAGATTATAAAAATAAAATAAAAATTAATTAAAAGAATATAAATAATAAAAAATAATAATATTTTTATTATTATAGAGAGTGTGACGACTAATCTAATATAGACTTCAACTTTTAAATGATTAGTTAAAAATAAAAAAGTTAGATATTAGTTAAAATTTAAAGAATATAATAACTAATTCAATGCTAATGTTAGAGGCATTGATCAGTTCTTTTCTTGTGCTGCTGAGAGCGGGAGTAAGTTATATTCCTTGGATTCTCTCAGAGTTTATCGTTGTTGGCGAGGGATCTCAACTGTGGGGGTGCAAACGCACCGTTTCACTAGTACGTGGTATCTCGGGTACGCGGGGGTTCCACACCCCGGGTGCAAATAGACTTTTTCTATATATACAGAGTTCATTGTCTGGCATGCATGTAGTCGAATGTATTCTCTTCTTGGGGCAGCAGCCTGGCTAGTGCTGGTTGGTGAGTATAGTGTCGTACTGAACATATCTCCAAAACTTCTGTCACCAGGTCCAGCATCTCCATGGCGGACGAAGCAACATTTCCCGGCTATCCGATCGACCCCAGCAACGGGTTCTGCCACAAAACCAAGATTTTCCACAGCCTACGGCCACGGGTCCAGCTCCCGCCTCCCTCCCAACCCCTCTCCATCGCCCAATTCTGCTTTTCTCTCCTCCAACCCTCTCCGTCTGCCATCGGTTCCACCACCGTCCTCATCGACTCCTCCACCGGCCGGCGCTTGTCTTACTCCGAATTACTCGACCAAATTCACTCCCTTGTGGTCGCTCTCAGAACCTCAACCTCTCTCTCCAAAGGTCACGTTGCCTTCATTCTCGCGCCTTCCTCGCTCCAAGTTCCGGTTCTCTATTTCGCTCTCTGGACCTTGGGGGTCAACATCTCCCCAGCTAACCCGCTCAGTTCCGACTGGGAAATCGCACACCAGGTCCGGCTATGTAAACCGGTCATCGCCTTCGCCGCCTCCTCTACCTCTGACAAGCTTCCGGCTCTTCCTCTCGGTACTATATTCATCGACTCGCCCAAGTTTCTCTCAATGATTAGCGGAAGTCGGACTGGCACTGACCAACTCGAGAGAGTCCAAGTGAGTCAGTCAGACTTGGCCGTGATTCTGTACTCCTCGGGAACGACAGGACGAGTGAAGGGCGTCATGCATACTCACGGCAACTTAATAGCCGGGTTCTGCCATCTCCAGCGCGAGTTCGATCAGAATCAAAATCAGCCACAGCCACAACCAGTGTTGATGTTCACACTGCCCCTGTTCCATGTGTTCGGGTTTTTCATGCTCGTTAGGTCGGTGACAATGGCGGAGACTCTGGTGATGATGGGGAGGTTCGATTTCGAGAGCATGTTGAGGGCCGTGGAGAAGTACCGGGTCACCTACATGCCGGTTTCACCACCGCTCGTGGTGGCGCTAGCCAAGTCCGACCTCGTCAAAGAATACGATCTCAGCTCTCTCCAGGCTCTCGGATGCGGTGGCGCGCCGCTCGGAAAGGAGGTCGCCGAGCACTTCGCGGCTAAGTTTCCAAACGTGGCGCTTATGCAGGTAGCCCTGTTCTGTCGGTGAAAAAATTAACTAACGAGAAATAAGAAAAAATATTACTAAATTTTGGATTCTCTTTTTAAAAAAAATAGTTTTACAGAATTTTTTATTTTATTTTATTTTATTATTTTTAAAAGAAATGTTCGATTAATCTTAATTAATTAACTATTTTTAGACTCTACCTAGGTTTGTATGGCAAAATTTTTTCAAATTATTTTATCTTAATATTCAAACATTATAAATATAAATATTTTTTAATTTTAAATATTTAATTTTTTTATTTAATCATTATCTAATTATTATAATTTTTTTAAATTTTAAATAAAATATAAAAAGTAGTTCAATTTTTTAAAATTTTTAAATAAAAATTATATTATAATAATATTTTACATTAATAATATTTCTATTTAATTTTTTTATATTTTTAAAATTTTATAAAATATATTAATTTAAATATTTTATTACTATTTACACGTCATTTCATTGTAATTATCATCTTCTTATTTTATCTCGCTAGGACTTAAAAGTTAGGCCGAAAACTTTGAACTGTCAAGTCTGTAGATGTATTAGTTTCAAAAAAGAAAAAATAAAGCCTATAGATATATAATTGAGTTTTTTTTTTGTCAGTGATTAAGAAAGTAAATATTATTTAATTTATGTATTTTTTATTCAAAAAAATATTTTAAAAATATTTTAAAAAAATGAAAATACACTACATCGATTCACCATCCGTTCGGACCGATGTCCCAGTAGCATTATCCATAGATATATAGTCTGTGTGTGAATCATTTCGTGCTTGAAGCCGTGCGAAAAGGTTGATACTGATATCAATTTGGGAAATGTTTCTCCCACGTAAGGTGGCGACCGATAGCATTTTCTTATTTTTTTTATTTAATTGTTAAGTAATTATTTTAAAATAAATTTCTATTTTAAAATGAATTTCTATTTTTTATTTATCTATTTTTTATTTACTTTTAAGTAATTATTTCTATTTTTCTTATTTAATTGTTAAGTAATTTTATTTAAAAAAATATTTGATTGTTTCGGTGGACTCCTCTGCGGGAGTAGCACTGTAGCACCGTCCTATGAATTTCTGGAGAAGGGTTTTGGGGGCAGCGGGCATTCTAGCAACCTAGAAGAAAAGTCCTAACACGTTTCTCTCCACTACACGGTCAAAGTACAAAGCTCGTGTAAAAACTAGAGGACCACAACGAACAATAACAAAATTGTCCGTGTGAATATCAAATTTGATAAAAGATATTTTAATTGTTTTGAAAAAAATAAAAAATATATAAAATTTATATAAAAAAATTAATTTTTTAATAATATTTGCGCACTTCATAATTATACTTAGAATTATTCTACCAAATCATTGCCGATACTACTGCAGCCAAAAAGGATAATTCACATTCACGTGTAGTACTATACACCTATGGAGATTCTTTTTCTAGATAGAAAGACTAGAAGGGAGACGTTGAAAAGTAGCATACACTCCTTCAAATTGGATTTGAGCCTTGATTCAGACGACTTTAACCATAGCTTAGATCCTAACCTTACTAGATAATTCGATAAATGATATTAAGACAGTTAATAAGTTTAATGTGAATACTAATACTTTTTGGCTGAATATATATTTGGATTTGAAACCGCTTTAATAAATACTAAACTACTTTTAGAGTAACCAACCAATATCCACACCCACTCTAGAAAAAGGATAACTATACAATATTTTTTATAAAACTTTACACAATTATATTTTAAAATGAGGAGTATTTTTATAAAATTCCATAAAAGTAACATTATTCTACAAAAATACTCTTATTTTAAAATATAGTTGTAAAACGTGTTGTAAAAAGTATTGTGTAGGTATCATTACTCGCTATGTGATCAAACCTTATAGTTTTACAACACTGAGCCATAATGTAAGATCTGGTGGTCTAAGCCGTTTTCAAAAGGTTGGGTTTTCACTTTGAAAAATTATACTATCATATCTACACCACACACTTATTTTTATTTTTTTTCCTTATTAGATATGTGTGTGTAAGAATGATGAGTAATAAAACTCTTTGACTCTTGATCCCATGAATGTTTTGTTGATAACTCTTTTGCATACAAAAATGATATATACATATTTTATAGAGTGCTACTACACTCACCGCTCCCAACTATCGCTGGGAGCTACCGCTAGTTGTAGATTGTGTTTTTATTTTTTTTATTTTTTTATATATGTATTTTTTTACACTATTAAATATTTTTAAAAAAAATAAAAATATATATATAATATTATTAAACAACACTTTCTTAATCACTAAGTTAAAAAAAATTAAAAAAAAATTAAAAAATCAAAGTGGTAGAAAGGAGTGGAAGAACATAGTGGTAAGAGTAGGATTATTCTATTTTATAACTTTTACACAACTCTTCAATGAAATATTATTATTTTTTCATTTTTTTTCCTTTGATGGGTTTGAATTTAAAAAATAATAATATTTTATTAATGAGTTATGTGGAGCTTATAAAACATTTGTGTCTGTATCTTTCCCTTTACCATATCATGGATAGTTGTATTCCTACCTAGGCCATATTGATAAGACGTATGTGGACTGGAAAAAAGGGGATAAATCACATCCCTTTTAAATCCCACCAGTAAAAATTGAGTCTCATGTATAGCTCGTGTTGAGTATTTTTTTCACCAATTCTATCCCTACCAAGAACATACTGGTAGGAAGTTGGTGAGCTGGGGCTGGGTAATGGGGTCTGTAACTGGGCCCGCCCGCTCCACATGCTCGCAGGGGTACTGGGGGATTTTCCCCACCGTCATATTTATAAGATGTTTATGGGCAAGAATAATGGGCATGGCCGCACGAGTCATATTTGAGTAGGAATATGTCCTATCTCCATCAAGGACATTGGTAGGCAGTCGATGAGATGGAATAATGGGCACGGATCATATCCCATTAACATCGCACTCATGAAAATTGAACCCATGAATTTCCATCGTGAAACTCTATAGAAGTGAACTTTACCACCAAGCCAACCCGATTGTTGTGTTGATTCCTTCAATTGAAGGTTAACAATATTTTTGTTGAACATTGTAACGATATTGTCAAACTTTGCTGATTGTCGAATGTTAATTCTTCTTGTTCTTTGTTTAGATATGGTTTGACTGAGAGTGCAGGAGGGATAGCAAGAATGATGTTGGAGGAATCCCAACAGCATGAGCATGGTTCTGTTGGTCGCTTAACTGAAAATATGGAAGCCAAAATAGTTGATCCTGTAACTGGAGAGGCCTTACTGCCTGGCCAGAAAGGAGAGCTGTGGTTGCGAGGGCCAACTATCATGAAAGGTCATAAACTTTGCTACCGACTTCATCGTTGACAATCCACTGCTAGCATTCTCTGCCATTGTTGACCTGTTTCTCAAGCTTCATAAGACCACTATAATGCTTCTTGGTTGATGAAAAGAATCAAGGTATCTCTGCAGGTTATGTTGGGGACGACAATGCAACTGCTGAAACTTTGGATTCGGAAGGGTGGTTGAAGACTGGTGATCTCTGTTATTTCGATTCTGATGGATTTCTCTATATTGTAGACAGATTAAAGGAACTGATAAAATACAAAGGGTATCAGGTGATTGAATTGCTCTCTAACAAACGATTTTTATAGGTGTCATCTCACTCCATGTACATAGTTCATCCCATTGTATTTAACAAATTGCAGGTCCCGCCAGCTGAGTTGGAACATTTACTCCTATCACACCCTGAAATTGTTGATGCTGCTGTGATTCCGTAAGTGTATAGTATTGTGATCTTTTTCCATGTTATAATAGGCTTCCTTGATTTTCACATGACAAGGTGCACTGGGATCACATTTTTTAGCACAAGCCCCATCTCTTGCGTTTAATTGAATGTCATCTATGAAGCAGGTATCCTGATGAAGAAGCAGGGCAGATTCCCATGGCATATGTGGTAAGAAAGCCCGGAAGCAATATTGGGGAGGCTCAAGTTATAGATTTCATTGCAAAACAGGCAAGCTTCTAGAATCTTTTTTCATATTGAAATAATGAAATGGTTTCTTCATGATGCAGATTTTAGAGTGTCCTGGCCTTGCAACTTATCATTCACGGCTGCATAATATTTTCTCCTATCCTACCTTCATGTTGCATTGAGATAACATAACTTGGAATTTTTTTTTCTGTGTTTCACAATTTAAAATGTCATTCAATTGGGTATCCGTAAATGTCATATTTCTAAGCAGATTTTGGGTTCTTATTTGATGGTACAAGAAATAATTCTTCATATGATTGACTCCTCAATCTCATATTCCACATCCCTGGGCGAAATCTATTACCTATTCTTCTTAGGATCCTCCCTTGTATGCTTCAAGCGAGGATCCGTAGAAAAATACTTATAGGCAATAGATATAGATTCTCTTTTTATGCTAATCATAGTCTTTATATAATAAAATATAAACTGCTTTTACCACTATTATCAAGCTCAACTTGCACCGTTTTTGGTGTTCTTACTTTTAGAGGCTGCACTTTGGCTTGCAGGTCGCACCATACAGGAAGATCCGCCGTGTCTCTTTTATCAACTCTATTCCAAAATCTCCGGCGGGGAAAATTTTGAGGAGGGAGCTGGTCACTCATGCTCTCTCTCTTGGTTCCTCTAGACTATGATCAATACTCTGGAATTAGAGGTGAAGGGGGAGAAGCAGGCGACTTGCCTGATTGATCAGGTGTATATCCGAGTGTGTTAGCGTTGTGGAGCCTGGTTTTCCAAAACCATGGTCTACTCACAATTTTCCATCTTCTATATTTTGCGCTATTGTATTATATTTTTATTGCACTCTCCTTGTACTACATTCTCTCCCCATATTATAAATATGGCTCCTTACTGCATTACCATTTTTATTTCATCCCTTTCTCTTCTTCTGCCTTTGTACTTTAGCTTGGTATCATAGCCACCTTTCCGTGGCCTTCATCTGTCTTCTCTCCGTACAGGGTTCTTCCACAAACAGAAAAAGATTGAGCTTGAATCAAGGAAATGGGACTGGAGGGTCTGACCTAGGTGAGTGTTGTACTGAAAATATATATAAGTGCAAAGAATAGTAACAAGTAGTAAAGTGTTTTAAAAAAAAAAACAGATGTCGAATCCACGGGGATTAATTATGCTATTGAATACTGAAATTTACTAAATTAATTACTATTTGGAAAACCATAATTTGAAGAATAGATTATCTAAATTAAAATGAAAAAAAAATAGCATTAAAAGATCGCTAATTAATAACTCTATATCTCTATGTGAATTTAACTAATTGGAGACTCATTAAGTTTTTTTAGATTTTTCTTGAAAATCACACTAATCGCAGTAAAGTATCTCTACTTTTGCTCATTAATGGTGCTTAATCCTAGAGCTTTAATCATAAATCACCTCTCAGTCTCATTGCGATTCAATAGATCAAACAATAAGTAGTTAGAAAATTACAAGCATTAAGAACAAGAATAAACACTCAATTATGAAAATATTGAAAATACAGTAACTTAGAATATAAATTGTGTGTTTAATGCTAGACTATATCAAAACTCTAGAAAATAAAATTAGTTCATAATGAATTTGAAAACAAAAAGAATAAAATTAATGTTCTTCGTTGAAATCGGTTGATGAAGCATGCGGTTCTAGCCTCTGCCCTCTAGATCCTCCTCCTAAAAAAAACTCAAAGAATAAACTCTGGAATATTTTTACTCTAAACTCAAAGTCCCTTCTAGTCATCCCACAAAACGAGATTAAATAGATGTCAAAACTCAAAACCGGAAACAAGATAAATGTGGCTACAATCTAGCCTAAAGGTCTGGAAAATAATTTCTAAAAATAAATGTTAACATAAAAGAAGATTATCCCAAAAATAACGGAATAATCTAAAATGGAAGATTTAGTAATAAGCGACTTGAATTGTGGACCTCGAGAGGATTTGGTGGTCAGCAGATTGATTGCAAAACTTGAAGGGTCCCACCAAGTAGATGCCATGAGCGCTGAATATAACTAGTCTCCTTGTCTACCGAGAGGAAGGACTCCCGACCGGGATGATAAAACCCTCTCACCAACCTAACGAGCAGTAAAGCTGCTCGATTTTTCTAGTTGTTGCCCATGATGTCATTTAGGTTGGTTGCTTAAGTTGGTCGTTTAGACTGGTCACAGTTGGGTCTTTTCACCTACCGAGAGAAAAGACTATTCGCCTACTGAGGGGTAGCATTGGCATTGACATCATCAAAAGTCTAACCAAATGTAAAATTTGATAAATTTCATCAAAAGAGAGCTGCATTGGATTAGCCAAAAAAATAAGTGAGAAGCTTTGAGGTACAGTAAATGGATGTGTTTTTTCAAATTTGAAGGGCTACTATTCACTCATCAAATCTATTTTTTATTCACGTTTAATCTTCAACTATTTTGTAATAATAATGTAAGAATCAAATTAAATTATTAATTAATATATGATTAGTGTAATTATAAAATATGAAAAAAAATAAAAATATTATTATTAAAAAAATATTATTATATTATTATTTTGATGAATTCAATGGCTAATCCAATGTGGAGTTATGCATAAGAAGGTTTTAAAGCACTGGCCTTTGACTCATCAATGGCTAAAATTTGATGAATCTCACTTAAAAAGGCCGGCATTGGATTCATCTTTCACATGTTTGTCAAGCTATGAGCTACAGTGCTCTTACATTTATCTTCAAATTTGAAGAACGACTGTTCAACATCCATCGTATTATTGTATTCCCAAAAGGATCGGTTTCGCATGCAAACCCGTTTCTTTTCTTTCTCTTTCTCTTCCTTCTTTGCTTACTTCCTCACCCCCAAATCCCAAAAGCCCTACTATTCTTCCTCTCCTCTCCTCTCCCATTTTCTTCCTATCCTCTCTCTTCCCAATTCCCAGCACAGATCTTCCTCTCCCTTTTTTCCTCTCCCTTTCTTCCTCTCCATTTCTTCCCTCCGTTTCCTCTCTGTTTTCGTCAAGCTATCCAGAATCTGGGCTATGAGAGCAAGCATTTCATCTTCATGAAGCAGGGGTTCAAGTTCGTACGAGGTGTTTCAGGCTTCAGAGGATCTCCATCACTGAGATAGGCGCACCGTTACCGCTCCCATTGGGTTGTACGATTCTCCGCCTACGTGAGAGCTTTCTCCCCGTCTTTATATATTAATCATATATGCATGTGTGAGAAATTTGATACTACATCTGTATGCTTATGTAATGAACTTGAAACCCGTGAATAAATTTTGCACTCCATGACTAGGGTTTCAATATTTCTGTTGTTTGAATTGTATGAAACAAAGAATAGTTTTGAGATAGTGTTTTTGTGGGCTTTCTGTTGTTTCTTCACGGGGAAAAATATACTTCAATTTCAAGGATGAAACTGGAATTTCACGTAACAATAGAAACATTTATTGTGGCGCCCCCAACTTCCATGTACGGACAGCACGGAAATCGAGACACCCGGGATGATGACAACACGGTCACGCACCCGAACGACACGTGCCAAGTGTGTGAAATGCAACACGTGTACAAAGTAAAACGCAGCGGAAAGGTTAAGTCAGATAACTAAGTACTAGAATTTAATACAATACAAAAATAATACAGAAATCCATAAGTCAACATAATATAATTTTCTTGCTTTTAAAACGACATCAAATAAAATACCAATACCAAATAAAAATATAGCCAAATGTCCCTACTCCTCAGGCGGAGCCGCATCCTCGGGCTCAGCCTCTGCAAAGCCTGCATTAAAATCTGCAGTACCAATAAATGGTACCACAGGTAAGTAAAACCCAAAAGTACTCCAAGATAACAAATATAAAAATACAACAGCCACTATGCATGCACATGATGACCCAAGTGCAAAACCCGAGAAGAACACAATTTCTCAAAAATCACAAGTTTTTCCCACGCACGCCAAAAATCACCATTTGGCACAATTATTAACCAGGAATAGTTACTTTTATTCCAATTTTAATCCGTATGCACCATGGCCTCCCCTAGGGACCATCCACATATCCTGGCTCCCTTCGTCACTCCACAGGTAGCGACTATGCGAGTGATACAACACGAGTGATGCCCAGTTCCGTACATAGCCAAGCATCCTCTGATCTCCGCCAGCACGAGAGATCACGGAGTCGGATCGAGAGCGCTACCATCCCGTCCAAGTCCCGAGCAACAGCTCCAGGGGACGACACTCAGTATATTCTGCTCCCGAGTGCCCAGAGGAGCTCCACCGAGATAATAACCCATCTCGGCTTGGGGGTGATACACACACACCCGAAAAGCCCTTTTTACAAAACACAGTTTCCAAAAATATACACACCCATGCATGCGTGCACAATGCCATGAAAATGACTAAAAACCAATAACCAACAGTTACCAACCAAATTCCAATAACCAACACAGTTCATCAGATAACTAATTCACAGTTTATAAAACAGGTTATTGCAAAAATATATTTAAATCTTAAAAGTCTTTTGGAGAAATACTTACAGTGCTTTAAAATAATTTATGGAGGATCACGGAGGAACTGGAAGCACCAAAACAGCAACTGTCACAGTGTAAAAACACTGTGGCCGAAACACAGTGAAACTCAAATTTCACCCGGGTTCAAACGAAAACTTGGGAACGGTAAGGTAGGGCCTATAGGAGGTGAGGAATCTAATGGTGGTGGTGGTTGGCCGTGAATAGTGGCGGAAAAGGGTGGTTTACGGCCGAAAATCTCGGATCGGGTTTGAGGCTCGTTGGGGCGGCTCCGGCGACGGATCGGGGCCGGGGTTGGGTCGGTTAGGACGGAAATGGGCCGGTGGTCAAGTGGCTAGGAGCTGGTGGCCGGAGGTGGCTGGACGGCGGCGCAGCAAGGAAGAAACCGCCGCGGGTTCGAGCGCGCCGTGGAGGCAAACGGCGGCGAGGCTCGGCCTGAGATTGGTGGGGCAAGGTCGCCGGCGCACGGGGAGTCCGGTGAGGCCGGCGGTGTCGACCACGGCCAGCTGACGGTGTCGACCACGGCCAGCTGACGGCGGCGCTGCACGGTGAAAGGCCGATCGGCGTGAGAGAGAGGAGAGAGAGAGAAAGCCCAGGTCGCGCGGGAAGGAAGAAAGAAATGGGGAAAAAGAAAAAAGAGAAAAAGGAAAAAGGGAAAAGAAAAATGAAGGAAAAGAAATGAGGTCTAATCCTCACAACTTTTGGGTCACAACTGATCTTCAAAATAACTATTTTTAAAACAGTAAAATAAATAAATCAATATAAACTCAAAACTAGTTAAAGTAAAATATTAAACTCCAACAATAACATCATTTAAAATAAAAAGGAATTAAATTGCAGAACCCTAATTAAAATTAATCAAACGCAGTGAAATGTTTTAATTAAAATAATAATAATTTTAAAACCCACAAACAAACCAATTTAAATTAAAGATCAATTTAAATCCAAAATAATAATTAACAATAAGAAGGCCCAATAAAAATAATTTTCACCATTTAAAATATTAAAACAAGAGAATTACGCAATAAATAATTCAAATAAACCTTTTTTAGAAATACACTAAAATCCGGGATGTTACAATCTCCCCCCCTTAAAATAAATTTCGTCCTCGAAATTGGTAAGGTCAATCATTAAAAACTAAGACAAAGATAAGGTTCAACTAGGAGTAGACTTAAGAAGCATACCAGGAGGGTCAACCAAACAAATACGGATACTGCTCCCTCATATCGGCCTCTCGCTCCTAAGAGGAATCTTGAGCCATTAGATCATTCCAAGCTACCTTCTCCAAAGGTATCGACTTAGATCTTAACCTTAACTTGCCAGCACTTGACACATTTCTGAATAAACATGGCAATATCCAACCTACTTGCACCAGTCTCCCAGTGGCACATTATGATTATTACTCCTAGAACGGCCATGTAATCCAAGATCTCTATATCCACAAAACCTTGATACAACACCCACGAAATCCCAATGATTACTAGCTCCACTTGATACTCTGAACTGACCTCTATTAACTCCTACAGTAAAACTCCAAACCTTCGTTGAATACTAAACCTTAGTAACCTAGTGGCCACTTCCAAAATTAACCATCAATAACGAAATTGCATACACAAAAATCAATCTCCAATTACAGGTATCTTCTCAAAATTCCCAATCATCACTAATTCCTCAAAAATCAACACAAAATTTTAAATTCCTAATTACAACCCAAGTACCATGCTCCTGCTGCGCACTCTGATAATCACTACATACCAAAAATTCATGTCCTCATAAAACCACACCATTGAGTACAAGGTAGCTCCATACCTATTAACCCAAAAACTCATACCACAATTGGTAGAAAATACCCTCTTCCAAAATCAACCTCAAGGCCCCAAAATACACCCGCTCATCTTAGATAAGAGCTTATCTTAAAAGACTCAAATCCCTTCCAGCCAACCAGAAAGAGCATCTAAAATCCTACCGACAAACTAAATCCGAAAGTTTAACAACTAAGTTCTAAATATCATCTAATCTAGCGGCGACTAAACTCACCACGAACCACCAAAGACTTCACTAAAACAATACAAAAACCTTGGTAACTTGCCCACCTACTTCTACTCCTACAAGCTAGTTTTTGCATGACTAAATCCTTCAATAGCACCTCACTAACAAACCTCAAGGCACGCCCTACTATTCAAATCTTCAATCCATCAAAACTATTACACAACATCCAAGGATCCTAATATTTTATTAACTCTCATACTTGATTATGCTATCCACCGTTGATGCCTAGGTTCAACTTCCAAGATTCATCAATCTTTCTTTAAGTCCAATAACAATGTCCTTGATTCTCCCAACTGGACACTCAATTTCAAAGGAAAGTATAGCCTCAAAAATTTAAATTCCTATGTGACCTCAAGTCACAATTAATTCCTTTAGGTAATCACAATAATTAATGCCAATCATCATTCCATCGAGTAACTTGTTTCGACTGTGCTCTTCGATCAACTCACCAAAACTCTTGAACTTAATACTGTCGTAACGACTCCTTAACAATACCTACCAGAACTACTTCTTCCAAGCCAAGAATGAGACTAGAACCTGTACTCTCCGAAATTCCTACAAACTCACAACTGCTACACATCGATCTCGTGCATCCTTAGCTAGAATCCATATTCCTCCAACGTGCAAGTTATCTATCAATACCATTTCCATCATCTGGACCTATATCCTCGAAATCAACAAGAATCATTTCTTAAATCAACACCTTCTTAATCCTTAAAATTGATATGGATCAAATCTTAATTCTACTATTGTAACCTTAAGCTAAAAACAATCATTTCCTCGAATTCGATCCAAATCTACAATCCTCAAAAAAATACATGAGCTAAATCATTACCTTCCATCTCCAAAGAAATATTCTCATTAAAAAATTCCTATATTAATAATTCTACTCTAATCAACCTCCTTATAATGATTACAAACTAATCAGTCTCCAAAATAAATCAAGCTAGCATACCAAGCTCGAGGAATTAAAAACTTAAATATTATTACAAATCAATCATTCAAACCTATAATTCTAAACCTTAAACCAAAATAATCATTCCCTGAAATCCTCAAATTCGGTGACCTTAAAGCTAAAACACTCACCTTACAAACCTTGCAAAATTCTAAACCCAAAATAATACCAAAGTGCTTAACTGAGTCAACAAAGTCTAAAACTTCTAATTTAATTAATCCTTCAAGTGCTTGTTGAACCTACCACCTTAGATCCTATAAACTTATTTCCTAGAAACTATAGGACCTCAAACCTTAGATAACTTCTCAGAAATCTATCCTCGAAGTTTGTTGAACTTATGACCTCCTACTCCATAGACTCAACACTTAATTCTACGGAACTTAAGACCTCAAGTATCCTAGACGAACAAAAGCTATCCCCACCTGAGCTGCAACTTGAGTTCCTACTCCATAGAGTTCACTTAGACCATGTCGTTCCCTTCGAGTCTCAATAATAAAACATACCAATTCCAAAAATTAAATTAAATTCATACCTGCAATCACTCCAGCATCATGAGTAGATGGCGCCTCATAATCCACGTCTCCGGGAGTCATGGCATAAACCCGAGCTTGAACCAGCTGTCTCTGATTAGATCTTCCGCCACGTCGGCCTCCCTGACTTGCTTGAGGTTGATTAGGGCACTCTCGATAAAAATGACCTGGCTGGCCACATCTATAACACTGAGTGGTCCCATTCTGACAGCAGTCATCCTCATGAGCTCTATTGCATCTGCTGCAAACTGGGGCTCGGCCCCCAATACGCATCCCAGAGGCTGCTTGTGGTCGAGTCCCGCTCCTCTGAACAAATTTCTGGGGAGATCCGGAACTGCTACCCTCACCAGCAAAACTCCTCCTTTTCTGACTCGGAGGGGAGCCTACAGCCAAACTATTCTCCCGCTCAACCATGGTAGCCAAATCAATTAACTCATTAAGAGAGGAAACCCGATGACAAATCACAAATCTGCGTATCTCAGGACGCAGACCCTCTCGGAAACGCTCCACCTGAAGATCCTCAGTGGCAATAAGATGGGGCGCAAAACGCCCAAGCTCCAGGAAAGCACGGGAGTACTGATCCACCGTCATATTACCCTGAACCAGATTATTAAATTCTCGAGCCTTCTGTCTTCTCACAGCAGGTGGAAAAAATCTATCATTAAACTCCTTTTTAAAGCGCTGCCAGGACATAGCAGCTAAAGTTCCAAATTCCCTCTCCAAGAGGTTTCGCTTCATTCTCCACCAATTTGCTGCCTCTCCTTGTAGTAGATAACTGGCGTACAATACTTGTTGATCTTCGGTGCATCCACAAATCTCAAATGTTCTCTCAATTCCATTGATCCACCCTTCAGCTTGAAATGGATCTTCAATTCCAAAAAACATAGGGGTCCGATATTTAAGAAACCTCTCATAGGAGCACCCCACTTGTACAACCAGATTTTGGTCAACTGGTGGCGGCCTGATATTTTGATGGAAGAGATCAGCCATCCTATTCAATGCCCTGGCAATGGCATTATCCACCTCATTATTGGAAGATTCCCCCATGGATTCCTTATCCTGCCTCCTTGGCCTAACCATTATTCTGTCAAAGCACAATTCTCAACCCCACTTTAGTCCCGGACAAAATTTAATTAAGAGTAATAGTAACACCCAAATAAAATATAATAGGACCACATAAGATAAAAATAATAAAATAAAATAAAAATAAAATCAATCAAACTATCAACAATAAATTAGAACCATTAAAATAACATATTTCAAACCAAAATAATTTTTAAATCACAACTTTTAAAAATTTTCTGGTACTTCACCTAAGGGACATGTGGCTTTACCCAGAGTCAAACCGCTCTGATACCACCTGTGGCGCCCCCGACTTCCATGTACGGACAGCACAGAAATCGAGACATCCGGGATGATGACAACACGGTCACGCACCCCAACGACACGTGCCAAGTGTGTGAAATGCAACACGTGTACAAAATAAAACGCAGCGGAAAGGTTAAGTCAGATAACTAAGTACCAGAATTTAATACAATACAAAAATAATACAGAAATCCATAAGTCAACATAATACAATTTTCTTGCTTTTAAAACGACATCAAATAAAATACCAATACCAAATAAAAATATAGCCAAATGTCCCTACTCCTCAGGCGAAGCCGCATCCTCGGGCTCAGCCTCTGCAAAGCCTGCATTAAAATCTGCAGTACCAATAAATGGTACCACAGGTAAGTAAAACCCAAAAGTACTCCAAAATAACAAATATAAAAATACAACAGCCACTATGCATGCACATGATGACCCAAGTGCAAAACCCGAGAAGAACACAATTTCTTGAAAATCACAAGTTTTTCCCACGCACGCCAAAAATCACCATTTGGCACAATTATTAACCAGGAATAGTTACTTTTATTCCAATTTTAATCCGTATGCACCATGGCCTCCCCTAGGGACCATCCACATACCCTGGCTCCCTTCGTCACTCCACAGGTAGCGACTATGCGAGTGATACAACACGAGTGATGCCCAGTTCCGCGCCCACCGCGTACATAGCCAAGCATCCTCTGATCTCCGCCAGCACGAGAGATCACGGAGTCGGATCGAGAGCGCTACCATCCCGTCCAAGTCCCGAGCAACAGCTCCAGGGGACGACACTCAGTATATTCCGCTCCCGAGTGCCCAAAGGAGCTCCACCGAGATAATAACCCATCTCGGCTTGGGGGTGATACACACACACCCGAAAAGCCCTTTTTATAAAACACAGTTTCCAAAAATATACACACTCACGCATGCGTGCACAATGCCATGAAAATGACTAAAAACCAATAACCAACAGTTACCAACCAAATTCCAATAACCAACACAGTTCATCAGATAACTAATTCACAGTTTATAAAACAGGTTATTGCAAAAATATATTTAAATCTTAAAAGTCTTTTGGAGAAATACTTACAGTGCTTTAAAATAATTTATGGAGGATCACGGAGGAACTGGAAGCACCAAAACCGCAACTGTCACAGTGTAAAAACACTGTGGCCGAAACGCAGTGAAACTCAAATTTCACCCGGGTTCAAACGAAAACTTGGGAACGGTAAGGTAGGGCCTATAGGAGGTGGGGAATCTAATGGTGGTGGTGGTTGGCCGTGAATAGTGGCGGAAAAGGGTGGTTTACGGCCGAAAATCTCGGATCGGGTTTGAGGCTCGTTGGGGCGGCTCCGGCGACGGATCGGGGCCGGGGTTGGGTTGGTTAGGACGGAAATGGGCCGGTGTTCAAGTGGCTAGGAGCTGGTGGCCGGACGGCGGCGCAGCAAGGAAGAAACCGCCGCGGGTTCGAGCGCGCCGTGGAGGCAAACGGCGGCGAGGCTCGGCCTGAGATTGGTGGGGTAAGGTCGCCGGCGCACTGGGAGTCCGGTGAGGCCGGCGGTGTCGACCACGGCCAGCCGACGGCAGCGTTGCACGGTGAAAGGCCGATCGGCGTGAGAGAGAGGAGATAGAGAGAAAGCCCAGGTCGCGCGGGAAGGAAGAAAGAAATGGGGAAAAAGAAAAAAGAGAAAAAGGAAAAAGGGAAAAGAAAAATGAAGGAAAAGAAATGAGGTCCAATCCTCACAACTTTTGGGTCACAACTGATCTTCAAAATAACTATTTTTAAAACAGTAAAATAAATAAATCAATATAAACTCAAAACTAGTTAAAGTAAAATATTAAACTCCAACAATAACATCCTTTAAAATAAAAAGGATTTAAATTGCAGAACCCTAATTAAAATTAATCAAACGCAATGAAATGCTTTAATTAAAATAATAATAATTTTAAAACCCACAAACAAACCAATTTAAATTAAAGATCAATTTAAATCCAAAATAATAATTAACAATAAGAAGGCCCAATAAAAATAATTTTCACCATTTAAAATATTAAAACAAGAGAATTACGCAATAAATAATTCAAATAAACCTTTTTTAAAAATACACTAAAATCCGGGATGTTACATTTATCACCGACAACATGAGAAGTGTCAAGAATACTGAATGTTTACTCTTTGTTTTGCATTTATTTGATCGAATCAAATGAAAAGAGCATTGATAAAGTCACTAATATACTTTGATTGTTAAGCATTCTAATAATGACTCCTATTGACTCATTGAACATGCTTGTTGAGATTTAAAATTGCCACAACATAGAAAGATACATGAAGTTCATTTACTTATATGAAAAAAAGAACATGAGGTTCATTTTCAAAAAGTTTATGAGAACAAGGCATCTTACAGAGAACTATGAATGCTTCAGCAAGCACAATACTCCAGAATCAGATTTTGTCTCTCTCTCTCTCTCAATGCTTTTGTTGAAACTTTTGCTTCTCATATAAAGTCATCTGATCAAATGTCCTATAAGATACATGCAGATTAAAGATGTTGCTCACATACAAATGATGATCTAGTTCATTGGTTTTTCTGTATGCAAAAGGAAATTGATGAAATTCAAAACCCCTGCTTTTGTAACGTGAGCTGGTGGTTTTGTGTTACACTAAGCTAAGTTTTTGTAGTGATGAAGATCTTTGAGTTGCTGCAGTGAAAAAAAAAACAAGTGGTATAGTAAGTTAGGCACTATTGTTTTAAAGTGAATATTGTTGCTGCCATTTTTTTATCTTGCAGTATAGCATCATATTCATAATTAAGCAACTGATAAAACTCTGTTTTTGCAAAACAATGGCAACTGAATCGTTTTAACTCTCTATTGAACTAAATTCTCGAAGTTATCATGTGTAGCAGTTTTTAGTTTAACTTTTTTCTTTGTGTAGATGTGTAATGAACTTCAATATGTAACTGTGTAATGAACTTGAAGTGTAGCTGTTTAATGAACTTAATGTGTAACTATTTGGGAAAGCAACATGTAGCATGATTTGTTTCTTTTGTTTAAAATATGTTACCTTGTATCTATTTGAAATGTGCTGCTTGGTATCTATTGTGATGTGCTACCAAGTAAGTTATTTTCTTGTGCTGCCTCGTTTAACAGCCCAAGGTTACGGTTATTAAAGGATGGACACTCCATTTGAGGAGGATCCCTTCTTCACCACTCTCTTACAAAGTAGCAGAGAAGGTTGTCATAGCAATCCAATATATGAGCAATATTCTAATGTTATGGTTGATGTAACTCCCCTTCATGGTGAAAATAGGCCTCTGACAAAAAAAGTTCAAAGAGGGGCATCTTTGACTGTTGATAAGGATAACTTACTTGTCTCCGGTTGGCTCAACATTAGCATTGATGCCATACGGGGTATTGATAAAAAATCAACTCAAATGTGGGACATAATTTTTGAGTTTGATCATGAGTATAAAAAACCAAATGCTGCAAATCGTTCGGTAGAGTCATTGATCAATCGTTGGTCCATGATCCAGAAATGCACAAACAAGTTTTGTGCATTTTTAACGCAAGTAGAATCATTACACCCAAGTGGTGCGACCAAGCAAGACAAGGTATATACCATTTGCCTTTAATAATGTTTTATTTTATCTATAATTCTGTTTTTTGACAATATTAATTTTAATTTTCAGATTGAAAAAACAAAAATAATGTACAAGGAGATAGAGAAGGGGAACTTCACACTGGAGCATTGTTGGTGTCAATTGAGACACCAACCCAAGTGGCGGCAGCATATGGCTAATCTGAATACAAGGAGAAAACCACATGATAAGCGTCTAGCCAATGAACAGTCACCTGAAGTTGTCGACGACGTTAGGAAGGAGAACGTTGAGAGGCCTCAAGGAAAAAAAGCTGAGAAAGATAACTTGAGGAAGCGAAAGGCCCAAGAATCATGTGATGCTGAGTATAACATGACGTTAGTACAAATGACTGATGATAGACAGAGATTCATGGCAGAGAGGAGAGCATGGGTGGCGAAGCAAGATGCTGATAGAGGTGCACAACTGGAACTTGAAAAGAGAAAGTTTGAGGAGGAGATCATGAGCAAAGATCTCACTGGCATGACTACCATGCAGCAAGCCTACTTCTTGAATATTCAGAAGAAAATATTTGAGAAATCCTTGGATAATTTCAAAGGTACATTTGACAAATCTCCATCCACACCTCATGGAGTTGAGTAATTGTTGGATTTCACTTCAAATTTCCAGCTTTTAGTAGCTGCCCAGCCACATGTTTTGGATAAACATGTGGCTGGGCAGCCACATTGAAATCTAAATTGTTGGTTGATAAATGGTTGATTATATTTTGTAAAAGTTATCTTTTTTGTGCGCACAATTGTATCTTGTAAACCAACTTTTTTGTTGGTTGATTGTATTTTGTGACTAAGTTTTGGAATGGAAACTAAACCTCAGAATCTGGGTTGTCACTTGATAGGGTACTGAATTGTCATCTGATTTTGGAAGGGAAATTAAGTTGATGTAATCTGAACTGTGAATGTTAAGTTTGAGATGCTTGTGTTATGGCAGCAAATGAGTGTTAAATATTGAATGTAATGGCAGCAAGTGAGTGTTAAATATTGTGTAATCCTTGTTGCTTGGGCTGTGATTGTGAGGCAGTGAATGTTAAATAGTGAATGAAATGAAGCTGAGTTGATTATAATGAATGCATTTGAGTTGATTATAGTGAATGCATTTGAGTTGATTATAGTGAATGCATCTGAGTTCTATGATAATGTTTTATTTCATTTGATTCTTGAGCTTGATTAAACACAATAAGCAGGTTAGATTTTTAAGTTGCCGATTAAAATGTTATGGGTAAATATTTTTTCTTCAGTTTGATTAAAGTGAATGAAACTAGTAGCTTTTGCCATAGAATAAATGTGTATAGAATGAATGTGAATGGAACTGGCCAACGCAGCTATAGAATGAAAATGAGAGTTGATTCTTGAGCTTTTTTGTGAATGAATGTGTAACTGGCCAACGCAGCTATAGAATTAAACTGAGAGTTGATTCTTGATCTTTTTTGTGAATGAATGATACGTGCCTTATTATGGTAGCCTTCTTCAATATTTATAACCTGGCAGCTATAGAATGAATGATTCTTGTCTAATGAAACTGAGAGTTGTATTTTTCTAACTTCAATATTTCAATCTTCCACTCAACATAACTTTAATATTTAAAAACAGTCAACATTGCAATATTCAATATTATGGCAGCCTACTTTCTTAAAAACAATAAAAAGGGACCCATTAAATAATAAAAAAATTTCCTTAATATGCAAGGAAAATTGGATTCCACATTAAATAATAAAAAGGGACCCATTAACCACATTGGATTCCACATTCCAATTATGCGCAACTATGCATATTCCATAGATGCTCGATAAGGTTGGCTTGGAGTTGAGAATGAGTGCCTCTATCTCTAATACGATGATGTTGAGCAATGAATTCAGGTACATTATCGCGTGAAAGTGGCTTATGAGTAGTATCATCATTAGGTTCATAAATAAACTGATATGCCCCGAGATATAGATGACGTTCATCTTCAACGATCATATTGTGCAAGATTATGCATGCGTACATAATGTCTTTTAGAACTTGGGGCTGGAAATACCTAACAAGTCCACGCACAATTGCAAATCTAGCTTGGAGTACTCCAAAGGCACGCTCCACATCTTTCCTTGTAGACTCTTGACAAGCAGCAAAATGTTTTTTCTTTTTTTCATGTGGAGCAGGAATTTTTTTCACTAATGTTGCCCACGAAGGATATATACCATCAGCAAGATAATATCTCATTGTATATTCGTGACCATTGATTGTGTAATTGCACAGAGGAGCACGACCTTCGGCCAACGCAGCAAAAATAGAAGATCAATCGAGTACGTTAATGTCGTTTTGAGACCTAGGCAAACCAAAAAAAGCATGCCATATCCAAAGATCGTAAGACGCAACAGCCTCCAAAATAATAGTTGGTTTATTTACGTGACCAGAGTACATACCTTTCCAAGTACTAGGACAGTTCTTTCATTTCCAAAGCATACAATTAATGCTACCCAACATTTCTGGAAACCCACGCCTTTGTCCGACTTCTAGTGACTTCTCTATATCACTTGAGGTTGGAGATCTCAAGTACTCACCCCTAAAAATTGACACGATAGCCTTTACAAATTTCTTCATACTCAAGCGTGCAGTGCTTTCTCCAATTCTTACATACTCATCCATAAGATCCATCGTTACCCCATATGCGAGCATCCTAATTGATGCAGTAATCTTTTGAAGAGAAGACAATCCAAGTCTCCCATTGGCGTCTCTTTTTTAGACAAAATAATCATCATGAGTTTCAACTGCAGAATGCATGCATAAAAAAACATTACGATGCATTCGGAACCTCCTCCTAAAAATGTTTGCGGATATTTTGACAGCTTAGGAAAGTAATCATTCCAAAGGCGTTCATGACCTTCCAATGGATTACGTCAGATGAACATACGAGGTTGAGAATTAAGACGACGTGAAGCAGATGCTCCCTCGCCTGCACGTTGTTGTCTATGTAGGGTCATTGCTTGTATCATATACTCCTCGTGATCATAATAATCTTCATCTTCCATATGATCAATACTCCAAAAGGGATCCATAGGGAATTGAGAGAACAAAATTTGATGGAATAGAAGAAGAAAGATTGGTTTTTGATAGGTGGAAAGTAGTGAGAGGATGGGTCTATTTGTAGAGCTTAATCCAAGACTATTAGCTACAACTAAAAATCTTGGCAAAGGAAGAATGATTGGCTACATCTAATTGTTAGTTTCAAGAATTGTAAATATGAAAGTTTAGTATTGTCCCAAGTGAAATTTATGTGTTTGTTAGTTTTTAGAATTGTAGATGTGAAATTTAGGTAGAGAAAAATGTAGTTTTTAGAATTGTAGATGTGAAATTTAGGTAGAGAAGAAGTTAGTTTTTAGTATTGTGAATGAATGTTTGTTAGTTTTAAGAATTGTAGATGTGACTATTGGGTAGAAGAAATATTGGCATAATATGTTTGTTGATTTCAATTTATTGTAAATGTGTTTGTTGGATAGAAGAAATGTTGGCAAAATGTGCTTGTTGGTTTCATAAATTGTATATATGATTGTTAGGTAGAAGAAGGGTTGGCAAAATGTGTTTGTTGGATAATTAGGTTGAGGAAAAAAATTAATTGAGACACAAAAATTTAAGTATCAAATTAAATTATTACTTAACATATGATTAGTGTAATTGCAAGATATGAAAGAAAAAGTTAAAAATAATATTATATTATTATTTTGATGAATCTAATGACTAATCCAATGTAGAATTATAGATGTGAAGGTTTTACATTTATGGAAAACATGGACTTTTCATCAAATTTTGAAGATGAATTTGATAAATCCAATGCTAGTGCTCTTTTTTTTTTTTTTTATAGGAATGCTAGTGCTCTTAGATATATGGAAATATGTACTTTTCATCAAAATTTAAAAATGAATTTGATGAGTCCAATGCTAGTGCTCTAAGTCTTATTGGCTTTTCAGATCTCGTCGCCTCTAGTCGATCTGGCTCCATACTCTCTTCTTTTGTACCAAAATGCTCTCATTTTGCACTAAATCTTCTCATTCCTTCAAATCCAAGAAAATAAAAAAATATATATAGAAATAAAATAAAATCAATAGAATTAAAAGAAAACTGACACTTTTCATAAATAAAAGAGTGATAAAAATCACATAAAAATAATACTTATCAGTGAGTTTTGGAGGTGAAACTTGTTCCACATAGGTTGACACAATTTCTTCGGATCTAGCAACCTTTCTTTGTAGCAATGTTTGCCATGCCCACAAATACCTCAAGAGCATTGCTACGCAGCAGCCTATACACCACACTTTTTTTTTCTATGTCAAAACCCATCCACGACTCTCTCTTTGAAATCTGATTTCAATCTCTCTCCTCGACCGCTTTCACTCTCTCTCGCTCTCTTTCTCTCTCTCTCCAAGTTTTGGGTTTGCTTCATTTTCACTTTGTTTTTTTTATCAAATTTTCTACCTGCAAATCAAAAAAACATGGAGACTTTGGAGTCAATTTTTGTGTTTTTATATTTAATTGATGAATCTAGTTTGCCACGTTAGGGATGTGGTGTAGAATTTGTGAACCGACTAACGAGAAGATTTTCTCATACCTCAAAGCTAAGATATAAGCTTAGGAAATCCAAGTTAAATTTATTATTTTCCAGTGCCAGTTCAATAATATCATGTTAAAAATGTCCCTTTTTAAGTTTTATGGCTTTCCTACAATCATCCCTGCACAAGTGACTTCATACATTTTTTCCTTTTCTTATTGTAGCTGAATATATAAGATGCTTATTCATAAACATAAATCTATATCATCAACAATGTTTAAACAGGATTGCTATAAAATCTTGTATGTGTCCATGTAATTCTAATCATGTAAATAGTTTTAGCTCACCTCTTCAAAAGGATGATTGGTGAGACAAACCAAGGTCACATATGGTCAACTCACCCTTCTTGCTCACAAAAAGGTTTGATGTCTTTCAAATCCATATGAAGCACCCAAATTCCAATTGTCATGAAGATACTCGACTCTTTCAAATAGTGGTAGCATCAAGCATTTAACTTCTCTTATGCTTAAAGACTATTTCATCGTCTCCAGGTGACAGTTGAGGTCATACACCATAACCATGAAAATACTATCTCAAGATCAACTATAACAACTTCAATACCTATGAACTTTCTGCAACACTTGAGCATGTTTACACCTCTTTGCTTAGGGACATTAGGCTTTTTAATCCTATAAAAATCGTCATTCTCCTCCATGTCCGAGTATGGAAATAAGCTTCTTAAAACTTGCAGAATTCACAAAATGTATCTCCACAAACATGCACTCCAAAGCCTCTTGTGTCTTCTATTTGAATCTCCCCACTCTCAGGATTTGACCTTCCCATTGTGGGAAAAATCTTCATCAACACACAAGTCTCTCAGAAAATCACTTCAGACACCCCACCTCGACATTGCAATATTCTATGCTTGAGAAACCTTGCCCTCTTCCATGTTATCTTGTACGTATTCATCATCCCCATATCGCTTTGAAGGAAACAAATGCGGCAAATCAACTTTAAAATGTTAGAATTACTCAAAACTGATATGCCGTAACAGGTTTATCTACCAAATTCTCCAATCCCCAAATCACATTTTCTATGAATGGGACTAACGTGGAGACAGAGGTAATTGCAAGGCTATTTATTTTATTTTTGACCCTAACTCTATTCTTTGAAGGCATTCATGACAGCTTTATTATATGCAAAAAGGAAAAAGCTAAACCCATCGAAGATGGCTACTGAGGATGGCTACTGCCACCTGGGTTTTTTGTTTTTTTTTAAAAAGAGACAAAATTAGACGATAAAAAACCCTATCCCAAATTTGAAACCTAAGAGCTTGGCCACCTCCTCTCTGCTCGACACCCCAAGGCCTAAGCCCAACCCCCACACCACTAAGCCTACCATCGTCGCTCGCCTCCATCCCTCCCGTCCCTCTCATTTGAAACCCTAAGACCTCCACTTCCATTTTTGGCAAAAATCATGTTGCAGATCTCCATTTCCAACATGGCCTGGTTCCCTCATTGCATTTTACAATAACACTCGAGGACCTCCACTTTCATTTTTGGCAAAAACAATGGTGCAAATCTCCATTTTCGGCATGGCTTGGGTTCCCTCAAGATAAAAACCAAGGTTGTTACTCTGTATGCTTTTGTTAAATCCAAGGTTTCAAGTTCCATATAATTATATATCTATATATGGATTTTGATGATAACAAATAAATTCAAGCATAAAGGAGTCTCAAACTCAAGTTGTCTACACAATGGAGCTAAGCACATCAACGACTCAAGCATGAGCAAGAAATGGAACAAGCTTACAAATAAAGCTCTTAGAATAATTTTGTATATCTCTTGAAAAATTTGAAATTGGATTAAAGCTCAAAAATAATATTTTCTCATAAAGCATCAAGTTACATTTTCCACATGTGCATGATATATTTGAAAATTAAGGTCACATTTGGTTAGCCAAAACAGATGATATGTTTTCATCTCATCTGTACCGTACAATAGTTTTTCCTATCCAAACACACTATATTTTATCTCTAAATTTTAAAAACATCTACTTAAATAAACAGTAATGAAAAGTGAATAATAAGCGTGAACAGTGCAAAACTGAAATGAACAGTGTGTGAATAGTGCATAAACAGTACACTTTCGACTCTCTAATCAACAGTGAGACCCACAACTTTTTCAAATCTCAAAAATTAAAAAACTATCTCATCTCATCTCATCTCACTATCCAAACACACATTTTTTAACAAACTATTTCATTCATCTTAACTCAAAAATTTTACTACTATTCAAAATATCTCATCTAAACTACGTAACCAAACAGGGCTTAAAATTTTGAAATTTGAATTTTTGAAAGATGATTGATTGTCATCTTTTACATGTGTATGACATCATTAAAAGTCTAGATTTTTAAATTTTGAAAGATGGTTGATTATCATCTCTCACATGTGCATCATAAGTTTGAAATTTTTCAAAATAGATTGATACTCTTTTTGACATATGCAAAAGGTACTTGTTTTTATTTGAAATTTTTGAAAAGAAAATAATGTTCATTTTATCATATGCGAAAGGTAAAAGATTTTATTTGAAAATTTTGAAAAGTGAATGATATTGTCTTTGACAATTACAAAAATAAGAAATTTTTATTTGAAAATTTTGAAAAGTGAGTGGTGCTCCTTTGTGACAGGTGAATCCTTTTAAATTTGAAAATGAAGTCTCATATGCCTAGCTATAAATAGCTCAATTGAGATTTTCAAATTTACAATAAGAGCATATGCACATCAATTGTAAGTTTTATAATATTCATTCAAAGCGTTCAATCTCTATTCTCTAAGTATTGAGCTTTACCCTTTATTCATTTTGAGAAATATATAGTTTTGCGCTATATTGTTTTCATTTCACTCATTGAGGAGTATTTTCTAATAATTTATCCACTATCAACTCTTGTATCAGTAAAAGGGTGTGTATAACCCTTGTGCGTGTGAAAGGTGTTCTACACAAATAATAGTTGAATCACCACGTGTAAGGTGATTATAAATGTAAAAGGTGTTCTACAAAGATTTTTTGAAGCGGTATTGCTCAAAGGTGTAATAGGATTTTATCTCCATCTGAAGGAAGTATAATAGTGAATTTCAAAATCCTCAAGGGGTAGCTTGAGGAGAGAACGTAGGCAGTGGAGCTAAATCTCATTAAAATACTAAGGTTGATTCTCTCTTACCCTTACTCTTTATATTTACTGCTGCTTCATATTTTATTCACATTTTATATTGTGTATTTAGTTTATAATTGTTAATTTAATAAAAACAATTTAATTCACCTCCCTCTTGTATTTGCCATCTGCGCAATAGCTTCTATCATATTTTCTCCTCTATTTTATTTTTTCTTGAATGATTGGTCCCTTGAATTACTCTATGTATTTTTGTTTGGTAAGATATGTGTTCATCTTGATGTGATAGCTAAATCCAGCCTAGAAAATCACAGCAAAACAATAACACAAGTCTAAAATTGTCTGCTGAAACGGCTTTTGCTTCAAAGTAGTTTATGAAATTATAGAATGTATAACCAAGTCAAGTCTAAAATCGTTTGCTGAAATCCAGCCTAGAAAATCACAACAAAACAGTAGCACAATTCTAAAATTGTCTACTAAAACGGCCTTTACTTCAAAGTAGTTTATGAAATTATAGAATGTATTTAAAGAAGGAAAAAAAGTTTAGTTTTCTAAAATTGGATTAAATTTAGGAAAGCTGGGTCTTATAGTATTCGGTTTAATATATTTTAGATAACAATTTACAAAAATAATTGAGATTGGTTCTTATAGTCTTAACACAATATAGATAGAGTGGAGGAAGGGCCATAGTCAGTATGTTGGGTTATAAGGGTATTTGGTCCTATCGATATGCCATTTCATATCTTTTTTTAATGCTTTTTTTATTACAAAAAATTAATAGTCACAACGTGGCATGCCAAGTCAGTCAAGAGGATAGGAATCCTCGGTGACTGTAGAACTACCCATGCAAAAAATTCATACAACTTTTGCACTTTAGTCCTACCGCCAAACTTGTCTCCTCTTGGACCTAAATCACGTACTCTTGATGAATAATGGCACTCATGCTTATGTCTGGCTCAATGATTACGACCAGTATTGTCCACTCTGCAAGAATCTTTCATGTTAAAATCATACTCTCTTTCAGAATCATTATGAAATTCCCTTCTCCTCAAAATATTGATTTGCCCTGCCCTCATGTGATTCGCAGCCACGACTCTTCTCAATCAATAATCAAACTCAAAAATACAAGAAACACATACCTTGACTAACAACCCATAATACAAATCCCATCGCCCAAAATCAATAGTCAATTTCTTCTATTTACTTAAAAAGTACAAAAGCATAATCCTGAAACAAAAAATTAACATGTATAGGTAAAAAGAGTTAGAATTTTTTTTATAGGTAATCAAGAAGATTTATTCATAAAAGAAAGCAAAGCCCAAGTATACAAGAAGTATACATGAGAAATACCTAATTGGGGTTTACAATCGAAAATAAAAAATCATGTACATTCAGCTCATTAAAAATAATAGCCCCAACCCAGAACATCAATGTTTTAAAAAAGAAAACTTTAAGCTCATCCATTGTTCTCTCGCTGTCTTTGAACCTTCTATCATTTCTCTCTCGCCAAGTGCACCAACACATACATTTAGAAATCATTATCCAGATTGTTGCCACTTATGAATTACCTTGGAGGCTGCTCCAATTTGCTAGGAAATCTACTAGCCTAAGAGGCATGACCCAAGATAATCCAAAAAACAAAAATCATCCCACATGGTCCTAGCCACCTCGCAATGTAAAAGCAGATGATCTACTGATTCACCATTTTTCTTACACATGCAACACCAACCCAACACCATTACTCGACATTTTCTCAAACTATACGTGTCAAGAATCTGGTCCAAGGTTGTTGTCCAAACAAAAAAAAAAAAAACTACACTTGCTAGAAAAGCCATGTAAAATGAGAAAATGAAGCAATGAAATAAACACATTATTTATTGTCAAGGTGTGACAGCTAGGAAAGGTACCCATACATCACTAAAAACTAATTCTAATGGACACATAGACTCATGAGTTGAAGGATACAATAGCAATTGATAGCATTTAGCTTGCAGACAAGTAGAGCATGCACCCAATGATTTATTTGAAGACACTGGATGATTGAGCTTGGAGATGACAGGTCGATCTATTTGAAAAGCTGGGTGGCCCAAACGTCGATGCCAATGAACTCCTTCGTGTGTTCACCAACAAGAGCTTGCTTTATTTGAGAAAATGCAAGTGCTACAAAAAGTTGATAAAGGCCATTTCTAAGAGGTCCTTGGAGGATTATTCTCTTTCTACCACTATCCTTAATCACAAAATGAGAGGCATGAAGTTCAAAGAAGAAAGAATTATCAAGAGCAAATTTACTAACAAAAAGAAGGATTTTTATGATGTGGAACATCTAGGAGTTGTTTTAAGAGAAAGGAATGAGTAGGAGTAGATAAAAGAGAAGAGTTGAAGTGATCAATAAGCAAACTTGAGCAATCACCAACATGGATTTTATCTGTGCCATTGTAAGGTTTCGAAGATCTGTTGAGCTTTGAGAAATCACGTGGTGTGTCACACTAGTATCTGGGTACCAATTCTCATCAAGAGCTGTATGCTAAGAAGAATAATAGGCTTGTAGAGATTAAGTACTAAGTAGGAGCACTTTAAAAAGCATGATCAAAACGGTGATGACGGTTGAGAGCAACATGGTTGGATTTGTTGCAAGCTTGGCATGTGTGTCGGGAACCATTTGAGAATGTACTGTAAAAGGGGGAATTTCTACCCCTAGCATGACCACGTTGGCCACGACCACCAGAGTTGTTATGGCTACTATAGTTGTTAAAGGACTACCATTGGTTTTGCCTTGATTTGGATGATTGCAAGAGGCCACAGGCCCAGATTGGTGGAGGACAATGCAAGTGGTTTGATGTTTCTCAAGGCACTCTTCATGCGCAAGTAAATGCCCATACAACTCATCGAAGGTAGAGGATCAACACGAGTAGTCACATAAGTGATAAAGGGATCATATTCAGTCCTTAAACCAGTAAGCAAATATGACAAGGTTTCATACTAATTAAGTGGTTGGTCAACGACAACAAGAGTATCACTGAGAGATAGAGGCTGGCCCTTTATTTAAAGTGGCAAGTTGGTAATGGGTTCAGGTAATACCGGCTTTAGATTGGGAGATGAACATACATTCAAAAAAAAACCAAAGATCATGAGAAGATGAGCAACCAATTACATAAGACGACGGTTTTAGAGAGATATGAAATGAGAGTGCTTAGTAAAATCTGGTCTTGCTGACTCCATATGTGAAAGGTTGGGTTAGGAGTGATGTCAGAATCACTAGGAACAGACATAGGATTTGGGATTGTTAGAGGTGAAGGTAGATTGGTGCCATCGACAAAGCCAAAAACATGTTGGCCATGAAGGTAAGGAATTACTTGAGCACACTAGAAAATGTAGTTTTCTCCATTTAGTTTGATGGTAATCATGTGAAAAACATTTGTAAGAGTAGTGATAGGAGAAGAAGAGTGCAGAGTGGTGGATGTTGGTAATTGGTTGTTGAGTCTTAGTGGAGGATGATGAATAGGAAATATGACTTGCAATGAGGAACACAGGACGTGAGTCTATTGGCTATGGACACCAAGCTAGATAATTGAAGTAAAGCTATTGTAAAATATTCATGCATCTATCGATTGTTTGCATCTCTTGATATACTCAACAAAAGTGAAGTTGTTATAGAGGATAAGTATGAGAAATGAACTACATTTGCAGAGATATGACTAAGATTATATTTGAAATATGGGTCATCTATTTGACTTTGATTGTTGATGGATAATGTTTGATTTGGATAAGAGTCATTTTGTCGTAGGATCCTTAACAAAAAGAATATAAAAAAGTTCAACTAATTGAATTGGTAGCATTGCCTCGAGAAATCCACAGGCATAAAAAAGCTTTATCGACATGAAAAGAAGAAAGAGAAAAATTGAGTAGCAACATGTAAAGTAACAATTAAAAGAAGATGAAATCGCAAGAACTTAAAGGTAATTTGAGGTTGCCTTGTCCTCTCGAGCACACGATAACATGTTTGGGGAAATAGGCATTTTAATTTATTTTAGAGCAACAAATTTTTACATCCCAAATTTTAGAGAAATAAATTTAGTTTTTAAATCAGATAAAAAACTAAATCCAAAAAATTTTAATGCTTTTGATGAAATGATAGTCCATATCATAATTTTTGAGCAAGTTGTCGATTGACGACGATGCTCCTACTCATTTTATCATCTCCTCGTATTTGTCCATAAGATCCTGTAGGCGGTCATGTGTCCTCCTCTTCTCATCATGATCTACTTGGGTAGGTTGGCCTTCCTTTGTTTTGGGACTTCTCGTCGCTCTACCTATCTCGATATCGACCTCTATCTCTTTCAAATCCTGCATCCTTTCATTTTAGGGCTTCGTTCTCCCTCTGCAAGGCTTCCATGGAGTTCTATTTTTCCTTCATCTTTGCAAACCTTCTACCCATCGCATTGTTCATTTGTCCGTCCATTGTAGTCGCTTCCTATTCACGAATTGTGTTAGAGTGTGTGGTAGCAGGCATCTAGATTTTGCTTCACCAGTAAATTAATCAATATACTACTTATTCTACAAAAGGCGCTAAACTGTTGATACAATTTCTAGTGATTCCTACAAGACACATAGACAACCTGCAACCAGAATAAAAACCTCAAGAAACTTAGTGGGGAATGCATATGATGGTTTAAGTAAAAAAAGAATCGGATTCTTTAAATTAATAATGAATCATCTCTAGAACACACATATTTATAAGGATTGAGGTGTTCTACCATGGCATGACCTCCTCGGGGCACGATTCTTGGTACTTAGTATGAAATGTTACCTTCCTTATCACAATTCTACCATTGATAGCATCATTTCGGCATTGGTATCTCGCTTGGACTTATACCCATGGATCATCATCTTAGAGGGATACGGTTGATTGAGTTTTCATATTAAGCATGACGTCTACCATGGTTTTATCTCTAGGCCTGTAACACCATACAATGTGTTTTGTGTAGTTTCATCCTTTAGTTGCCCTCTATCATGTGAGTCACTCGTGGACTATATCATTTTCTGCCACTAGCCTTTCTTTGCCAATAATGTTTATTTGCGTCCAAAAATAATGACATTATTCCACTAAGTATTACAAAATGTATAGGATACACCTTCTATCCTGTAATAAAGTTTTTGTTAGTATCCTCCATATCTTGACTTGAATGAGATTTGCTCCATGTGTAATTCTTTTCAGAATAATCTCGTGCTATGACAAACTTGGAATTTATCCTATCCGTTACTGATTCCGTACATCATACTTAATGAAAACATACTAAATTTAATAAATGAACCTTTTTATTTTAAAAAATAAAATAAAAAATAGACTAAATATTATTTAAATATATATTATTTTTTTTATAAAGCAAAGCTTGGCCACCATGTGGCACCAAATTTGGCAACCTTATGGTAGCCCATATCATGAAGCTAACATGGAGTGGAAGTGGTTATAGGCAAGTTGCGGTTGAACGAGGCACATGGTTTAGACCCCATAGTGTGACCTCGCTCCCTCCTTGCCTTGTTTTTCATTAATAAGATAGAACAAACTAATAAAAAAATAAATATCAAGTTTAATATAGCACAAAAAGTTATTCATAAACAAATTACACAGGAGAATTTCAATTTAGGTAAAACAAAATGAATTATTAATCAGATTTACCTTAATTATTTATTTGTAGTGAGGCTTTAAAACAAAATTATCTTATATATTATCACAGTTAATATCCATAATTTGAAAAAAAGGAAGTATTATAAATAAATAAAAATTTATATAAAATTAATGTAATTAATTAAATTTCTTTTATCATAAAAATAATTTTTTGATTTAACTTCAAATATCATTATTTTTAAGGCTGAAAATCGATGTGATCAGTGCGGTTTCGGTGCCAAACCGATGCCCCACCAATTAGTTTTGAAGTGGCTTTGAACCGATCGATTGGGAGAGAAAAAATCGATAACCTTGATCTCGGCGTGAATCAGTGTGATTTGTCAGTCTATCGTCAACATTTCTATAAAGGAGGAGGGGAGCGGTGAACTATATCGTCGGTGGAAAGAAGCAAACCTATAGGGGAGAAAATCACAAAAAAAAAAAAAAAAAAAAAATGAGGTTATTAATCTCATGATGGAAGTCAAACGATACTGTTGTATTTTTTTTTTTTAATACAACTCACGACTAAAACGATGATGTCATTTCATATACCGTGTGATATAAAAAATAATATATAAATATATAATCTATCGATTAAGGATTTGGATTTGATTCAGATCGAAACTGAATTGACGGACGTCAATTTCCTTATTTTTATTATGCCGGCCAATTCGTTTTCTATCAGATCCAGATTCCGGCGCCCAATCCGCGGCTGATCCCATCGATTTCTGTACCGTCCTGATTATTTTATACATTTACTGTTATTTAATTTTAATTAAAATATTTCCTTACCAAATGTACGGAAGATTCACTTACTTCCATAATGATATTTCTGTACCCTGCTACAAATGTGGGTCCCGTTGCCGCGTCACATGGCGTAGAAAAGTCAAGACATACACGTCATCAGCTAATCCCGGACAACTTTCTAAACAAAAACGATTTCAAATACTCGCCTAATTTAGCACGCAACGCGTCGCCTTTAGAAGTACGAAGCACGCGATGTCCCATAAATCGGCGAGTACAAGACTTCTGTTACTCTCAAGCGTGCCTGTAGAATCCTCAATTCGCCAAAGATAATTTCCAGGATACAAATGGCACGACCGAAAAGCATCAGGGCCCGTCTGATCTGAATCGTACGCACGCCGCCATGTTTGAATTATGACCGTCAAATATCTTCAACTGGAGAATCAGCGGCTGAGATTAAGCCAATTGCGGCGCCCGGGCCTTTAAGTAGGGGAGCGACTAGCCTAGCGATCTCAAGCTTTTATTGTTTCGCATGGTTCTCTCTCTCTCTCTCTCTCTCTCGCTCGCTGTGGACGTCAGCTTAGGGGTTTTGAGACTAGGGTTTGGATCCTACTTATTTTCGACGGCTCTGTCGAGAGATCCAGGTTTTGAATTGGATTCTACCAAAGCTTTTCTTGGGCTTATATCGTTTCCTCGCATTGTCTTGTGCGGTTCGTACAATTTCTTTAGCTTCGATTGGTGTTTTCCTGCCGATCTAGGGTTTTGATCTCAGGAAGTTTCTTCTTAACCGGTTTAGGTTTCTTTCGTAATTCTTTCTTTTCCCTGAAATTTTCTTGATTTCCCTTGGAGATTTTGATCTCAAGTTAGAGGGTTCTTAGATTACCGATAGACCAAGAAAGGGAAGTTTTCTTTGTCTGTGGTTGTTTCTGGGGTCAGTAAGGTTTAGGGGTTTACATTCGTTGGATTGGATCAGTGAATCTGTCGTGGTTAGGGATATCGCAATCGTCATTTATAATTTAATCCCTTTTGCAATGGATAATAGAAAATTTGTGGATTTTGAAATTTGTATCGCTGGAGAATAAAGAACATCATTATTTGTACCAACTTTTATTCCCAAATTCTTGAGCTTTTGACATCTTTACGTGCTTAAATGCCATTGAAGAGAACTGAACAAGTGCCGCTACATTGGGCCATAGAATTGTTTTTAGGTCATTTTTTAAGATAAAAGGAAAACAACCCAATTGGGTGATGATGGAAATATTCGGATGTGTCTTAATTTGATACTTGAGTTGGATTTTGGCATGATGTGCAGATTTCAGAATTTGCTATTTGCTAAGATTGATCAGGGTGGCATTGCTTATTGTCACCAGTTGATATGTGCAGTTATTTGAGGTTTATCATATGGCACCTAGTGTTCCCATTGATTTCACTGGACTGAAGGAATCGAGGAAGTGTTCAGTATCACAAATGATGGGAAAGTCACGGAAATACTCTAAAGGGCATTCATCTGCTTTTGTCCCAAATTACCGGCATGCTGTTGAGACGATGGGCGAATCAGAAGGGTTTGGTAGTTCTGGCCGGGTTGACAAGGAGATAATGATTTCTGGGGATTCATATGCCCCGAAGAGAAAATGCATTAGCTTGATCGCAGATGGTTGTGATAGTTTTGTGGTGCCAATGCAAGTTTTGTCATTGTCAAAGATGTCACAGTCTGAAAGGAAGGAATTAGAATTGAGGTTGAAAATGGAACTTGAACAGGTCCAGATCCTTCAGAGGAAAGTTGCTAGTCTGAGTTCAAATGTTGTTGTGCTATCCCCCTCTAGTGATATCCGGAGCTGCAGTGATGGAAAAAAGAGGCCTCCACTTGAGAGTTTGTGGAGGTCAACTGAAGTATCCGCTCCACATGGTAAGAAGCGAGCTCCTGCAGGGCGTAATGGATCGCGTGCTAAAAAGAGTTCATCTGGGCTCTTTGAACCAGTGAAACTGACTGCATTAGAGAACACATCAAATGCTTTGTTGATGGAAAAATGTAAGATGTTGCTACATTGTGTTATGTTACACAAGTATGCTTGGATTTTCAATGAACCGGTCGATGTTGTCAAGTCGAACATTCCGGATTATTTCACTGTCATTAAACATCCAATGGATTTGGGCACAGTGAAGAGGAGGATAGATTCAGGTGAATATTCAAGCCCATTGGTGTTTGCTTCAGATGTACGGCTTACTTTCTCAAATGCCTTGACTTACAACCCACCTGGAAATGATGTCCATCATATGGCCAAAACACTCAGTAAATATTTTGAAGCGAGATGGAAAGCTATTGAGAAGAAGCTTTCACTGACCACTGATGAGCAATCAGTGCCTTTAAGAGCTGGTGATCCTGTAGAAAGTGAAATTACTACCCAAATTCCACCTGCTAGAAGGAAAAAATTCCTCACTGAGAAAGACACTAGTATGAAGCTAGAGCCTGTTAGGCAGATAATGACCAGTAAAGAGAGGCTGAAACTGAGCTCAGAATTGGAGGATTTGTTGGCAGAATTGCCTGAAAGCATTGTTGATTTCTTAAAGGAACATAGTGCAGGGCAAACCAATGAGGAGGAGATTGAGATTGATATTGATGCTCTTAGTGATGCAACCGTGCTCACATTAAGGAAGCTTTTAGATGACTATATGCTGGAGAGGCAGAAAAACCAGGAGAAAGATGAACCTTGTGAAATTGACGTACCTTCCTTTCACTAAAGCTTGTGTTTGTCTTTCTGTGTCAAATTTTCTACTAACCATATTGAATTTTATCTGATAAGTGACACACATTTGTTGTTGCAGCTTCCTAATGAGTTCTCAGGCAATGATCTGGTTGATGAGGATGTGGATATCATTGGCGGTAATGATCCTCCTGTTTCAAGCTACTCTCCAGTAGAGATAAAGAAAGATGTAGCCAATAGAAACAGTAAATGCAGTAGTTCAAGTAGCTCTAGTAGTGAGTCAGGCGCTTCATCCAATGGTTCGTGTCGTTGCATACTCTATACGTGTAGTTTGAATTTACAATTTGTTCTTAATTTACAAAATTTGGAGATAGGAGTGCAGTATTTCAACGTCTATGCTTATCCATTTCGGATCTGGATTCTGTGTTGAGACATGATGCAAAAATTATGTACTACTGTATTAGCCAAAGAATGCCTTACACTTTAAAAGGGTGCTAGTCATTTTTTCGGTGGCTTTAACACTAAATGCTAAGTCATTTTTTTGGAGGTTTTAACACTAAATGCAAGGCATAAGACTTGCTGTAGCTTCCATACCATCAGCATTTCTACTGGTAATAAAAATAAGTTTTCAGTTTCTCTATCCATTCAATAATCTTTCAAAATGGGCGCATGGTTCTATACAATTTACATAGCCTTTCACATTAAATATGCTTGTGGTCGCCATAATTCTATGCTTGAATAGGTTGGTAGTTAGTGTAAAATGTCAACCCCCCCCCCCCCCCCCAAACCACCCTGGGAAGGGGGGTGCTTTTTGTTTCAAATCTCATATATACTTGTTTTCGATTTTTCTTTTCCTTTTTAATTGACAGATTCAGAGTCAGGCAGTTCATCTAGAAGGGAATCAGATGCTGCTAAAGCCTCAGTTCCCATTGTTGATTTTAAGGTATGCCCGAGTATCTTGAAAAAATTAGAAAAGGAACATTATGGATGAAACTCACCCCTCTCTCTAAGCGAAGATTTTTTTTCATGTCCTTTTTCTATGGCAGGAAAACTTGGGCTCTGGAGCAACGTTGGATCAAATGAAAAATGATCTTGGTGATTCAGAAATTGAAAATAGTGAGCTTCTAGGTGATATATGTGACCTGTGGATGTTTTTGGATTATAATGTGGTAGCTTTTGCATGCTACTGGGAATAATTAGAATTGATTGATGTGTCGAAGTTTGATGTCCTATTTCTTGTACAGATTCAATTAATGGGGTGGGGCTAGTTGAACAGAACTCCCAGTGCAAGCCAATGTCTGCTGAGGCAGATGACCATCAAGAGGGTAAGCATGAAATCACGAAGAAAACTATCTGCTGTTAGTATTGGCACATCATCTCATTGCTTCATGCTGTAACATTATAGGGGAGAGTGCTCCATCCGAGAGTCAAGTCTCCCCTGAGAAGCTTTACCGTGCAGCTTTACTGAGGAGTCGTTTTGCTGACACCATACTTAAAGCTCGTGAAAAGGCACTTGAAAAGGTTGGCTGCACTCCTAGGCTTGCTGCTTTTTATTGACATCGATGCATATATCCAAAAGTTATTGCATCTTTTACTTAATTTTGTTATTCACCATTTCATATTGGCTGGGTTCAGGGTGAAAAGCGGGATCCTGAAAGATTACGACTTGAGAGAGAGGAACTTGAAAGGCGGCAGAAAGAAGGTTCTCATTTGCACTTTGCTGAACATTAGTTTGGTGTCATCAATGTGCATGCCTGCTTGGAGTTGATTCTAATCAGTTTACCAAGCTATTCCAGTTATTGATTTTCTTTTCAATTTTGTTATTATTAGAAAAAGCTCGATTGCAAGCTGAGGCCAAGGCTGCTGAAGAGTTTCGAAGAAAAGCTGAAGCAGACGCTGCAGCTGAAGCTAAAAGGAAGAGGGAACTAGAGAGAGAAGCTACACGCCAGGCATTGCTAAAGGTAAGGTTTAAATGCTTCTTGTGGCAGAAGCGAACTACAACCTGTTTCTAAATGTTATTTAAATGCTTCTGGCTTGTTGCAGATGGAGAAGACTGTCGATATGAATGAAAACAGCCAATTTATGGAAGATCTAGAAATGCTTACGGCTGCCCATGACGAACATCTGCCAAGTTTCCCAGAAGAGAGAAGCCCAGATCATTCTCAAAATGGTTTTGGTTTTGGTAGTTTCAAACTTCAGGGTAACCCCTTGGAACAACTTGGACTGTACATGAAGGTCGACGACGAGGATGAAGAAGAACCACCCAAGAGCACTCCAGAACCATCAATCGATGTCGAGGAAGGAGAAATTGATTGATCAGTTAAAATTTCTTCATACCAACCAGCTGAAGTACTTGACTTGAAGATGATCGATCACCCTGTTCGATACAGGTCACTCATTGGTTCACCAAACTGCGTCCTTTCCAGGTTTCCTTGCCAATTTCCTGTTTGATGGTGCGCATCGAACCCTTGGGATGAGTAAAGATAGATACCAGAAGCATGATCGGCAGCCATGGTTTTGGGTTTGGTTTTTGGTTGGGGGTGGTTTATGATAAAATACCTGGTTTTTGGATTGGGATGTGGTGTGAAACTCTCAAACACATTGGGGGGATGTGCTTTTGGGTCTTTTTCTTTTTAAGAAGAGATGTACCATATCAGCTATTCAATTTTTTTTTTTTTTTTTTTTTAAAAAAGAAAAGTCCATAAATTTTAGTCCTGCATTTGTTAGTTTTTTTTAGAGGGGCTCAGCTGTACAATATTCAAAAGCCGAGACAAATGGCATTCACTCGACTCGTTTGTTAGTTTTCTTGGACTTAATTACAGTTTTTCTCATGTGAATTTAGCAGTTTTAATTTTGGGTCAACCTCCCTCTCTCTCTCTCTCACCTGTCCGACTTGGCGTATAAACCATAGACATATTTAAAATCTGTATTTAATGTTTTTGTTGTAAGATTCTGTTAAAATAAAAACAAGATTTTAAATTCGTACATATTTTCAACAACAATCAGACTTCTCCAATGATTTAAATCTCTTTTAATACTTGGAATAAAATCGATGCTGATGCATAGCAAAAGTTGAGATTGAATAATTTTTTTCATTAGCCATTATTTACTGTACATACATACACTTTATAAAATAGCGGAGCGTGGAGATAAGACTGATCATGATAAACACTTTGAGATTAGGTTTTAGAAAAGGGAATACGAGAAAAATAAAAATCTTGCGTCTCTCTTCTTGGACTAACTGTTCTTCGGCCCCGCTCGTTCTCAGATTCTCAATGGCCGCCGCCGCTATTGCCTTCAGCTCTACTGGAGTCCCGGCGAAGCTCTCCCAATTCTCTCGCCTCCGCCCTCCGATCTTCGCCTCACTTCGCCTGCCTCGCCTCTCCTCTCATTTCGGATTCGTAACCTCCTCCTCTTCCTCTGGTAAATCATAATTTCCCATTTTTCGAATTTCCGTATGCCTTTAGCTTTATTGTTCTGGTCCATATGACTATATAACTGAAAATATGTGTGATTGTTTTGAATGTATGTTCATACGGATTGTGCGAGTTGCTGTGCAGGCTTGAGAGCTCAGGTTGCAGCAGTTGAGCAACCGAGTGTAGGTGTTGCTCAGAATGTGGAAGCTCCGGTGGTTGTTGTCACTGGGGCTTCTAGAGGCATCGGAAAGGCCATTGCTTTAAATCTCGGAAAAGCTGGTTGTAAGGTCTCTCATCTTTCTATTTCTCTCTGGGCTCAGCGACGACAATTCCTGAATCATGCATGCGTTTGCGCGTAGGGAGGGAGGGAGTTTTAGCAATTAATTTAATTGAAACTATTGTATACAGTAATATGTGTTGGTGGATATACAAATATATATATATATACATATACATACACATATATATACACACTTTGTGATGCTGTTTCATGCCAGAAAAAGACAAGAATACTTCGTTTGCTGCTTTATTCTGTAAATGTGATAAAAAGAAAAGAAAATTATGCTTCTAGAGAGCTTCTAGGTGTGCATGCCTCGTCTCGATGTATCAAATGAGTCAGGCTTTCTGATTGTTGCTATGTGCTGCTTATACTGAAAATGCTGTACTGGGTGAAGGTGGTGAATCATGGTCATTTTCAAACTTCTTTTTATTTATTTTTTTATATATATATATTTTTTGTAAGTAAAAATTTTCATACTTTAGAAGAATTCTAGTCATTAGTATCACTCCCATCACCGTGTTGACAGTACACATGAATGCACCATTACAGGTCCTAGTAAACTATGCAAGGTCGTCAAAGGAAGCTGAAGAAGTTTCCAAGGAGGTATGTTCTTTTTTTGTTTGTTTTGCATTTTCTTCTTTTTCTTTTTGTGCACGTGTATATAAAAGATTGGTGTGCTGTCTCCATCTTTGATTGCTTATGAGTCCCAGCCATGTATGATCTCCATCTTTGTATTTGGTGATTTTTTTATTTTTTATTTTTTTTATTTTAGGGTGAACAAGAATTGAAAGTGAAAATTGGTGGGAAGAGCTAAAGTCTCTGTCCACCATCTTGCCATTGTATCTGTATACTTAGTACAGTTATAACCTCTAACAGTGTTCCTTTCGACATTCTAAAAATAACATAAATGTTGCTTATAAGTGTTGAAGGGATATGCCACAACACCGAGTGGTTATTTAGAGTAGGAATCACACAAGAGTGTGAATGCTTATGTCTTTTCTTGCAGATTGAGGCATGTGGTGGCCAAGCTCTTACCTATGGGGGTGACGTTTCAAAAGAAGGTGACGTAGAATTGATGATTAAAACTGTAAGCCAATGCTCATTATGTTGATGGAGTTTCCTTTTGTTGTTAATTGCAATTATGACTTGCATTCTGATGTCATTCAATTCCCATGCTTACAGGCAGTTGACGCATGGGGAACTATAGATGTCTTGATAAATAATGCAGGTTAATTTCGAATGACCTATCAAATTATTTTTTATTTTTTTGCAATTTTTTTACCAACTGTTTGGCAACTCCTTTAGGAATAACTCGTGATGGCTTATTGATGAGAATGAAAAAATCGCAATGGCAGGAGGTTGTTGATCTAAATCTTACTGGCGTATTTCTCTGCACACAGGTCTGTATATTCAGAAGACCAATTATTTAGCATTGGAGTATACAATATTAGTTCACAGATATTTTACCTAAGTTGCTAATAATTTTGCAGGCTGCAGCCAAAATTATGATGAAAAAGAGAAAGGTATCCATCCTTGGGCTTTCTTTTCTGACAATACAGATAGATGATTTCAACAAATGAGTCTCCTCTACATCAACCAAACTAAGAGTGCATCTGAATGATTTTTTTATAATATTATAACTGAAACCCTCACAGGGAATACCAGTAGATCAAATATCAATACATCAACTTTATGGGAGATTATGGTGAATCGAGCACTTTAGTAGGGGTGATTGAACTAGATGTGGCTGCAGGTCAACTTTCAGCTCCAATTTCTATCTTCAATTTCCACGGGCTTTCCCATATCAACATTTGATAGTTTGCTGGTGTACAGAGGCCTTTGTTCAGGAATTAGCATCTCTTGGACTTTGGATTGTGGAATTTGGAAAGTGACTCACAACTGTGAATAGGGCCAACCCTTGTATACATACACACTACACATTCCACCCAAGGAAAAAGCATAGAGACCACTAATTTTGTCATCTCATTTATGCATCCAGACTGAGATTATTTGGCATTATTTGACATTACCAGTCTCAAGTGCAATTGAAATTTCAGTGAGGCTTGGTTGAAATTATTTGTCCAGGTCTTTCATCTCTTGCTTCTACATCCTCTCAGCCTACTCTTTGTTCTGCAGGGAAGAATAATCAATATAGCATCTGTTGTTGGTCTAGTTGGCAATGCTGGACAAGCAAACTACAGTGCTGCAAAAGCCGGGGTAATTGGATTTACAAAGAGTGTTGCAAAGGAATATGCAAGCAGGAATATTAATGTAAGCATCTAGGAATATTATGTAAATGTTTGGCTAACAAGACAGACCAATATGCTTCTGGTGCTATTGACTACAAACATATTCTTTTAGTTTGCATTTGTCCACGGCTTTGTGGTTCCCTTTTCTAATGCAACTAAGTAAAGCTCACTCTCTTCATAGGTTAATGCCGTGGCTCCTGGGTTTATTGCCTCTGATATGACTGGCAAGCTCCGAGAAGACATAGAGAAGAAGATCTTGCAGACTATCCCATTAGGTGAGATCAAAAGATTACTTACTGAGCTTAGGGTATCATTGAAATTGTATACATAACTCCAACAAGTTGAGCATTTTTTTTCTTAAAAAAAAAAAAATGAGCATTTTTATGAACCTGTTATAATTGCTGAGAATAAGTTACGAGAGGTTAGAGAATTACATATTATGATTGATATTATAACTTTTTTGTCTGTGACAAAATAATTATGTTGTTATTCTGCTGATAAAATCTTGCAGTTAATACTCTTTAGATTTTCCCCAATCCATTGATTGTGGTTATTTATTTTACTTGGATTTGGTTAAGACAACAAAAGACGTGATCACATGTTTATGCTGTTTAGGACGTGTGCTAGTGGCTTAAATAAGATAATAAAAGCCAGATCCTCCAAGATGATCACGTCTTTTGATTTTATTTTACCATCAAATTGTTTTCAATTAAGTAATAAAATGCTTCAAATTCAATGGAGACCATGATTGTTATTTTTTTACTGTCCATGTAGGGCGGTATGGCCAACCTGAAGAAGTTGCAGGAATGGTGGAATTCTTGGCGCTTAATCCAGCTGCCGGTTACATTACTGGGCAGGTAATGTTTGGTATATGATGTTTTGTTTTCTTGTTCTTTTGCATTTTTTCTTACACGGGTAAACGGCCACCAATTTGGTTTTTACATCTCTTTAGGGGTTCAAGTATGTGTACTTACTCTTTATTGCAGGTCTTCACCATTGATGGAGGAATGGTGATGTAGATGGCCTGGCCCCAAAATCTTGCCAGCTTCATCTTAGAGTTTGACACAAAAATAACGCCTTTAGTTAAATTTCATTCCATGTATTTAGCTTGAAGCAGTGATTGAGTTTGCAGAAAATAGGAGGTTTTTCTTCTCTTTTTTTTTTTTTTTTTTGGCCTAAGAGTAATGATATACATACATTTTTCATTAGTCTTTTTACAACTATGTTTTAGATTGAGGATGGTTATGTATAATTTGAAATTTAAATATAAAAAAATCGTTATTTATTTTTGATGAAGTGGTACTATCACATTGATTGTAAAATATGCTGTGAAATAATTGTTTGTATATCAATGAGAAATGTTTTTTTTTTTCTTTTTTTTAAAGAAAAATTTTGAATAATGCAATTTAAGAGGTACGAACTCATGATTAAATACTAAATATAAAATTAATGTGGCCTACTACCAACATCTAGCTGAGTTTATTTTGCTAGCTTAGGGGAGCATAATCAAATCTATATCTATGTCTACTATTGTGTTCATAATTCTCAAACCATTGTCCTAATAAATTTTAATTAAATGATTTTGGAGTCTAAAGGTTTGGGACGATTTCATTATTTATTGATAATTAAGTAATTAATTATATCAAGCAGAGTTTTCCTCCGAATGCACATGTTATTTTTAAAGAAAAATACTCTAGTTCTAAAGTGATTACACAAAAATAATCTCATAAACTGATGTGATTTGACGTGATTAGGTTAAAAAGTTGCTACGTGACTTCATTAAAAGCATGTGCTTCTCATATGATCGAGGGACACATGATAATTTCTTAAATGAGTTGAAGGAAACTTCATCGAACCACGCTTGGAGAAAAACTGTATCCCAGTCCGACTGTGTTTATTCCCTAATAAACCAAGCTAATAAATATTCAACTTCAAAATCATAGAAAATAATGCAACGATGATAATTGTTATTACCCGCCAATGCCATGCGGTTTGATTTGTTATTGTAAGTGCAGGGATTGAAAGTTGTACAACTGGCACAGAAATAGATTTTTTCAGGTTCTGAACTTCCAAATTCTATGCTTTCATTTTTCTCAAAATTTACTGTTATAGAAATGCATTTTTTTAGACTCATTTTAGTGCTGAGATTTTTGGTTTTCTTGATTTTCCTTGAATAATAAAAAATCAGAGTCATGTTGATTTAAGTACAGCACAATCACTCATCCTGAAGAATCAGAAAGATTAGTTGGATACTCCTACAATATATCCTCATTCCCCACCTCCATTTTATGTATTTTTTACTTATGTAATCAAGTGATTTGTAAGTGTGACTAAATTTGAAAGAAATTGAAAGAAAGGTTCGAAAAAATGGTTTGATCTCTGCTAATTCAAATTGAATCGGCCAGAAATCAAATTGATTTTAGTTAGCTTTTTGAATCGTTCAATGACCCATTTCAATCAATCGATTTAGGCAGATTCAAATTGATTCTAGCTGATTCAAAATTGTATTTATTTTTAAATTATCTAACAACAGAATATATATTTTTGATTTCTTGCATAAAAATATGATAAAACTAAACATATACTAACTCCATTATTGTATTCAATAAGAATCGTAGAAAAGTTGAATGACAAAACATGTAGTTCTTTATTTTCTTTATTTGAATAAAAAATTAAGAGATGAATGAATATTTATATTAAATTTGTGGTTGTGCATAAAACATCATATTTGTTATATGCTTTAAAAGTACATAAGTACATATTTCTTCTATGCTTATAACTTTATTTTCTTTATTTGAACAAAAAAATGTCTACAATTGAGGTTAAGTCTATAAATTACATGTTTATTGAGCCATTTGAATTCATATCATATTTGTATTGAAACTAGTTAATGAATTTATAGTTTTTACTCTTATATACTTGATATTAATTGCTTGAATTGAATTATATATGATTTTTAATACTTTTTTATCAACATTAAAATAACCGATTCAAAATTGTCATAAATCGTCCTATTCAATTTATTGAATTACCCAATTTATTGAATGTACTTACCGAAAATATGAACTTGAGCAAAGGTATAGAGACATGACTAATCTCATTACTAAAATACTATAGAGAAACAATATGTTCATAAAGATGAACTTCTTGCTTTTTTCTTTCTTTATTTTTGGAGATTGATGATATAAATGGATCTAAAATAGTTTTTATATCTGTAATAAATTTAAAACATTTAAAAAAACCAATTTAAAGAAAACCTTATATGCTATTTTAATTAAATATCTTAAACTATTTCTATGATCGCAAGTGTTTATGACTAACTTTTCACTTTAACCATGCTTTGTCACGCCACTAATTAATCCTCGAATATACCCTCGTCTGAAATTATTGAAGATTCAGTCCCATTAACATGAGGTTGATTTGAAGAATTACCACTATATTCTTGTAAAATGCTGAAATCAAAATCATCGTCATCGCTGTCGTCGTCATCGTCATCATCATCATCTTTATAATTGCGATCTCCTTTTGATGCTCCCTCATGAGTTTCTTCTTGAGCCAGTTCCTTGGCACGGGCTTCTCTTTGCATCTGCTGCTTGATGCAGTCTTCGTATGACATCTCGTGCCAGACAGTACCCTTACCCACAATAGATTTGTTGTGGGCATCTGTCATCCGCTCTTGCCTGCTCTTCTCAGAGTTCTTGGGTTCTCCCCAGTAGTCATAACGATATAGAGGGTTTGAAGGGTCATACTTATCCTTCCCAAAGAAACTAGCATCTTTGTACCTTCCCGGCTCTTCCAATGGCAGACCAAGTGCTTGACGGCTGCAAAAAACCATTCAGCTTTCAATAAGTAGCAGAAAGAGCATCCCAACTTTGCCAACATGAGAGGCAGAAAGAGGTACATAATAGGGATGCAGAAAGCAACCAGCCCCAGATAGGGCAGTGACTCCGGTGCAAATGCAAAGCAAAATATATTTTACAATAATTCGATACTTCATTGCAGGTTTTCCCGTCTTCTTGTATTAGACCAACTGGAAATTCAAACTATGTGAACCGAAAGCATGCATCTATACCTAGTTACTATGCTTACATCAAGTGTCACAGGGCCAGTGTGATCTCACATAATCATGAGGTCACTTTAATAATAAGCTTGATCTCTGTCAGTGGGAGAACAAGATTAGGATTGAAGACAACCATCTCCCTATATCAATGCTTCATTTTCAAACACACACACCACACACACATATATACATTCATATTATATATTATAAAGTATGCTGAAGAAGAAACTTATTCCAGCTACAGTCAGTGGAAAATCTGTGTTAGCATCACTTACTTTCCTCTTGGGAAAAGTGACTGCCTTAGTTAATGCAGTCTCCAGACCATCCTATGCACAATTCACAATGTATAAAATTGGAAATCTTAAGTTACCAATGGTCAAAATAGGAATAAATGCTTAATTTGTATGCACCATAACATGATGAAAAGACCCGGATAGCAGACGAGATTAGGGATCACTAATATTAAGTATTGATATATGACGACAATGGAAATACCAACTGATGTCTCTGATCAAAGCTTCTCTTTCCTCAAATGATCGATGCCAATGTATCAAGTCATATTCATCCATTTCAATATTTCGTCTAAGCTTGGTAATTTTGTATCCCTCTCCTCTTTCTTTTGCTTCCCTTCTTAGTTTGTTATGGAACTGTATCCACCAGAACATGAATACATAAGGATCTTTTTTAACGTTGAAGCAATTGGAAACCAAAGTAGCAGTTATATAAAATATGTATTAGTTGAATAGGTAAGTCAACATTTTGCCCAAGAAACACGCAAAATCTTAGATGGAATAGCTAACCTCACGCTCAGCAAAGGCAGCCTCCAAGTCAAGGTCTTTAACACTCGTTTTCTGTTAAGACAAAATAAATAACAAGTTCGTGAATGCAACAGAATACAAGTCAATACAATGACTCAAGAGATTAGTGCTCACCAAAATCATTTTTGGTATTAAAGATTTCTTATAATAGGCTTTAGTATAAACAACACTGTTTTCCTCATCAAAATCCTCATCATCGGATAACTCCGATAATTTTTTGTCTTTGTATTTCTCAGGATTAGCCTCCAAATCATCCATAATCATTTGCTCAGCAACATGTATCTGCCACAACTGCACAACAGACAAAAGTTAAAGTTCATAATCATGGCCATGATGGTAATAGTAAATTGATCATACTCGGCAATAGTTAAAATCTAATGGTCTGACTTCTGAAAAGGAGTTCTAGTCAGAAACATACCTTATCAACATAAGGGTGATTTGACAACAAAGGTTCCTCTTCCGGTTTGTCTCCTGGATCTTTTCTAGGAACTGGAGGTCTTCCACTATCACGCTGCAAGGAAAGCAGGCAAGATAATTTATTTTTGATCAGTCAGCAAGTGAGACAAAAATTAAAAAACACACGTAAACATGGTAGAAAAACAAAATTAATTTTGATAGACATGAAATATTCTGCAATTTTAAGGCAGAGTCACATACAGAAAACTGATTGCTTCAGATCCTACTAGAGTTCAACAAGATTTACAAAAGAAGAAAAAGAAAAGTGTACTTATCAAAAAAAAGAAAATTGTATCCACAAGTGACACTCTAGAGCACTAGAAATCTTCTTCCCTGCATTCTAAACTAACCAACAAGCCAAAATGTAAGGCTTGCCGAGAAAATAGTTTTTTTTTTTTTATCAGTAGAAAATAGTCTGGCCTCAAGTACACAGAAGACTAAGTTCATAGTAAATTAGGGTAAGTACTCTTAGATTCTAGTTTTCAACCGTTTCTCTTGTACACTAACCAGGTACATGAGCAATGTCTATTTTCTTTTTCTTTTCTTTTTTTTGATGTCGGGACAGGGCCTTTCGGACCCACCACTACAGAGTAAACTCCGGTCTCATGCACCGCACCCTCGGAAATTTCCCTACATGGAACTGGTTAAATTGCTAGCTTTTCACCAGGGGATATGGCCCCTAGAGATTGTTTGCACCCAAGAGGATTTGAACCTTGGACCTGGGGGGAGCATACCCGCAAGCCCAAGGCCTTTACCACTTGAGTCAACCCCTAGGGGTTAATGTCTATTTTCATTTTTGTAAATAACTTGATAGGAAATTAAAATAAAATAAAAATAAAAAAACGAGAGAACTTATGAATTTACGTGATGGTATACTAGAATGGTTTTTCCATAGGCTTCTACAGAAGTTCTTTTATGAACACATCCTAGCTCGAACCTACACTCCATACCACATGTCTGTCCAACAGAAAGCCATCCCCCCAAAAATGTCCAACTGAAGACATTTAAATTGATAAGATACATCTCTTATGATAGAGCCATTGAAGGAATTTACAACATACTCAATAAAGATATAATGAATCTATTGTGGCCATATTAATTTATTTTTTTTTCAATAATTACGAGGTAAATTTTATTGATATGAATGAAATAGGTGGGTACATAGGAAGTATACAAGAGAAGTGGGCATATTAAATGTTGAGAGAATATAGATAGTGACAATATAAAAGGAAAGGTACAAACCCGTAACTCATCTAGATTAGTAGCATCACGATGAAATATAGGCGGAAAGTCAAATCTGTTAAAGCTGAAAGTACAGATACAAATGTCAAGAACTGAGGAGACTGAATAGAGATTCACCTCCACATTTTGCTAAAATATATACTTAAATTGGAGAATGGTCAAAGTTCAAGATTACATACATCAGGTGATCTATGTTTGGCTGGACAAATCGCATTTCGATGGGAAACCGAAATCGGTAAGGATCTCGTTTTGCCTGAAACAAATAATGACATGTAATAATAAAAAAGATGTCAGTTTCCATAAGCCAATAATGACACCGATTGTTGAAACCAACTTATTAATGTAACCAGATTAATGCTCAGTGGCAACCATCCCTAAAGAGGGAAAAAAAGGGGAGGCAAGCCTAGCAGCTGAAATACTCACCAGAATTTCAACTATGACATGCATACCAACTTTTATGTGATGGCGAATCCAATACCAATCATTACCTTTTATGGGAACCCACCTGAAATAAATCAAGACACATAATGTACCATGAATCTTCCATGGGGTATGCTGATATACTAAAAGATAAAAACGCAGTAGTCCATAAAATGTCAGATTAGCTACCAGCCTACCACACAAGTTAGACAAATCAGAGCCTCCTCAATTACCACACAAATTATTACCAAGTCTAACAGACAAACAGTTACAACAAACACCAGCATTGTTGCCAGTAGGGGTATAACTATATTTCTTGGTGTCAACAATGCAATTAGTTGTTGATTTGGTTTTTTGAGTAAACTTCAATAGCCAAACTGTAAAAACCTAGGCAAAACCACATCTGAGCCCAAAAAGAACTAGCCAATAATTAGAGCTCCTTGAAATTCATTACAAGGGACAAGAACTTCTCATTCCTAAGTAGTACGGGACTCCATTCACCACCTTACTATACTCACTCCAGGGCATTACACAAACAGCACTCAAGCGACAAGATTAATATCATTATAATTAAGCCATTGAGGTAAGACTTAATTCATCGGCTCAGTTTAAAAAATCATGTCACAAGTCCTCACTATGTATCCCTATCAGGCCAGTTAATTCATCATAGTGAAGACACTCACCATCAGTTCTCTGATATTCCAATGTTGAAACTGATGATCCCTTTGTCCGTTTAGGATATAATTTCTTTTACAGGTATAACAGGTTCAATCAACAAACTTTGAGTAATAAATAGCAGTATAGGGATTTGGCGTTGGTGCCTTGTGTAAAGGAATGCCTAGAGTCGGGGGTGCAGTTGGATATTGTGGTTCCCCCGGTCTCTCTTCCACCAATAGCGGATTGGATTCTGCCTAAAGTTAACGAGATTCAGCAGTTCGTGGGAATTTCACGTGGAGGATGTGAAGACCAATTTAAAGAACTAATTACTGCGATCGAGGCAAGCCACACGCTTGAAACCAAATCAAGTTTCAAGAAAAGCAGGGAGTTACAGCGTTTTTTTTCGGTAATCAACTATGACGCTAAGGGTAGTAGCTCAACTAAAGGGAAGTCTAAAGAGAGAGCATTGTGAAGACAAGAAAACAAGGGGTTGGGGTGGGATTTTTTGGTAAGAGTTTTAGTTCTACGGGAAGCAAGGGGTTGGGGTCGGGCTTGGTGTATTTTGGGTTGTTTTTCATGGGCTTTTTTGAGTTATTAGGGGTTTTCTATTATGGGCAAGGTGTTCTCTTGTATACATTCAGTGTACTTGGTTACTCCTTTTGATATATATATATATATATATAATATTTTTACTAATCAAAAATAAATAAATAGCAGTATAGGGAATTAAAGTTACCCATCGTATACACCACCAATGTCAACGAATGCTCCTTGATAAAGGTGCAAAGTAGTCACTTTCCCTAAACAAATCTGCACATAAATTTTCCACAATTAATGTCCATGACTTTTCTTTGCAGATCTCAGAATGTGTACATTCTACATCATGTTGTTTAGGAAATAACATCACCGCACGGCGTATATGTATGGGCCTGACATAAGCTTATCCGTAGAACACAATATTCAGATACATTTTTGCTACGAATAAGAGGAGAGTAAGTAATGCACATAAAATTCGACAGTTTTACAATTGATATCCTAAAACAAATCAGAGGAAATGCATCTGATATTGATAGTTCTAGTCAAATGATGTTTACAATCGTGGCCCATTTAACCGTGGCACACCAACTAAAATTTATTTGCATATATAGCATAGCATGTTGCAGCCAACAATGAAAAATGATTAACAAGGCATTCCAGTGTTTTAGTTTGATGGTAGATGCAGGCCTATCTAGGCATCCCTGGGATGAGACCTATGAGTACAATTTCCATAACAAGATAAATGCCATTGCTTAGAAGAAGGGGAATGAGGTAGATAACATACTTGTCCTGGAGAATAAAATGGAAGCTCATACTGCAGAAAACAATGGAGATCAATGTCATAATTTCACCATAATCCACATGAAAATAAACAAAGAATTTGCAACTTATTTTTACCATTCCCTCTTTGTAGTCCTTGCCTCTTTTCCTCCTACCTGGATAGTAATCTTGGTCATCCTGTATAGGCATTAAGAACAGGCACATTAGTCTCCTAAATGGACCAATCAAACTTGTTAGCAATGTACTAGAAAATTTTGTTGGTTCAAAGTATAAAAAGCTCATATGCAGCTACTGATAAAAAAAATCCCATATACAACTTAAAACCCCTGAATCTAGGCATGTCTCTACCCATTTCTCCTAATTAGTTCAAATGTTATAAAGCTTTCAGCCAAATCCATAACCAAATGCTCCAAATATGTTTGACATAATTATCCTCAAATATATGCAATTCGAGACAAATTTTCATATTCACAAAATATATTTCGGCTAGACCATATTCATTCAAAACGGACCTATGGCAAACTCGAGACAGGTTGACCATATCAATCTCAACCAATTCATCCCTGCTAGACCTAAACTTTTGAAATTCATACCCATTCTAATCTCAAGGATGAAAATTACACCCCCCCCCCTCCCCCCCAAAGCTTACCAAAAACTTTCAACTATACTAATAATATTAATATTATTAACCCAAATGCCCAGCGGTACACCCAATTTTTCGTCACAAACCGCACTCCAATTTGATACTGTCACTCGGTCCAACATCCCTTACTACAAAGAAATCCGTAACGCCATGGTCGCATTTGGTCTAAAAAATAACGCGCCAATACATAAACACAACAAGAAAAATAGACAAAACGAAAGTTCCATAGTTTTAGCTTCTATGTCAAACCTTATAAGATTCCTCCTCCAATCTATCCTTATTCGCCTCAACCCACTCATTGTACTGCTTCAAGAACATCCTGTACCTATCCAAACATATGTCCTCAGTCTCCGTCCTCACCTCCTTCTCCAAGTCCTCCAACTCCACCCTCACGGCCTGCATCTTATGCGCTTCCCTTATGTACTCTAGCTCCTTCCGATCCACCTCCCAACCCCGCGGCGGCCAATCCCGGGGCGGTACATGCTGTACCACCAACGGCGCCCCCCACACCGTCTCCAGAGGCTCCGGTATATCTCCCTTGATCTCAAACTGTTTCCGATAATAATCATCCTCGGTCAGCCCCATTGCCTCCATCTTCTTCTTCCGGTAACTAGGTTTGAGCATTTTGAACGCTTCGATGGCTTCTGGGCTTTGGAGAGGGACTTCTTCGCCTTCGTTCAAGCTTTTCCGGGCGAAATCCGCTTCAGGGGTGAGGATTTCTTCCCAGGGGGCCCAGCCGCGCTCGACCCAGTTGCGCGTTCGCGCTTCGTCTTCAGTTTCTCTGTCTTTGGGGCCGAATTTCTGGATGAAGGTCTCATCGACGGGGAACTCGTCGGAGGCGAGGCAGCTGGCTGTGAAGCTGGAAGGTCTTGTGGGGTTGGAGAAGGAAATATGCGAGTTGGGTTGGAGAGGAAGACATGTACGGTGGTGTTGAGGTTTGGAGGTAGGGTTCAGGGTTTTAGGGAAGGTAAAGAAATTCGGAACTCGGAGGATTTGCATTTGGTGGAACCGTGGAAGAGGGAGTGGGACTGGGAAAGTGGTGTGCTGGAGAGCCTCAAGAGAAAACTCAATAGTCCGTCTATCAAAAAACGAAGATAAAAAGCTCAAATGGATAAGAAAAGGAAAATGTTTATTATTTTAGTTAAAATATAGATAGTAGTTAAGTAAAATTGAAATTATGATTTAATGAAATATTACAATTAATTTAAAATGAATTATAAAGTAGTTGTAAAATAGTTATAAGTGTATTATTATTTATTTTTTTTTAAGTTTTTTTTAGTTAATAGTTAAAAAAGTAATTATTAATGAAATTGTATATTTTTTAATTTTTTTTTTAATGATTAAATATATAAATATTAATGAAATTGTATATTTTTTAAATTTTTTTAATGATTAAAGATATTAAAAAATATTTTAAAAAATAAATAAATATACTTTTCGAGTGGTAATAAAAGAGATATAAGGTTATAATTATCTCTTTTTTCTCCTAAACTTTACTAACGAAGATTTACTAAAATCTTCAAATAAAGCATAACACAAAAGGTGGAAGCCAGTGGCATTCACTTGCCGCTAGAAATGAATTAAGGAAGGTCGATCGACCCTTGAAGAACACGGATGACGGTTTTGGTCGCAGGGCTCCTGCAGTCTGCACGCTCTAGATATAGCTTCCAACGACCAGTTCTTCTAGAGGTACACGGCGTACCTTTTGCTTAACTGACTGCTACGTCAGCCGGTTTAAATTATTAAAAAAAAAAGGAAAAGAAAAGAAAAAGAAAGAGGAAAACTTGAATTCGGTCAAATGCTCTCACTCGGTGCTAAAATCATATTTTCTTCGTCTCCATCTACATCGTCCGGTCGAAGCTGAACGTGCCGTCAAAGCCCATCGCGTCGTCGAATCTAATCGTGCCATTGAAGCTCATCTTGCCTTCAAAGCCTCATATGTGCCGGTGGGGTACCTCTGTTAGAAAAATTGCCGTCGTGGGTACACTTGGGTTTAGGCCTCTGTTTTATGCAGTTTTTGCAACAATGTGCCTCTGTTTGATGCAGTTTTTGCTTCTATTTGCCTCTGTTTGATGTTGTTTTTGCTTCATTGTTGCTATATCTTTGATTATTTGAACAATGGGTAGACTGAATATTGAGTGTATTTTCTAGTTTTTACATCAAACGCCACTGCATTTCTTTACATAATCCGTGGGTTTTTTGCCGTGGGTTTTTAGTTAGTAAAGATGTATTGAGAGCAACTTTTATTTGTGATGTTTTGCACGTATAAGGTAGTGCTTTTGAGCTAAGTAAAAGGATGCATATACTTGTGGGAGATTGGAGTGAGCTACAGAGAGAGTTTATGGGCATAAAATAATCTGCATAGAGTTAAATAAAAGGATGCATATGGAATCTGCAGAGAGTTTATTCATGGTTGTTCATATTTGTGGTTGCCTCTCAGGGGCTGTTGTTTCTAGTTTTATTTTTTGGAAAGTTTGTTGTGTATATACATCTTGATTAGAAATTGTGTCCAGCATATGATACATGTGGGTTTTTTTTCTTGGTTTTTTTTTTTTTTTTTGCTTTATCATTTGTGTCTAGAATTTGTTCTTGTTTTATATTTTTGTTTTTATCATTTTTTTCCTTGCGAGTGACTATTTGTTTCCTTCATGTCTTAGTTATATTTTCTTTATTGAAAAATGAGAAGATGGGATAAGGACATACCGTCAACTTGTCCAAACTTCACAATGCACGATTACTAGGGATCAATTCCTACAGGGTCACTTACTTTGTTGCCATATCCAGATGGTTACCAATATCCAAGCAACATTCAAGTGATGATGCTACTATGCTCTTGTACTTTTTTTTTTTTTTTTGGAAGTTTGGTTTTTTTTACAAAATATTAAACTGTGTAGTTTTATTTTTTAAAGTTTGGTATTTTTTTTAAATATTAATGTCATAGAATTTTTTTGTTCTTTTTTCAGAATGCTGGTTAGCAGACGCAAAACATGACTACAAGCTCCACTACGAGCAGAAGAATTGGTGTAGAGGAAACACTCTAGTGTAAGAAAACTGATATTCCATGCACCTCCTCTAGAATTAGAGTTGAAGATGGAGATGAAGTTAAATCAGATTCACTAGAAACTGAGGATGGCATTGCCGGAACATCTCAGTTAGATGATAAAGTTGGTAGTGGTAATACGATTGATGAGTCAAAGTCGGGGATGGAGTTTACTTCTTTTGAAGAAGTAATGAGTTATTATATGCAGTATGCTAAGAAATGCAGGTTTGGAGGGAGGACTAGAAGGACTGAGAAAGGAAATTATGGCAATGTTAGATATGCCACCCTTGGTTGTGCCCTGGTGGGAAGGCCCGTAATAGGACGTTGAATGTTGCTAAACCGCGACCGACAGGGAAGACAAAATGTAAGGCAAAGATTAATGCCTTAAAAGTTGAGGGAAAGTTTAGGTTGACGACCGTTCATAATATCTATAACCACGGACTCAGTCCAACTAAAGCCCGATTCTTCCGATGTAATAGAGAAGTTAGTGACTTAGTAAAAAGAATCCTACATACAAACAATTTAGCTGGCATTCAGATGAATAAGAGCTTTGGGTCTCTTGTAGTTGGCGCGAGTGGATTTTAGAATCTTTCATTTTTGAAAAAAGATTGCCGAAATTACATCGATAAGGCCCGACATCTGCGACTTGGGAAATGTGGGGCTGGAACTCTTCGAGAGTATTTCCTAAGGATGCAGTACAAAAATTTCAAGTTCTTTGCCTTGATGGATTTAGATAATGACGGAGGTTAAAAAATGTATTTTGGGCAGACCCCTAGAGTAGGGCAACATATCATTATTTTGGTGATGTGGTCACATTTGACACCACATATCTGACGAATAGATATGGGATGCCCTTTGCACCATTTGTTGGTGTAAACCATCACGGCCAGTCCATTCTGTTGGGTGCAGGATTGATATCCAATGAGGACACAGACACGCTTGTCTGGTTATTCCAGACCTGGTTGTAGTGTATGGATGGTGTATCTCCGAGAGCTATTATCACAGATTAGGACAGGGAGATGAAAAATGTGATTGCCATTGAATTTCTAGAAAGCCGACATCGATTTTGTTTGTAGCATATACTGAAGAAAGTCCCTGAAAAGCTTAGCTTGCATGCTTCATACAAAAATGGACTGAAAACGGAATTGATGAAATGTGTGTATGACAGCCAAAGTGTTGAAGACTTTGAACAGAGTTGGGATCAGCTCATCACCACATACAATTTGCAGGAGAATGCCTGACTGCAAAGTTTATATACCGAGCATGACCATTGGGTACCAGCATTTTTGAAAAATATATTTTGGGCTGGTATGAGTACAACCCAGCGTAGCGAGAGCATGAATGCGTTTTTTGACGGCTATGTTCATGCTAAGACAAACTTGAAAGAGTTTATCGACCAGTTTGATAGCGTATTGAAAAAGAAAATTGAGAATGAAATAGTCGCAGATTTCCACTCATTTAGTGTCACAATTCCATGTATATCTAGATCCCCAATTGAAAAAAGATTTCAAGATGTGTACACGAATGCAAAATTTAGGGAAGTTCAACAGCAAATTACCAGCATTATTGATATGGATCCAAAGCTATTTAAGAGTAATGATGGAGTAAGGACCTATCGTGTAGAGGATGAAGTTTGTGTGGAAGAGTTCACTAAGCCGGTTACACACTATGTGGAATTTAGTGAGGAAAATACAGCTGCAAAGTGTACATGTGGGTTATTTCAGATGAGGGGGATATTATGTAGGCACATTTTGACAGTATTCAAAGTTAACAAGGTTAAATTTGTGCTAGATAGATATATCTTAGAGCGATGGAGGAAGGACATAAAAATGAGATACACGTTAATCTATAGTAGCTTTGACGCTTGGGATCAACGAGCAGATGCTAACCAATATTCAAGTTTATTAAATATTTGTTATAAGATGATTACTCTTGCTACGGGTTCAAAAAAGCATACAGAGGATGCGACACAAAAATTATTTGCAATGATTGACTTGTATGCTGACAACCAAGAACCCCCATCGATGACAGTCACGGGTTCCAATGTTAATTGTACGGCAAGAGACACAACTATATGTGGTAGTTCAAAGCAAGTACTCAGTCCACTAGCTGTGAGAGGTAAAGACAGACCCCCACCATTGAGAAGAGCATCAGGAATGGAGAAATTCATGAGAAAAGTTAAAGTAAAGACGAAAAAAACACCAGTGAAGGGGAAGCGCAAACAGGTTAAAAGGTTTTTTGTATTTTTTTACGTTACATGTTGATGTATAATTTAGTGACTGTCATATATGATTTGGTTTGATATGTGTGCGTGTTATTAGTGAGATGGCGGAGATACACCATCTGTGGCGACTATAGAGAAATTTATTTGCCACTTCACAAAGTGTAAGAAATCTTAAGTAAAAAATTCTATTTTTTCTAGTAATATAGATATCGCAATCTTAGATTACTATTACCCTTGTTCACAGATGCAATTTGGATTGGAACAATCACAGCCGGTGCAACTTGGTGTGGATGAGCTCTCACAAGTGCAGCTTGGTTTCAATGAGTGCTAACCGGCACAATGAGAGAGTTTAATGCAAATATTTTGAATTGAGTTCGATGTGTATTGGAACAAATGATTTATTAGCTTAGTTTAGATCATCATTAGTTGGTGGGTTTGTGAATGTGTGTAGTTGGGACATTATTAGTGATGTTATGATAGTTGCTATTTCAGGATTGAGCATGGAGAAAGTAGCATTTTTTTGTAGTTTATTTAGTAGTGACATTGAAAACTGTTTGCTAGTTGAGAAGGACTTTGTGAAATGAGCATGAAATATGTATTTTGGTCATTTTCTTAACTCATTTGTAAATGTGTGTGGTTGGATGAATACTTGTTGGTTTACGAGGGAGATGTTTTTTTATTATAATCTTTCAGCTCAAGAGGGAGATATCTATAAGAGAGACGCTGCTAAGCGGTCGGTCTGATTTTAAAGGAATAACAGCCCTCCACTTAGAAGCTGCCACCTCAGCAATCACACCACAATCATGCTAGAATCGTGCACATGGGATAGGAATCGATTCACACTTCATGTAAAACTATAGAAAAGAGAACTATAGAAAGCAGAACTAGTAGAAAAACTATGGAAGAGAAAAATATTATGTATTTCTCATTATGATCGAATGAATTACAATGCTACTGAACTTGTTCATTTATAGATACAATGACTATTTACATCTTGACATCTGGACCACTAGTATTCATAGTCAGCTAACTAACCTAACTGTCAATTACATGAATCTGTTTGGCTTCTTGAGCTTTTAACTCCAGACCTTCTATATGCTTCTGTAAACTCCAACACTCCCCCTCAAGATGAGAATGGATATTAATCATTCCCATCTTGGAAATAAGATGATGAAAGCTGAGTGAACCGAGAGGTTTGGTTAATATGTCAGCTAATTGGTGTTTAGAAGGGATGTGTATGATTTTGATGAGGCCTTCTTGTAATTTTTCTCGAACTAAATGACAATCCAGTTGAATATGCTTAGTCCTCTCATGATGTACAGGATTAGAAGCAATTTCAGATGCTAGTTTGCTATCAGTGTATAATAAGGCAGCTTGAGAATGTTGAACATTTAAATCAGCAAGCAGATAGATGAGCCATTGGATTTCACATGTAGTAGTAGCTAAGGCCCTGTACTCAGATTCAGCAGATGATCTACTAACAGTAGGTTGTTTCTTCGATTTCCATGAGATAAGAGAGTCTCCTATAAACACTGTGAACCCAGTTACACTTCTTCTAGTATCCAAGCAACCACCCCAATCACTATCTGAGTATGCTTTCAGATGTAGAGATGATTTTGCAGACATGAAAAGTCCCTGTCCTGGTGTGGCTTTAATGTATCTAAGTACCCTCTCGGCAGCTTGAAGGTGTAATGTACTTGGATTAGCCATAAACTGACTTAAAGCTTGAACAAAATAAGCTATGTCAGGTCAAGTTATAGTTAAATACAACAATCGACCTACAAGCCTTCTATATGATGCAGGGTCAGTAAGAGCAGGTGAAGAATCAGTAGCACTTAGTTTCAGATTAGACTCCATAGGAAAAGCTACTGGTTTGCAACCAGATAAACCACTATCTTGTAAAATATCCAGGGCATATTTTCTTTGAGAGACAGTGATACCCTTAGCTGATTTGGCTATTTCCAAACCCAAGATGTATTTAAGTTCACCAAGATCCTTGATTGTAAAGGAATCATGTAGAAATTTCTTTACAATATTAATCTGATCAATGCTATCAGATGCAAGAATTACATCATCAACATAAATGAGTAGAGCTATAAAAGCTGAAGGGGTTTGTTTGATGAATAAAGAAGAATCTGATTTACCCTGAGTGAAGCCAAGTTTCAACAGTGAGTTGGAAAAATTGGAGAACCATTGTCTTGAAGCCTGTTTCAGCCCATAGAGACTCTTTTTAAGCTTACATACTCGAGGGTCATTTGTTGAGGAATAACCCGGTGGCAATTGCATGTACACTTCTTCATTGAGATCCCCATGCAAAAAAGCATTATTTACATCTAATTGATGTAAATGCCACTGTTTTATAGCAGCAACAGCAAGGAGAGCTCTCACAGTTGTCATCTTAGCAACAGGGGAATAAGTGTCAAAAAAATCCAGCCCTTCTTGTTGAGTGTAGCCCTTTGCTACTAGCCTTGCTTTATACCTCTCAACTGTGCCATCAGCTTTAAACTTGACACGATAAACCCATTTACAACCTATTGCTATCTTGTTTGGAGGTAAAATAGCAAGATCCCAAGTTTTGTTTAATTCAAGAGCCTTTATTTCTTCTGCCATGGCAGTTTGCCATTGAGGATGAGAAATAGGTTGTTTGAAAGTTTTGGGTTCAAAAGTTGAAGTAATGGCAGCAACAAAAGCTTTATATCTAGGGGATAATTGAGAAGTAGAGAGATAAGGAAATATAGAATGAGGCTTACCTGCATTAGAGGTTGAATTGCAGTTGAGAGATGATTGAGTGACTGAAGTTGTCTGTGCCGTATGATCACAATAGAAATTCTGCAAGTATGTATGAGGATTCCTGATCCTTTGAGACCTTCTAAGAGTTTCAGTTTGAGTATTTTCAGATTGAAAATTTGAGGTAATAGGAAATGAAGGAGAATTGGGTTCTGAAGATTCAAAAAACTGAGGAAAATTAGGAAACACAAAAGGTGTATGGACTGTGTTTGGTATGTTTGGAAATATGGATTCATGGAAAACCACATTTCTAGAAATAAATGTTTTGAGAGTAACAAGATCCAAAAGTTTATACCCTTTGATATTTGGTGGGTAACCTAGGAAGAGGCACTTTGAAGCTCTTGGTTGGAATTTTCCTCTATGAGCTGTGAGTGTGCTAGCAAAGCACAAACATCCAAAAACTTTAAGATAATTGTAATCTGGATGTTTTTGAAATAAAAGAAAGTATGGTGTTTGATTTTTTAGGATAGAGGAAGGGGTTCGATTTATGAGATGTGTAGCTGTTAGCACACAATCTGTCCAATAAAAGAGTGGCAACTTTGACTGAAAAAGCAAAGCTCTAGCAACATTAAGAAGGTGTTGATGTTTTCTTTCAACCCTACCATTCTGTTGGGGTGTTTCAACACAAGACAATTGATGTATTATGCCATGTTCATTATAGAAATTAGGCATGTTAAACTCTTGACCATTGTCAGTTCTAAGAGTTTGAATAGTTGTATTGAATTGAGTATGAATATAGGAAACAAAATTTGTGAGAATGGTGCGAGTTTCTGTTTTGGTTTTCATGAGATAAAGCCAAGTGAATCTTGTATGATCATCTACGATTGTTAAGAAGTAACTAAAACCAGAATATGAAATAGTTGAGAAAGGACCCCAAATATCACAATGAACTAATTGAAATGCTTTATTTGAATGACTATTTGATACAAAGAATGGAAGCCTTTTCTGTTTGGCTAAAGGACAGACTTCACAGATATGATTCTGATTTGCTAATACATTTGAATCTATTTCACTAATGATTTTGAGTCTGGTAGCTGGAATATGTCCTAGTCGAAGATGCCAAATATCAGCATGGATGTTACAATTATTTGCTAAATAAACAGAAGGTACACAATTCAAGTTTGGTTTACTCCTTTCTTGAACAGAAGGCTGTTATAGGTGGTATAGGCCAGACTTTACTTCAGCAAGCCCAATCATCTTCCAGCTGATTAGATTCTGCAAAATACATTTGGATTGAAAGAAAAACAATCCAATAGAATTTTCTTTAATGAGTTTTGAAGCAGATATGAGATTGACATTGAATGAAGGAATATAAAGAGTATTATGTAAGGTTATATCAGATGAGAAATGTACATCTCCAGTGAAGGCAATTGGAATAGATTGGCCATTAGGTAAATGAACCATAGATGATTTACTGGGTATGTGAATTTTATGGAAAAGATGGGGAGAACAGATCATATGATCTGTTGCTCCTGTATCAAGAATCCATGGAGAATTATTTTGGCCAACAGAAACAGTGTGACAAGATATAATACCTGAGGTAGAAGCAATGTTTGCTGTAGAATTAGAATTTATGTGTGTATGGGATAAGCTATTTGCAAGTGATAGCAGGTTTTGAATTTGCTCTTGAGAAAATATATTTGAGATTCTTGAATCTGTCTCCAAAGAAGAAGCAACATTTGCAGTAGGCAATTTGGTGTTTGTATTTCCAAGTTGAGTAGGAAAAACTCTCTTGCCACGTGGGCCTTTCCATCCAGGTGGATATCCAATTAATTGGAAGCATTTATCTGCAAGATGACCAGTATATCCACAATGGGAACAGGTGACATCTACTTTAGCTTTTGATTTTGTGAACCGAGTACCATTTGTAATAACTGGTTTCTGTGTTTATGCAGCAATCATTGCATGAGAGTCGATAGGAATGCCAACAGCATTTGTTAATGATCTTTGGCTTTCTTCTTGCAGCAGCAAAGAAAACACCTTGCTCATAGAAAGCAGAGGAGATTGGAGAAGTAGTTGACTTCGCATCATAGAGAAAGAATCATGCAAGCCAATGAGAAACTTCATGACATAATCAGATTGTTGTCTGTCTGTGAAGTTCTTTAAAAGATTGCAAGAACATCTGTCGAGTATTCCACATCTACAATTTGGAATTGGCCTGTAACTGATGTATTCATCCCAGAGGGTCTTGAATTCATTAAAGTACTCAGTAACAAATTTTGATCCTTGAGAAATTGAACTAAGAGACTTTTCCAGAAAAAAAACTCTTGGACCATCACTTCGAAAGTACCTTGTCTTGAGCTCTTCCCAAATGTCATATGCACTTGTGAAATACAGTAAACTCCCACGAATCTCTTTAGCTATTGAATTCATTAGCCAGGATAAGACAAGATTATTTGCTCTTAACCAAGCAGTTCGAATCCGAGAATCACCAAGATTTGATTGAGGCAAAGTACCATCTATAAATGCAATCTTGTTCTTTACTGTGAGGGCAATGGAGATAGATCTACTCCATGCAACGTAGTTCTCACCAGTGAAGATCTCAGAAACTAAAAGTGCTCCAGGATTATCTGATGGGTGCAGATAGTAAGGACTTGAAGAATCATCCGATGGATTTCTTGAAGAATCACCAGCATTTGCCATAGAAGCAGAATTTGCAGTAGATTCAGTGTTCACAGTTTGATCCGCCATAGAAGCAAGAAAGAAAGAAAGAATTGAGAAAGACTGAAGAGGACAATGGAAGACTTATACACGATGATACCATGTAAAACTATAGAAAAGAGAACTATAGAAAGCAGAACTAGCAAAAAAACTATGGAAGAGAAAAATATTCTGTATTTCTCATTATGATCGAATGAATTACAATGCTACTGAACTTGTTCATTTATAGATACAATGACTATTTACATCTTGACATCTGGACCACTAGTATTCATAGTCAGCTAACTAACTTAACTATCAATTACATGAATCTGTTTGGCTTCTTGAGCTTTTAACTCCAGACCTTCTATATGCTTCTGTAAACTCCAACACTTCAGCTGAGAGAACTTCACTCGACTTCAGCTTTGCCCGACCTCGACCCCGACCCTGTGCGTCTAGAACCAAAGTTGAGCATACCTCCACCGCCAGCATCCACTGCCAACTTCTCACTGAAACTATTCCATACTCAAAGATCAACTTCTCACTGAAACTATTCCATACTCGAAGATCAACTTCACAACATTAACACTAGAATATTCTCTCTGGGCATTTAAAACCAACTTTTTTTTTTATCACAACTTCTCACTGAAAAGCAAGCTACAGATGGTACTGGAAGAAAGTTAGAATAAAGACCAAGAACGCTATTTACAGAACCGAATTCCTACAACATCGCCCAACCAATCATTTATGGCACACAACATCGCAAACCAAGAGTTCACATAAATTAAGGTTTTCTATTTAAATGGTGAAAGGGCATACCAGAGAGGGTTACGTCTTCTTCGGTGGTGGCTGCGTCCTCTTCAGTGGTGGCTAGTACTTTGAGAAGGGAATGCGAGCTGCAAAGCTGCTTTCGAAGGGGTCTCCGTCGCAATTCGAAGGGGCTGCGAAGGGGTTAGTGTCGATTCGAAGGTGCTGCGAAGGGGAGGGAGAAGGGGCTGCGAATGGGTTGGTGTCGATTTGAAGGTGCTGCGAAGGGGAAGGGCTGTGTCTCTTGCGAAAGGGAAGGGCCTGCGTAGGGAAGGGTTGTTTCTCTGTTGCAGTAGCCGAGTATTCCATGTAGTGTTGGTTTACAATAATTGTGGTGGAATGTCTATGTGTCCCTCCACTATTGGCAGGCTGTTATATGAGGATGCTTGCACGGACCGGTTGGTAGGAATTCTCTATCTATAATGAGGCTTGTCAGACATCCTTATGTTGTTCGTGTGAAATGAGGTATAAAGTTGTTTTTGTGGGCATTAACGTTATAGTCAGTTTATATGCTGCACTAGGTTTATTATTTTTTCTATCTATGGATGGTGCATTCTCTGACTTATAGTGTGGTTGATTGTGTAGGTTTGATCGTGCCGTACTAAGATTTATATAATCTTGGAGTTCATTACAGGTGGTGAATTGTTTGATGGTGTGGATTTTTTCTACAGCAAAGTTAGTTTTCCATAGAGAAAACATCAAGATTTCAGATTTTGGTAATGTTTGCACATAGGGAGTTAGCCTCCTTCGAACAACATGTGGAACTGCCAACTATATAGCACCTGAGGTAATTATAAGGGTGGCTTGCTTCTAAATTGGTTTTAACACAATCTGAGTTGAAAGTCTATATATTTATAAATGCATGCTTCTCATATTATTATCAGAATATTGTGTCTAATATTGTGTGCATTAGATTGGCATATATATCAGAAATCAGATGATTTCATCCTTCAATTCTTTCAAACTATTCTACTGTATCCTCTTGGTTTGTTTCTTCTTACAATTTTATGGAGCTACTATTTGCCATGATGTTTGTTCAAAAGGAAACACATGTTAGTGCATATTTACTGAACTCAATATATTATGTTACTGCATATGTAAGAAAAAAAAAATCTAGATGAGTTGAAACTAAGTGCAAACTTGGAAGTGAACATGACTGGTGAAGATGTTCTCAAAGAGATCAGCCTTAATACTACTGGAAGCATGAACTCGGAAGATACTCACTTCATATCTACTGGTGAAGAATCTAGGGTCTCCGTTGATATTCAAGAAGCAGAAAAGCATCCTGGTTAAGAAGGTTATTCTCTCATAGCAGTTAAAATATTTAAATTAAATCTGTATTTTGTGATATATATGAAGTTTGCTTGTATATCCATTGGCTGCTATTTTACGGTCAGGATCTTGTCATTGGAAATGTTGGGGACTCCAGAGCAGTATTGGTCCTGTGGCATCATCGATGACGTTCTGATGGCAGGATATCTTCCATTTGGTGAGCTTGATCTCACCACGCTATATAGGAAGGCATGGACTTTGGCCATGAGGACAATTTAATGATTATCCATGTAGATAAGCGGCTTTGCAAGCTGTAATGGGCAATTTTTTCTCATAATGTGTAAAAGTCTTCAAACGATATGTCCTTTGATCATGAAAACTGTGTACTTTGACAATATGGAGTGAATAATAGTCCTTTGATAATGAAAACTGTGTATTTTGGTAGTGCTTTTGGTTACCTCACGGATGGTGCATCAAGGTTGCCTTATTATGTTTTTTTCTACGGAGTTTTTGTCTGCAAAGTTACTTACACTGCAGTTTTCTTCATGCCTTTAGTCTGCAAAGTTTTTTTTCTTCAAAGTTACTTACACTGCAATTTTTTTCTACGTTAGACTGGTTTGTTTTTTTCTACAAAACTGCTTTGTAAAGCAGATTAATACTTTTTAACAAAAGAAAAATAAATACAATTAGTCTAAGGCAATTTTGTAAAGATACAAGCAGTTTACTTAACCTGGAAATTAATAAAATACAATCCATAGTTACTTACACAACAAAGTTTTTTTCTAGAAAAATGCTATTCCTACACAAGCAGACTAAGTTCTAAATTACCTACGGCACTTCTAACACTAATCCTAAGTAACTCATTGGCAAGAAAAGTAATATGCTACGACAAATACGGCAGCCCAATATACTCGGAGTAGTGTGCGTGAACGTTTTATTTCAGCTTCGCGTACAATAAGCGCCAACTCTCTCATCTCAATCTCATCCGCTCTCTTACGAAGATTAATCTTGCTCTTTTTGCTATCGTCGAGTATCTTTTTCAGCTCTTTCTTGATTCTTACCAGTTCATTGTGAGTTTCTCCTAGATCGGACTTTTGGTATTGATCATCCTCTACCCACTTGAAAAACTTGCAATATGGTAATCCCTAATCATTTTAAACATAATTTGGAAACATGTTAGATACACAAAATTTATTAAACATTCATGTAGTTACCTTTGTGTTGTAATTAGGACACCCTAAGAATGGTCGTCCTGGATTTCTTCTAGTAGATGAGTATCCCAGTTGAGCTTCAATTTCACAGAAGCATAATGGTTGACCCAAACTTCGTTTACCAAAAGATGAAGAAGAGTCCATGGTGGATGATGAGATATTCTTAAATTTGCAATACAGCACACTAATAAAGTCAAGACCCCAATGGAATCTAAAATTTGCAACTAGAAAATAATACTGAGCAGATTGTTGTGTAGTGATGAATTATAATGTGCCCAAAAATTTATGCTAACTTTTACATTGCTACTGCTATTCAAATTAAAACAAGAAGAAATAACCACGGCGAATGAACAATCAAAACACCAACTAAACTTTCAGCATCTTCTTCCAAAGACTATCAACTATCAAGACAAATTTAAGAAAATTTCATCAATAAAGGTGGAAAAAGTCATATTAAATTCCATCCCAGGGTGCTGCTACTTTTTCACACATTTGTTTGTTTACGTCTCAGTTTATCTCACTCGAATTCTGCTCATCAATAATAGATTTTGGCTGACCCAAATTATCAAAGAAAAATAGCTAATGCAAAACGTAGAAACGCTAAAGTTTGGAAGAGGTAAATCCAAATTCTATGCAACAATTGATATAAAGAATACTACAGTTGCCTGTACTAGACTATTGGAAAATGAACACTAACAAAAAAGAAAAAAATAGAGTATACCCGAATTAGGGTTATTCGGAACAGGTGGATTCGAAATCAGCACAGTAATTTGAAATCTAAATCAAGTGTATATTCGAATCTAAAATAAATTTGAAATCCCCATTAGGGTTACAGCCACGGCAAACCAACAATCAAGAAAAAAATACAGAGTATACAAGAATTAGGGTTATTCGAATCTGTGAGTAATATCGAAATCAGCACAGTAATTCAGAATCTACATCAAGTGTATATTCGAATCTAAAAGAAATTCAAAATCTCCCATTAGGGTTACAACCACGACAAACCAAAAATCAAGAACCAAAACAGAGTGAAACTGAAGTAGGGTTAGGATTTGAAATCAACAATAATTTCGAAATTAGCACAATAATTTTGAATCTAAATCGAGTGTATATTCGAGTATAAAAGAATTTCAAAATATTATTGTGAGGGTTAGGGTTAGGGTTAGGGTTTCCAGTTATTTCCCAGGTTAGGGTTTCCGTTATTGTGAGGGTTAGGGTTAGGGAACATCGAAATCATGGGTTGAAAAAATAAACAAAAACCGTAATCGGTTTAGGGCATAATAACAAGAAGATGAGAGCAAAGAACAAGATACCTCCCTTCGTATTTCGTCTTCATGTACGTCGGCATCGAAGCTAGTTTGGGCAGAAGAAGATGAACACCCTGCGTAAATCGTCTTTAGCTTGCTGTGTTCCGTGCAGGGTTCCATGGTCGTGAGGTGAAACTGGGGTGAGGTGAAAACGACGAAGCCAATAGCTTTCTCACGAAGCTGTCGGGAGGGAAAAACTGCAGAAGTGAAAAGCAAGCTGAAAGTCGCAACGAATCATAGTTTCACTCAGCGAAACGATGAGGCCTATCCGAAGCGCACTGTTTAATTTATCTAACATGGCCCCACGGGTACGCGGCGGGTACCCCTCCCGGGTACCAATAGCATTTTTCCTTATATTAATGCCACTTCAAATGTCTCTCGTCAAAAATGATAAAATCAAGAATAAAGAATATCATAGTTTAAGAAAAGAATAAAAAATTGGTATTTGAGTTTTTACGTTTTTGCAATTTAAGATCTCGATTTTTAATTTTTACGAAACTGATGCACTTAAGAAATTTACAATTCAATATTTCTATTAATTTTATCGCTAGAAAATTAACGACAAACCACGTGTCAACCTCAATTGGCTAACACCTAGCATTAATATCCACATCAACCAATCAAAAACTAACACATGGTACACAGAGTCACAGACACCACATGTCAATCAGTCATTAATTTTCTAATAGTAAAATTAATGAAGTATTGAATTGTGAGTTTAAAAATCAATTTTGCAAAAGTTAAAACGGAGATTAAATTGTAAAAACATAAAAAACTAGTACTAATTTTACAAAAAAATAAAGAAGAGGAGAAAGATTTTGGTTGAAGGAGAGGAGGGGGAGTCCTCTGGTCGAAGTGGGATGGTAGGGTTGGCGGGGGAGTTGGTTCTTTTCTTTACAAAATGGGGAAAATGGAAACTGAGCAGACAGCTAATTCCTATATTGGATTTGAAAACAATATATGAGATTTCTTTCTAAGAGCATTGGTATTGGTGTAGTTGAATAAATGCAAACTAAGATTTAGCGAACAACCCCACTAAATTGTCTAAATTGGAAAAGGCAAATGTAATTTTTTTGCTTATAGGCTACAGTAATTCTGCATATTTTTAATATTTGGATGGTTATTGTTCCTCATCTATTAAATATTTTATAAATAATTTCACTATCTTCCCACTTAGACTCTCTCTCTCTCGGCAGAAGCCCTTCATTCTCTCTCTCAAGACGATCACTTGAATTCTCCCTTGATGGAAACTCTATTCTCTATAGAAATTGATAAGCTTTTCTCTCATTATTAGCTTCCAACCATAGATCTACTTGTTCTCAATAATTTATTCATTCTCTCTCGCTCTCTCTATCCGAGTCTTTGTTTGCTATTTCTCACTCCCTTCATTGAAACATGTGATATTCATTTCTAGATTTTTGGTCTCCCACATTCACACGCTGCATTTCCTCCATCGGTGTAGCTGTTCATCATTGCTGCTGCTTTTCAATGTCAAATTTAGGGTAAATGAAGCTCTCTCTCTCTCTCTCTCAGTGTGTGTTTTGCTATCATTTTTATTATTATGATTTTAGGATGAAATTGATTTTGCTTAAGTTTTGCTTAATCTTGTTGAAGGATGAACACATTAATTGATGAAGTTCCCTTCTTCACCACACTCTTACAAAGTGGTGAGGGTGGTATTAACAACCCATTTATGAATAGTGCATATAATAATGTTGATGTCCAAGCAACACAACCCCAATGAAAAACAATGTCACCGATTAAAAAATCTCAGCTAGGTGTCTGCAGAGGAAGATATTTTCCTCGTTTCAACTTGGCAAAATGTATTTGTTAGTTTCAAAAATTATGTGAGTATTGGATAGAAGAAGAGTTGACAAAATGTATTTGTTGGATTCAAAAATTATATATATGATTGTCAGATGATTAGATTGGCAAAAAAGAATAGTTGGCAAATAATAATTTAATTATTAATTAACATATGATCAATATAATTGCAAAATATGAAAATAAAATTAGAAAAAATATTTTTATTATTAAATTAATAATATTTTGTTAGCATTTTGACTAACAGGTAGATAATTCAATGCGTAAATCTCTCTTGAATGGAGTAGGCAAAAAGCAAAACACGTAATTTAAGCCGAATTTTACTTTTGCCTTTACCTATTCCAATGCTAATGTTGTAAGAAGGCATAACACAAATCAACAAAGGTGATAGTTTAGCAGTTAAGAGATGCGCACGTGGTTTGATAGTCAAAAGATTGAGTTTGAATCCAAAGAGATGCACGTTAATCAGATGTAACTGGTACTCATTATAACTGTACACCATTTTAATTTTTGAATTTTAGTTACTAGAAGACAAAAATTTTCTTAACATCTGCACACATCACACACCACGTCTATTTTATTTTTATTTTTTCCTATAACAAATATATAGTGTATGAATGATAAGTAGAACAACTCAATTTATTTAATAAGAATAAAATAAAATAAAAAATAATATTAAAATATATAAAATATGTAGTGTAGGATGATGAATAGCATTCCTCAAAGACAAAAGAGTAATCGTGTTCAACCAGAGAAATTGCGTACTTAATGCACCATGATGAATGTCTAAAGCTTCTTTCCAGAAAATAATAATAATATATAAAACAAAGTATCTGTACAAAGTAGAATGTGGGGGAAAGAAAACTAGAAAGAAAGGCATTATTATATCCAGGAAAACGTGCGATTACAAAGCAGAAGACCACCTGAATTGATTCTCTGAGTTTGGTTCCATCTTTCGAAGAGACAATCCTCGTTGCTTTGAACCTTGAGATAATCATCCATGTCAAAGCATAATCCACTCGATTCATTGGAACAAGATTGGCTACCATAACTACCAGGCCCTCCAGACTTACTCCATGCGTCTTCTCCTAGGTACATTGACATGCCAGCAATAGGGCTCCAGCTCCCACGACTGCTGGCGGAACGATTACTTTGATTTTGTGCACTGGACACTTCCTATTAACGTGGTTCAAGGAAATATGAGTCGAGGAAAAAAGGGAACAATGAATCACAGGGAAAAATTACAGTAAGTTGGACCGGCTACGGTTAATAAAACAACAACACATTTTTTATGCTAGCAGGTGCAGCGGTCATTTACATTAGTGACGTGTTTTCTGTCCCAATATGCAAGCTTGTAAATAGATTTTTCTTTATAAAAATGATAATCACACACTATTTTTTACAACGTATTTCACAATCATGTTTTAAAATTAGGGATATTATTGTAAAATACCATATAAAAGTAACACCACTTTACAAAAATATCCTCATTTTATAACACTGAGGGGTAGCTCAGCTAGTCCAGCTTTGGATTTGCTCCCCAATGGTCACCAGTTCAAGTCCCCTTAAAGCCACTGGAGGTTTACCTGGTCGTTAACTTCAGTATCCCATGAGATTAGTCGAAATGCGCGCAAGCTGACCCGGACATCCACGGTTATAAAAAAAAAATGTATCCTCATTTTATATCATGTGTTGTGAAGAGTGTTGTGTGTGTATCACTACTCTTTTCTTTGAGCCTAGGTTTAGAAACTAATAGTAGGCATGCTTTGACAGCCGGTGAAGCAAGAATTGTATGTTAAGAGGGAGGCATATTTATGCAAAATGAAAGGCAATTGAAAGCATATCCAAATCTCTGAGCAGGCCTTTACCTAATCACCTCCACCCCACCCCATCCCAAAAGAATCACAACCGGGAAAAGAATGAGTACCTGAGTTGCATCCCACAAGCTGATTGGAGTTACGGGAGGCTCTGCCTTATTCTTGCATGATTGAGGAGTAGCATCATTACTAGCTTCCCAGGACAACCAAGGCAGAACGACACCATCCATTTCAAAGGGAAGAGGATTAGAAGCAGCTGGACTTTGAAGAGTTTCCGGCTTTACAATTCCTCCTAAAGATGAGCTTGTATCGCTCCTTTCTCCATCAAGAGATGAAATGTCAGTATCCTCAACGTTAGAAATGAAGTCCTCAATATACTTCTCTGCCTCCTCAGTCAAACACTTTGACATCCTACTTCTGTCATTATTCCTCTGGCAAAAAACATAAAACTAAAAAGTCAACTCGCTTTTACCCTCTGCAAAGGGGGAGAGTTATTTGGAAATAATCAAACTATTAGAGAGCTTTTGCTGTAAATAAGGGTAAACCCAACAACCTGCAAGAGTGCAGGAAAAGAGGGTACCTTTCTGGCTTGTGAAGGTTTTTCCACAGCAGTTTTCTTTGGATCAGGAAGCAATTTGTTCACAATCTTAGACAGCTCCCGATCACGATGCTCCTCCGACACCATTTTGGCCAACAAATCCTTTTTACGCTTCTCTGACTGTGAATTCAAGTTAATTATTAGATCCATCACTTCAGCATTTTTTGCCAGTTAAAATGCACTTAAAAAGGGCTCTTTTCACGTGGAAGGCAACTCATAATGCAGTGGGCATATTTGAAAATTTTATCTGTTTAGCATTTAGAAAGTGGATAGAAAGATGTACTACCTTCTTGATTATGCCCACAGATGATCAATATACTGTTTGATGAGTACAATTTAATCGAACAATAAGAGGGAGTATATCGATTCTATACATGAAGTATTCCCTAGGTAACAATAAGATAAACAGCAAATCCAAAAAATAAAGTATAGTCACTATATACATCTACCCCTCAAAAGTCTGCCTATTTACCTCCCTACACATAGTCCCCAAGACAGAAACACATTCCAAATTTGTTCCTGTACAAACTAGGTTTCCTTTGCCAACATTGAAGCAACCACTGATCTAGGCATAGCCTATTTCATACCAAATGCCACGAAAACAAAATGACCATGACTCCATGGTAACTGAGCAACGAGGCAACGAATGATCGATGCTTATCCTTTCTCTTGTGTGCAAAACACCAGTCCCATTAATTGTCTTCTGTAAGAATTACCCCCAATGTCGGTATCCAAATAACAAAAACTACCTATGAAGATGCTGTCACATTCCAAATAGTCTTCCAAGTAAAATCCAAACTAGTAACTCCTCTAAAGGTCTTGGTATGAACAAACATAAAAAATAATTTCAACTCAATACACATTTGTCAACCATCCCAACACAAATCTGAACTGAATGCTGAATGCAGCAATTTAAAGAGACAGTTAGGGTCCATTTGGATGCTTAGAATATCTCAGTATATCTGTGAATGATAGTAAAATGGTTTGAGTTAACATGTTTTATTGAGTTTTGGGAAAGGATAGAAAAAAAGTTTAATAAAAATCTTATAAAGTTAAAAAAAAATTAAATATTATTTTTGTTTTAAATTTGAAAAAGTAGTATTTTTTGTGTTTTGTTTAGAGTTTGGGAAAGTTGCAATGATTAAGTGAAAAAGTTGAAGATTTGAAATTGAAAAGTGTTTTGTGTTTGAGTGATGGTTGGGAAGAAAATATATGAGAATAGTTGTGTTGCTAAACGGACCCTTAGCTGACTGTAACATCTGATCTTGCACTGTTTGCACCAATATAGAATTTCAATACTGCAACGCAAGTTTAGACAGTTGTACAAATTAAAACATTCAACAAAACCAAATCTATGTCAAGAAATCAATAAGGAGTAATTTACTAAGATAAACCCACTCAAATACTCCCAAACAACAATCACTATGAATAGTAGAGCTCCTGCTGTGTGCATCTCGTATATTCAAGGATATCACAGAGTGAAATTACCAGGAAAAATAATTGGAAGTTACCTGCTCCAATACTGTTGAGTAGTTCTTTCTGATTGAAGAAACAGCCCGAAGAACATTGGAATTATTTGGTTGCAAGCAATCATCACTTCCTGAAAAAGATTCTTTCGTTTTAACTGCTGCCTAAGTTGCAAGGAGCAGTAATTAGTTTCAGCAAACAGATCAAAGAATGAACCAAATTTTGCACATGTAGGATAAAGAAAATCAATCTCCTCCACAGAATTTATTAAGTACAGACTTGCTCAAGTTCCATTCTGATCCCCTCCACAGCATTTATAAGTTCTTCGCGCATTGCTGCATAAAATTCACCATTAACGTCATCCGAAGCAAGGCACTCTACCTGATGAATGAAAAAGTTGACAGATTAAATGATTGACATGAAAATATATAACTTTGTTCTCTTTGGTCTGGGTAAAATATAAAACTCAGGCAGTGGTTATTGCATAACCATCATTTTACACCTAACATAATAAAAATAAAAAATAAACCTTATTTTGGGCAGAAAATGTCCGCGTGGTCTTCTCAATACCACTTTTATTGGAATGAGCATCCTTTCCTTCATCATCAGTAAGGACAGAAGACTGGCTCTGAAAGTTAAAGAGACATTGTTTTAAATTCAGGTCAGTTATGAATACAAGTTCGATGAAAAAATCTTTAATAGAATTAAAGAGAACTTTAATATGTGTGATCTCAACCCAAGCATTATTAGCCTGTCTCTGTCTGTGAGCTTCCCTATTACAAAATCCCAAACTCAATGCTTTATAGATTTCAACAACGATGAACAAAAGTGATAAGGAATAAGCCATAAGAGAAAGAAAAGACTTACAGAATAGCCATCGTGGGACTGCAAATCCTTTTGGCTAAAAGACCTTCTCAATACTTGTCTTTGATTTGAAACTGCCGGCCTATGGGGTAAGGGCATTTTATTGTTTGCATTATCAAAACTCTTCAGATTAGCACGATTTCTAGAATTCTGAGAATGATCTAGATCGCTCTGTTGTTTGGGAAAATATATATAATCATAAGCAAGATAAATATTTTCTCCAACTTCAATGTAGCTAGGAAAAATTACATATTCTTGTTTAGGAAAACAATATGGTAAAATTAATCTCCACTAATAATAAAGCATGCTCCCTGATAGCATTCATCTATAAAACTCAACATTGGATACACTAAAAAAGTTCTTACATAGTTTACTAGGAAAAAGCATGTGTAAACAGGATATATAAAATCTTTATCATTTTTCATTGAAAAGCATTCAAATTCAATCTCCTCCAGTCCTTTCAATGCTAGAATTCAACGGTAAAGTCTCATGAGTTACTGAAGAATATCATCTTATACAATCAAAAAACATTGTGGTAATCATATTATCCAAGGTAGCCTTAGCTATAAGTATATTCATTAGACAAAAATACTGGAATTCGTAATTATATCAAGAGAAGAGGTCAAAGTTATCACGCACGCACGCACACACATATATATATGTATATATCAAAGGCACACCATTACATTTACCCCAGTTCTTTGCGAGATAAACATTATACTTGATTATTTTTAAGTCCGTATCCTATCTCACTCGAAGCCGAGTGCATACATTACATAAATGCGTATAGATCAGTATAAGAATTGAAAATCAAACCAAATAATTCAATTCGAGATGAGCACGCAAGTGAAGACAACATCTTCAAGACTACACTCTATCCAGTGTAAAGTCCAAATCCTATTTCAATTTTCAAACAAAGCCTAGTGTATACGTTGTATTGCTGAATGAATATGAAAAAGAAAACTAAGTTAGCTTATTCAAATTCCAAACAAGTGCGCAATGAAGCTAAGACCTTCGTTACAGAAAATAATGTCCCTTAAAATCAAATCGTTCGAGTTCAAACATAAAACTTAGAAAAGAATCAAAATAAAATGCAAAGGGATGTCTCACTTCGGAATCGCTAATCTGACAGCGAACAACCGAAACAGACCGCCGCCTCCTCGAATTACTTTCCGGAACTACCCTTCCCCCACTGGAGCTATTACACAAACTGCCCCTCCCATCTCCACCCGTTTTTGAGTTCTGCCTTGACACCGACCTCCCTCGCCTCTGCGACGACGACGTGCCGGACTCACTCAGAGGGACTGCCTCGGAGCTCCTCGAACCCGAGCGGCCTCGATCGCCTGAGCCGAAGAACTCGATGGCGAGGTCGTCGAGGCTGATCTCAGGGAACCCCGAGCCCCTCACCGTGTTCACGAACTTTCCTCTAGGAGCGGGAACGTGGTATCCGAAATCATCGGCTGCCGTCTCCGGGAGCCGGCGCGAGAATCTGCTCAGGCTTCGAGAGCGGCGGTAAGATGAGCTCCGATCGGAGGATACTGAGTCGTCGGTGGATGATGAAGAGGCTCCTATCGGAGTTCTCTTCGTCGTGGACTTGAAAGCTGAAGTCGCCATTTGAACACAGTCCTTAACTTTGATTCTTCCAGCGGAGAGACGGCGAGAGAGAGAGAGAGAGATTGAACTAATGTTCCGCAGGGGAAGATTGGCGGAGAGATCGATATTTTGTGGAAAATTTGAATAACGGAGCTGTTTAAGGGTAGAATAGAGGGAAGAGGGGATCGATTCAATTAGGTCTGAGTTTTCACAGGATATTACTAATTTGCCATTTGGCCGTTAAGTGCATTAGGGTGGTAATTAACTGAGAATCTTGTTGTTGTTGGCTATAATTATTTAATTAATTGCCACGGGGTTGTGCCGTTCTTAATTAAAAACGGGGCGTTTTGTTTTGTTTCTCCGACTCTATTGAATAAAATGTTGCCATTTGACAGTGGAAAGGGAAAACAAACGACCCTTTCAACGTTCAAGAATGGAGTGTATTGATGACATGTTTCATATACTTGGGCTAAGCTCCAACAATTCTGGTCGGAATCTTTCTACTTGCAAGTATAAAAATAAAAGTGGATTCAATGGTGGTTTAAAGAGCTTACGATACTAAAGTCTAGACTTCTTCTTGGGGAATTTAAAAGTTCAAATAGAGTTATTCGTACCTAGCATTTGGCTTTCATACGAAGTATCAGGAGAACATTCTGTACGTTGTATTATAGGTCTACGCCACGCTCAAAGTTGTTAAAGTCATGGTCTTTAATGCAACGTGGTGTCTCAACAGTAGGTGATTGGTGTGGTTGCTTCTCATCCCCACCGTCAGATAATAGAGGGTTGTCCGTATTCTCCATTCACTTGATAGCAGAGATCTTTTAATGCTATTTGTCATAGGCGAGTGTCAAAATCAATGTGTCCCGTCTATTCCCCCTAACTTGTTTCCTACACGATGTATCCCATTTCTTCTAATACAGCCTGTGGGTCGGGTTTCCGTTGATAATTCCTGAGCCATAGGAGAGGAGCGATTCAGGTCAAGATGGGCTTCAGCGTCTTGCCTAGGCCCAATCAAGCGGACCAGGAGGGAAATATCCCCTCTAGAGTAGGCAATCAAATGTACTTCGCTCAGACTTTACAGATCCTATCAATACTCTTAATTAAAACATTATTATATTTTAAAGCATGATTATCGCGATTGATGATCAATCATGGTGGTCACTAAAACATTGGTATAGAGCAGTGTAGAGTATACTATCTACAATATTTAAATAATAAGATTTGATTTATAAGATCAAATTTTAAAATTTATTTTTTAAATCAAATTATATCGTGTAAACAATGTGTTGTATAGAGACTTTAAAATAGCATTATGCATACAAAAAATACTATGAGCAAATGGCTCATTTACAATTCCCATAAACTCCTTTAAAGGGTAGTTTTGTCAAATTTGATATTCATTTGTAATAAAATAGCATTCTTGCATTGATAAATTATAAAAGAGTGGTAAGAATATCTATATTTAAAATCATTTAGATTTCTTATTCAAATATTTAGTTTTATTCTCTTTCGGAAGCTTTATTTTTAAACTATCGGTATTAAAAAACATACATCAAAATATGACAACTTCCAATGAATATATTTTTACAGTGTTCATATTTTTCTAGAATATTTTGCATATCTTTATGAAACATTTTATGCATTTTTCTGAAACATTAACTATAACAAAAAGAGGTCATCTGCCACCTAATAATAAAAAAGAGGCCAAGTCACTTATATAACGTGACTATAGGTTGACTATAGGTGCAAAAGTATGCTACGGGTTCAAAATTATATATTAAATAGACACAAGAATTAACATAATTATAATTGGGAAATCCATGAAACTTCTTTAAAGCTTTATTATTTTGCTATATGAAGCAATAAAACAAAAGGGATGTTTGGATGTGAGTTGAGTTGAGTTGAGATAAGATTTTATAATATAGTTTTTATAATATTATTTTTATTTTGAGATTTGAAAAAATTGAATTATTTATTAAATTTTGTTTGAAAGTTTTGAAAAGTTATAATAATTAGATGATATGAGATAAGTTGAAATCAACTCTGAATCCAAAAAACCCGATACGTTTGACTAATGAGAGTATTTCAAGTACTCTCAAACACTCTACTACTATTTTTTACTTTATTATTATTTTTCACCTGCTTTTTAATATTATTCATTACTTTTCACATACTCTTTACTACTATTTAATATTTTATTATTATTTTTTCACCACTATTCACAAACAATACTTTTACTATCCAAACGTAGACTCGTTTGATGAGATGAGTTATCTGTAAATTATAATAAAATAATTTATAAATAATAGTGAAATAATTTGAGTTAATATGTTTTATGGAATATTAGAAATGAAAGAGAAAATATTTAATTAAAATATTATAATTTTTTAATTTTACTTTTATTTTGGATTAGAAAAAATTAAATTCTTTTTTGTATTTCATCTAAAATTTTAAAAAAATAGTAATCATTAGATGAAAAAATTGAATATTTAAAATCAAAAAATATTTATGTTTGTGGTGTTTGAATATTAAAGGTGGGTTTGGATGTTGAAGTGAGTTGAGTTGAGTTGAGTTGAGATGATAAAATATTGTTATAATATTATTTTTTAATATTAAAGTTGTTTTGGGATTTGAAAAAATTGAATTGTTTATTATATTTTGTATTGGAATTTGAAAAATGTGTAATGATGAGTTGAGATGAGTTAGGAATCCAAACGAAGCCTAGGTTCGTTTGGTTCTTAAACCAAACTCATCTCATCTCACTCATCATTACAACTTTTTCAAATTCCAACACAAAATATAATAAACAATTCAATTTTTTTAAATTCTAAAATAATAATAATATTAAAAAATAATATTCTAACAATATTTTATCATCTAAACTCAATTCAACTCAACTCATTTCAACATCCAAACACACTCTAAGATTAGATGAATTGAGAGGATTTTATTATCCAAATCAAGCCTTATACAAGAAACCAAAAATTAGAGAATGTCGATCATTTAAAAGATTTAGATGCGATTTAGATAGTGAGATAAAATAAGATGAAATGATTTTAGATAAAAATTGAAAGTTAAATAAAATATTATTTTTAATATTATTATTATTTTAAAAATTGAAAAATTTATTTATTATATTTTATGTTAAAAATTAAAAAATTATAATAAAAATACGAGATGAGATGAAACCTTTTTTTATGATTTGAATGGGGCCAACAAAATGTACCAATGTAAAAACTTATTTCCCTACGTTAAAAATATATATAAACAAAATGTAAACAAAAAGAAAAAAGAAAATGATCGGAGGAAATTATAAAGTCAACAAATCACCATTGTCGGAGAGAGGGAGGCTGGAGGGGAGTCGGAAATGGAGCTCTACTGGGTGCGAGCTCGCTTTACTTGAAGAATGGTTCCTATAGGCTATATGCTGAGAATGGTGCGAGGAGGAGGAGGAAGAAGAGGAAGATTTGAGATAGACGGAGCGTGTGTTGTTTATTTTTTTACTTTTTACTTTATTTATTTATTTTAACTTTAGGCTGTCAGCTGGCTTTGGCCACATAATTCGGTAGCGTTTCGATATAAAACTTCTGTAGTCATAGCAGAACTCATATATAAATAGATATCAATAAATCTTTTCAATTTTCTAACTCTCCACATTCCATCTTTTTAAAAAAAAAGAAATTTAATTTTTTTTATTAAATAATTTTTATATAAATAGTGAATAAAAAATTTGAAATAGTTTTAAAAAAATAAGTTCAAAAAAAAATTTAAAAAAAATATTAAAAAATATGGAGTGTGGATAAATAATAAGAGGTTTGTATAGTAAAATCCAGAATTTTTTTAAATCTTCAAAGAATATAATATTATAACAGTTATGCTTGGTAGATGAGATAAGATGAGAATTTTTAAAAATTTTATGAATAATGTTAAGATGAAAGTTTAAAATATTATATTTTAATATTATTATTATTATTTTAAAATTTGAAAAAGTTAAATTAGAATTTGAAAAAGTTGAATTATTTATTATATTTTGTATAAGGATTTGAATAAAGATGTAATGATTAGATGAGATAAAATTAAGATAAAATTTTTCATCTTGTCCCCAAACATAATCTAAGAATTCTCATCTCACATTTTAAATTTATTCTTAAACCATCTCATCTCATTTCATATAATTATTATAAATTCTTATTTAAAATATAATAAATAATTTAATTTTTTTAAAATTTTAAATAAAATTAATATTAAAAATTATATTATAATAATTTTTAATTTACTTTTTAATTTTATCAATAAAACTTAAAAACAAAAAGGGTCTAGATATGCAACATCGTCAACGCAACGAATCAAGTCAACAACTATTAAGAGCTCCCTGAAAGAAAACTCACACTCCCCATATTTTTTCACGACACGTGGAATACCACGTCAACACCAATTAATTGACAAGATGTTAATAAGAGATATACATGATCGAAACTGAAACTATATCCTATAAAGAAAAAAAAAACTGAAACTATATACAGTAAAGAGTCCAAAATCAAAGTTGATCAATCCATCTAAAGGGCAAACTATAATGATATTTTGTTACTTAACCTACTTTTTATGATTTTGTATATTTTAATTTTTGTAAAATTCATTTTGATTTTTGTGTTTTTGACTTTTTACTAATTAAATTACTAAATTATTGGATGAAATGGTAAGAGGTTGAAATACTAAAGTTTTCTAAAATTAATAAAAAAAAATGTTTGATTTGAAGTTGAAAATTCTTTTAAAAAAGTTTGAAAACTGAACTTGAGCAAACACTGCCAAAAGTTCGAGGAAGTTAGGTTGCCACGTCACTGGGAATGGCTGGCAGGTGGCTTTTCTCTACCTCATTGTGGTCTGTAAGGTTCCATTGGGCCTTACAGTATATTGGGCCCGATAATTTGGATAAATATAATCCTCAAGCTCTACTGCAGGTTAGCCCACATGAGTCTGCATCTTTATTATATTTTATGGTTGATACTTGATATATAGGTTGCCACCAACAAAATAAATAAATAAATTAACAAATGCCTACTAACACTAAAGAAGAAATTGAGAGACACCAACTAAGATGTGAGAAATCTATATTAGGGGGATAGATTTCTTGTAAAGTTCTAGATTAGATGTCAAAAACTAGAGTGAAAGAGAGATAAACACATAAAATGAGTCTCATAATATTTATTGAACATTAAATACTGTTTCAAAAATTCACTCCGACAGCTATTAATGATTAAGGGTCTATTTCATATGTTTATCTATTGTGTATTCTAAGTCCTAAAGTCGGCCAAAAATTCTAGAAAACTCAAATTCCATTAGGTGGGATGCATGACACATATGTTCACTCTCAAGAGAGACATTTGATACTCCCATCCTAAAACACCATATTGGCAAGTGTATCATATATGATTTGAAAAATAATAGTTATTGGCAGGTCCATTAGATTTTATTATCTTCAGTAAGATCAGTTAATGTGACATATTTTAAATATCTTGATAAATCAATCACTTAAATGAGAACTCACTTAAAATAGAACATATCAATTAGTATGATTAAGAATGACAAAATTAGGATGAAAAATAACATTTCTCTTATGCAAATGGGTGAAGGGTTTTCCAAATTGATTTTTGCACATGAATTGTTTGATTCAAGGCTGCAATCTACCAAAATTGAACGAGTTTTCAGAATGAGTCAATCTATGATACCAAATTGGATCATTGAAGAAAGTTGGGATTGCTACCTTGCAACTCATGACCATATCAGGGGCTGCCATAACAGAAAAATGTCTCATTTTAAGATGATAAAAGCATGCACATGACAATTCTATTTAGAATTGCATATTGGCATGAGACTATTTATCATGTTTATGGGACGTCTTCTCTAGATGTGTAACATAAGGAAAACAAAGCAAGACCATTAACTTAGTCAGGTTGAGAGGCTTTAAAATGTGAAGTATGTATCAATCATAGAGCCAGGAGGCCAACCAAACCATGTCAATGCATGGAACAGTTCTACTTCTATGTATCCAATTTGCCAGGCTCATGAGTATTTGGGACCCTATAATAAGGATAGAAAATGCTGCTTCTCATCTTAAATTTTATCATCCTCAATTACACTGGTTGATGCGACAAGTTTTAAGCGATTTCATAGATTAACCACTTAAATGAAAAGTCATTTAAAATATGACAGATCGACTGGTGTGACTAAAAATGGTGAAGTTCAAGATGAAAAAAGTATTTCTCAACAGAGAACGATCAAACAGCTAATAAAGAAAAAATCTCAATAATACTGGAATCTAATGGACTTAAGTTCATTAACAGGATCAATAAAGCTGTACACGAAATCTGTAGAGGGGTCAAGCCACCCAAAAAGACTTGTTCTGTGAATGGCCAACATCCCATTTTCTAAAGCCATGGCCCTGCTTAGAATTCTGGGTTCATGCCCTCCATACTCCTATTGCTTGTATTCAGTAACAACTAAGACCAGTCATGAACTTTATGAAGCTTTGGAACCTTGATGTTGATGGATGATACATATTCACAGAAAACATCATTCCATGCCTGGTCCCTATTGCCTCTTAGCTTATTATCTCCAATATATTGGACCCCTCTCCCTCTTGGCCTCTTCTCCCTTTCCAACCCTCTCCTTTTACTTTTCTAGTACATATACGTGCTCCATGCATATCAATGGTGCATGTGCTCATCAACATAACTTCTAGCTTACTCCAAGTGCTGGTCTGTGAAATTAATTACTTGTTTGGAAATCTGAAGATGATATGTCAACATCTACTCAACCTACTTAAAATTGTTGAATACATGGAAGATCCATGCACCCACCCACTTCAAATTTCAAAGTTTTGTGAACTTCGAAATGAATGAAATGTTTTCAAGTCCATTGAGAAGTAAAATTGGATTTTAGAGCATACCTAAGAGAATTCCCATCTGGTTCTCTAAAGGGGACTTTTCCCTATAATTTGAGGAAAATTTTAGGGATTTAGTTTAGGGGATGAACAGTAGTTTCCCAAGTATGGAGAATCACTATTCATCCCCTAAATTATTTTTTATCAATATTTTATTCTAATAAATAAAATAAATTATTCTTCCAATCATTTACACTTTCTGTCATACTTATATTCATTATAATTTTAAATAATAATTTAAATAATTATGAAAATATAAAAAAAAATTAATTTTAAAAATATTATCATACCCACAATAAAATAATTGAAATTTTTGTTTAATATTCACTAGAGTAATAGTTCAAAACATAGGAAAAAATATTAAGTAGTTAAGTTTTGTAAATAGAAGTGAGAAAAAAGTAATAAAGAAAGAATAGAGAAATATTATTTTAATTGAATAGAGAAAAATGATAGGGAATGAAATGTAGGAGGTTTTTGAAAGATGAATAAAATTTAGGAAATTTTTTTGGAGAATGTGGTTTTTAGCTAAATTATAGGGAATTTTGAAGGAAACCGGATGGAAATTCTTTAATGCCTAATGTGACTAGTTGAAATATTAAGGAAAACATGGAAACAGAAGAAGGGGAACAAAACAATCTGCTATAGATAATTGGAGAATGAAAAACAACTTGGGCCCTGTGGAGCTCATATATATCAGAAGAGTACGAGAACATGGACATATGCTCACATGCCTCTGCACATGAAGGGCTCTACTTCTCACACTAACGACAAGGACTACCCTACCCAATGCAAACTTTATTAGAGCATAGATTTGCAATTTAGCCTCCTTTTTAAGCACTTTAATGTTTCTATTTTTTTCTTTTATTTATTCGTTATTTACTTATCATGGATATTCTGACTTATTTTTTTACAGAAATCCAACCATCAAATAATTGTCTTTGCCTATTGTATATCTTTGTGCATGTTAAGAGACTAGTTTCTAAACAGCATTCTAATTATTAACCAATTTAGAACCAGCTAAGAAGAGACTAACTAACTTATCGATGATGAGGCAACTAAAGAGAATCCAATGCACTCTGTTGACAAAATCTTGCAGCTATAGTGTTTTATATATGTTATGATGATGCTGATTATGATCACAATGATATGAATTTAAAGGTCAAATTGAAATGATATTCACTTAGGTGTTGCAGTTTTAGTACATCAAGATTGTAACAAACATGATTTACTAATCTTTGGGTCTCAACAAATAGAGAAGTTGCCATGTGCTTTTTTTTTTTAGCAGAAAGGATCATGTTTATGGATGTGTGAAAGATGATCTCTCAAATAAGTGCAGGGTTCATACTTCATATCCATAGATCCCACATGTATATCTAAGTACATTGCATAGACATATACACTCATAATAAGATATATACTTCCTTTTAGCTCTACCTTTATTTTTTATATTTTATTTTTTGCTCTTTTTAAGTTTCTAGCTTATTTTTTGCTCCAGTGGTACCCAAAAGTTCTTTATATACTATAAATATGCTTAATATTAATTAATGAAATTTACTTGATGAGGCAGGTAAAGTGGGACATCCCAATTACCATACTGGTAATTAATTAGTCATGATGATAAATGTGAGAGGAGTTAAGTATCCAAGAGGATTTGGGTAATACTGGAGGCTATAAAATGGGGAGGTGCATATATGGCTGTTCCCCATGCACAATCTGTCTTCTCTCTCTCTCTCTCTCTCTCTCATATCCACATAGAATCATCTATAGATAGTAATTGGGTTTGAGAGAAATAAAAAGAATGGTGTCCAAAGTAGAAGAATCCATGAAGGGGAAGCAGCAGCAACCATCTCACCAGCAGCAGTTGCAGAAGCAAATGCAGTGCAACAAAGGAAAAGCCAGCAAGTTCAAGAGAAGCAGCTCGAATCTGGAAGATGATGGCGCCTCCTCTGCCATTCTCTTGCTTGCTTGCATCGCCTGTGCTCCCTCATATGCATAGACACACAAACATAGGCAGAAGATGCCCTTGCAGTACTTCATATGCACTATCATGTTAACGGAAATATAGATATGCATATGCTTAATTAGTTCCCAAAGCTCCTTCCTCCCTTGTATGAATTTAAATATCATTTACAAGTAACTGGTAGCCTATTTGTCTTCTTATATTCCAGTGAACTTCTACTTTTCTGTATTAAATAAAGAACTATTATCAACCATCAGTAACTACAAAATATACACATGAAGGCTCATTTCAGCCTGGGAAACAATTCAGTTTTTAATTTCAAGCTTTAACTCAAGAATCGTAAATGAGTGTGTATATATATAGAGAGAGTAATAACAGGATAAACATTTTTTTGGATGAATGAAAAGATGTTATTGGAAACACCATACAACATGGCGAGGTTTGACCTTAAAAACCAGTTAAGAACAGAAAAGGCTATAACAAAAAATTACATCAAATTGCTAAAGCCTCAACTTGCTCCAAAGCTGAGGGAGGAATACCCCAGAAGTTACATATGGTTGAAATCCACACATTTAAGACCAAAATCTAACATCTGTCCCCTTAGTAGATCTGTATGTACTCTCCCCAGTCCTTTATTCTTGCTTATGTATCTGAGCACTCCTTTGTGTCCAGATATGATAGAATGAAGCATCCATCCATGCCAATTTCAGAACATGTTAAACCACATAAAGATTTCCCTTCATTATTTTTTCAAAAGTTCAAGTGATTTCAGCATCCCTATCAAATCTTTCTTCCATATTTTTCTCTTTTAAAAAATGTTCATACCTGCATATTCCCCACCATACCCCCCACTGAACCATGTTAATTAACTAAGGACATGTTCACAAGTATATGCATATATCAAGACATCATCTCCACATCATGCAGGGCTGGTTTCCCTCTTGTTTAGCAACCACCACATGCAACAAGAACCCGGTATAAGAAAAAAAACTCTAAAGAGCATGATTAGAGCATGCGCCTTTTTTTTCTTTGACACTGAGTATCCGAGAACAAAATTCCAACTAATTCTGGGATGCACAGACCCAGGACATTTGAATTATACAACTCGGCTCAGAGTCCTTTCTGACCACTACACCACACCCTTTCGGACTAAGTTTGTGCATGTTAATACAAGGGAAACCTACTCGATGCTTTTCCCTAATTCTCTTAATTTTATTTCTCTTTTCTCAGTCTCTAATCTTCCCTCTATTTGCATGGATTGCTATTACTTAATCATTTGGTAGACTGCGGTTTTGGATATGAACCATGTGATGTGATGGGTATAATTAACATCAAACGATCGGTAGAAAAAAAAAAAAAAAAACTCCCATGTTAAACAAGAAATGAAGATAGTTAAGAGGATAATGAATAATATTTCTCATAAATATTACATTGCAAGTAGCTGAGTAAGGACAATACAATGTGCGGTGTACTAGGAAGTAGAACATCTCTACTTGCTCCTCTTTATCACTATAACAATTTTAATCCCTAAAAGAATGGAGAACTTAAAACCTGTTTAAGGAGTTCTCAAATTGAAAGGGCACCATTCTTCAATTCAATTGTCTTCTACACTTGATTAGTGGACAGTGCTGACCAAGATGGCAACCGAGCCAGATAGATTTCTGCAAAGAGTGTCCCTACAGTCATGATGTGGTCATGTAACCTCTAATCACAAATTATCATCTAAAAAGTTCTGCACTTTTTTTAAATAGATGCCCCAAATTATTTAAACATTGAAGAAATTAAAAACAAAAAAGGTAGAAGCAGAAAAGGGGTGGTGGATCTCGTCACCCCCGTGCTGAGGTGGCCGCAAAAAATTCGTGTCCAGGGATGGAATTAGGATTTGTTGCTGAAGTGGCCGATTATTCAATTATGGTCAACTATTTTATTTTCTTCAATTCTTCTTTATTCATTCTGTACTTTTCATATTATTATCTACAAGTCTTTCAAATAACTGGTGAATATATTTGTTTTCAAATTAATATCGATTCTAAATTTTATGAGATTAATGCCTTGAATTAAGGCTACATTTGATTTCCAAACTTAGTTAAGTTCAGTCTAATTTTAAGTCAAGTTTAACATTAAAACACTCAACTTTTAAATTACTAAATTCATCCCAATTCAAAACCTTCTTATACGTGAGATCTACAATATTTTTCAACTTAAAACATCTTTATATGTAGGATATACAATATTTTTCAATTTTTTATAAAATGTATTAAACTTATTTTAACATCCAAACACACTTTAAATTTAGTTTAAATGAGCCCTACATAACTCTTTTTACTATTCAATTGATTACTATTAATAAAAAATCCAACTCAATTCAACTCAACATACAAATGTAACTTAAAAAAGAACGAGTAAATGAGTTTTGTATCTAAAACGTTGGGTATAAATTTACTAAGCCCCAAATTTGTAAGTGGCCCATCAGAAAAGAAGACCCATCTTAACACAAGCCCACCAAGTGTGAGCACACATAGCACCAAAGAAAAGTCCAAAATGTCATGTACAGATCGGAAAGTACAGCAACCACGTTCATATTTCTAGGGTACTTTAAAATCCCGCGGATAACAGCTAACTAGTCTCTACCATCTCCGCGCCTCTCAAATCTCTCAGCTCCATCGCCGCAGCGGTAAGCTTTTTTTGTTATTTGTGTTAATCTTCTATGAGTTTTTATGGGTGGGTTGCAGAGATCTGCTTCGATTACTTATTCCATCACCTCTGTTAGAGAGTATTACTATTTACTCACTCGTATTGTCCTCGCCAGAAAAGAAAAAAAAGGCATTAGTTATTTTCACAAGTCATGGGTGTATAAAAAAGTTTATTATAGTCTATTTTGATGGGGGAATCAAGGTAATTCTCCAATGGAAAGTTGTTACCTCTATTTTTTTTTTACCATGCGTATTTTTTGTATATCTTTTATTGCATTTTCAGAATAAGTCAAGATCTTTGGCATAGTTTGATTTTTGGTGAATAATAATTGAACCCCCTGTCTCCGTTCCATTAATGTTACATCCTTGTACTTGCATTTATGCCTGCACTATTCTCACACTGTTCACTCATACAGCCTTCATGGAGTTGTTTAGCAGTATATTCTGACTTCTAACCCCCCCTCTCAGTGGGGAAAAGTTGATTTTGAAAGGTGGAAATTTTTTAATCGTAGGCTCTCTCATCTATGCAATAAAATGGCTGAATTAGAAGCTTTAAATGGTAGGTAAATTTTTCATGGCTGAGGGTAACGGAGAATGAAGCCAGTAAAAAAAAAAAAAAAAGATTCTGTCTGAGTCTTATACGTACCTTACGTTATTTTTGCCGAACTGCCCAAGTTGGGACGCATAAAGAATTCCATTGCTTAATTTGGCTCTTAAAACTTTCATTTTCATCAGTTTTGTTGCATTGTGAAAACATGCTTCTCTCTAATTTTCTTGTTTTTTACAAGTAATGCAAACTTAAATGAGACAAAAGAGGGGGTGAACTCCAATATACAGGTAGTATTCAAGAGATCCACCAAACTAGCAAAAGGGCAAAGTGCTTAAAACTTGAATTTTGCTTAGAACTATGTTTGGATATGGGAGACTATAGATATTTTGCAGGAGGTCCAGTTTATTTGTTTGTTGTTGTTCATTGAAGAAGCACTTATCCCTGTCTTTTGCTCTTCCTATTTGCTTGTAGAAGCAACCTGCACACTTAGCTAAAATGGCGGTCACATTCTATGATGTCAACTCACCCTCTGGCCTGAAGAAACTTGACGATTACCTCCTTACTCGTAGTTACATTACAGGGTAAGTCTTGCGTCATTTGTCATTTATACTCCTTTTTTCATGTAAGCATTGTTTTCATATTCTTCCTAGACTTGCTTTGGGAGTATGTGAGAAGAACACAAGAAGACACTAGCATTCATGATAGTGATTTCGATTCAAGTTTTTTCTATGGTATGTAAATTGCTTCTCACTCTTTCAGCTATCAAGCTTCCAAGGACGATCTTACTGTATATGGAGCTATTTTCAAGGCTCCATCAGCTGAATACGTTAATGTGTCTCGGTGGTTCAATCACATTGATGCACTCTTGAGGATCTCGTACGTCCCCCAACTATTAATTTTATTGTTATTTTGATATCAATCTTCATCTTGTGAGCTTGTCTTGGAGATGCTGTTTGATATATGTCTATATGTTTTTTCCTTGCGTTCTCCTTGGTTTCTTTTGGTCTAACTATGTGTTCATGTCGCTTCTAGTGGTGTTTCTGGAGAAGGATGTGGTGTCACTGTTAAGGGATCTGCTCCCATCACAGAGGAGGCAATTGCAACCCCTCCAGTTGCTGACACTAAGGCAAGTACCTTCTAAATTATTGTTGGTGTTAATCTACACATCTCCCTGTTTATGTATTCATATGCCTTTTTCACTTATCATTCCAGTTTTGGTCTATTTGGGTTACACCATTTACCTTGCTTCTGGATGCTTTCCTGAAGTCAATTTGGGTGTCCTTTTATTTTCAGGTTTAGATATTTCATTAAAATAGTTTAATCTAAGAGTTGGTCAAATATGATGTTATCAGGCCTCAGCTGCAGAAGAAGATGATGATGATGATGTTGACCTTTTTGGCGAGGAGACTGAAGAGGAGAAGAAGGCTGCAGAAGAACGTGCCGCTGCCATCAAGGCATCTGGCAAAAAGAAAGAGTGTCAGTTTTGTGGCTTATTTTTTTCTGACCTAGCATGCTTTTGGAATACATTTTAGTGTGTTCTTTGTTATTATGCTAGCATTAATAATCTGTTTTATTTTTTGCCCAAATAATCAGCTGGCAAGTCCTCGGTCCTTTTGGATGTGAAGCCATGGGATGATGAAACTGACATGAAAAAACTTGAGGAAGCAGTAAGAAGTGTTCAGATGGAAGGACTGTTTTGGGGAGCATGTATGTTCTTCGTCCTGATTCCTCATGTTTTTAGTTTTGGGCTTTAGAAAGAAATCAAACCAAGGTTTTGTCTTGCTCCAATTCCTCATGGAAAACTGTTCTCAGCTGGATTGGTCATCAAAGTTTAGCTGACGTTGATATTTCTAGTAGTTACACCATTTTTTGTGTTATTTTTTGGCAATTTCTTTCCCTTTTATCTGGTGTGTGAGTTCTTTGATATCTGACATGGAGCAAAGTATCATACGCTATTCTGACATCAACTCAATGATTGTCACAGCTAAACTGGTCCCGGTTGGGTATGGTATCAAGAAATTGCAGATAATGCTCACCATTGTGGATGACTTGGTATCTGTTGATACACTCATTGAGGAACATCTTACGGAAGAACCAATTAATGAGTTTGTCCAGAGTTGTGATATTGTGGCCTTCAACAAAATATGTAAGTGTAGTTTGAAATCTCTTTGTTGTCTAGTGATCAATCTATATCATTGTATGATTGGCTGATTCAGGTCTCAGAATTCTTTTGGCATAATTAAAAGCGCCTGAGGCCGAGCGCTTCCCTCTTGAGGAAGGGGTGGCGTGGTATTCCACGGGAGAGGTTTCTATTAGAAAATCGTGGCGCACGATAGTGTGATAGGCGCACATTAATAATTTTAAGGGCCGCCATGGCCACTCAGCAGCTCAAGTTTCCTGCAGCCTGAGTGATGGGATTGCCCTACATTTATTTATTTTTGTACTACACTTATCATTTATCAAGTAGGATTTTTGTGGTATAATTTGCAAATTTTCTTGATGTTAATATATATTTTTGTCATGTCTAATTGTTGTTGTAGAATTGGAGGGTTTGCCTCGCGTGTCAGCTGGATAGGTTGCAGTGGCGGAGAGATTGAAGACCTTTATTTATGTCTATTTATTCTTCCTATATTTGATGCAGAACAATTAATATCCCAAGTTTTGTTTGCTGGATTTGTGGTCTGTTACTTTGCTTTGTGCTTTTGGCATGGAAATAATATGACTTGACCATATCTATGTTTCTTTCCGAATATGTGGCCACATATATGTTGAACTAGACCTGCCGAACCCGTCGTCTATCTCAACTACAACCTAAAACGCAAAGTGGGTCTCACTTTCCAGGCCACTTCCAGTTGTCTAAGCCTCAAAAAATTCTCAAGTCTTTTTTTCAATTTTTTTTTATTATTATTTGTGTTTGTAAGAAAAACCAGAAATTAAGAAAAAAGACATTCAGAGAGCATGATGCATGGAAGAAAAGCTGTATATTCTATTGAATGAATAAAATTACAAAAGGACGGAAAGATGCCTCAAATACACTCTGTGACTCCCTAACAACTAACTTTTTTTTTTTTTGAAACAAAGGCTTCATTAAGAAACTAGATTAAACACCAGATCAAAATCATTACATACTGGATTAAGAACCAGTTCAGAGACATTTTCTTCTAACTCTTAAGGATGCTCTAGCTAGATTATGAGCAAAACCATTACAATTTCTTCTAACAAAGCGCACACACCAACTAGGCAATGAGGATAACAACAGTCTTGTATCTTCAAAGATCATGCCCACCCTATCCCATCTGTCCAGCTGCTGCTGCAATCCTTTCACCACTTGACTTAAATCACCTTCTAGTAACACAACTCTATATCCCAGCTCAATAGCTAATTTTGCAGCATAGAAAGCTCCTTGTGCTTCAGTTAGTTCAGGATCGTATAGGCTTGCTTTTGATAATCTTTTTGTGGCTAACACCCTTCCCTCATGGTCACGGGCTACAAGGCCATAATCTGCTAAGCCTTTGTTTTTGTTCAAAGGTACATCCCAGTTGATCTTTACATAACCTGATGGAGGAGGGTTCCAGCTAGCATCCACTTGTGGCTTTACTGAATTGTGGTTTCTTGAGCATTGTTGAGCAGCTCTGAAATCTTCAATGGAATTTTCAGCTTGCTTAGCTACGATAGATGGGTGTGTGAAGAGTGCCTCAAAGATGAATTTGTTCTTTCTAGCCCATATTCTTTTGGCTGTAACAGCAAAAATTTCCATAAGAGTCTGGTCTCCCTCGAGGCTCAATTCCTCAACAAGATCACAAAATCTCTTTGGTATGAGAGAGCTTTTGCTCAAAACACCCTGGCTCCAAACATCCCTGGCTGATTGACAATTCCACAATATATGGATAGAAGTTTCTTCTTCACTCAAGCAGATAAGACATAGGGGTGTGTCACAGATTTTCTTCTTAAAAAGATTTAATCTAGTAGGTAAAGACTCAATGCAAGCCCTCCACATGAAATTTTTAACTACATTAGGAATATGGTATCTCCAACAAGAAGTCCAATCCTTATCCTTTTGAGGAATTGAAGAAGCCTGACCCCTGGCCAAAGAAAGCAGCTCCATTTGGAGGTGGTAGGCACTCTTGACTGAAAAAGCTCCAATCTTAGTAGCCAACCAAATTACTCTATCTTTGGCTCCCAATGCACTAATAGGTAGTTTAAGGATGGTCTCAGCTTCCTCCTCTCCAAAGATCTCTCTCACCAGCCTTATATTCCATTATTTGTCTAGTTGCATTATAAGAGTAGCTACATTTGCATCCACAGGGAGTATTTTAGTTGGAGATTGGACCCTGTGACCCGAGGGAGTTGGAAGCCACCTATCTGTCCATATTGAGGTATTCTGACCATCACCAATTCTCCACACTAAGCCTTTCTCTAGCAGGTTTTTAGCAGCACAAATGCTTCTCCATATGAATGAGGGCCTTATTCCAACTTTAGCTTTAAGAAAATCTGCCCTGGGGAAATATTTAAGTTTAAGCACTTGAGAGGCCAGTGAATTGGGCTACTGCATAATTCTCCAACCTTGTTTGGCCAATAAAGCCAGGTTAAAGCTCTCTAAGTCTCGGAATCCCATTCCACCTTTTGCCTTTGCCTTTCCCATTTGCTTCCAAGAAAGCCAGTGGACTTTGTGTTCATTTTGTTGTTGACCCCACCAGAAGTGGTTCATCACTCTGTTGAGTTCTCTTAGAAGAGTTTGAGGCAGTTTGAAGACTCCCATGCAGTAGGTGGGAAGAGCTTGGGCCACTGCCTTAAGTAAGATTTATTTCCCTGCTTGTGAGAGTAGTTTTGTTGACTAGTGGCTAACCTTACTTCTAACTCGATCCAGGATCCCTTTGAAAGCCTCATACTTTGATCTACCAATGAAGGCAGGTAGTCCGAGGTATTTCTCATAGCTAGAGGTGGCTCTAAGCCCTGCCATCAAAAGAATAAGGTCCTTGATTTGCTGTTTAGTGTTTGCACTGAAGAAAAGTGATGTCTTACTCTTGTTAAGTTTCTGACCTGAAACCCTTTCATAGAGATCAAGTAGTTATGATATCTTGGACCATTCCTCAACATTAGCTCGACAGAATAGTAGACTATCGTCTGCAAAAAACAAGTGATTTATACTTAGCCTTCTATTGTCAAAATGGATGCCATGTATTTGCTGAGAAGCAGCAGCTTGGTTTAGGAGGGAGCTCAGCACTTCAGACACTAAGAAAAACAGGTAAGGGGATAGTGGATCCCCTTGCCTAATACCCCTAGATGGTTGGAACCAAGGCTGTGGAAAGCCATTAATAAGTATAGAGTATGATACTATTGAAATACAATCCATCACTAAGGAAATCCATCTTGAATTGAAGCCCATCTTCTTCATTGCCTCTCTAAAAAATACCCATTCCATTCTATCATAGGCCTTACTCATGTCTAATTTCAAAGACATGTAACTTTGTATTCATTGAGTGCATTGCCTCGAAAGCCACTATCACATTATCCAGGATTAATCTTCCAGGCACAAAGGCACTTTGGGTTGGAGAAATAATTTGAGGCAAAATGAGCTTGAGTTTGTTAGCTAAGACTTTAGAGATCACCTTATAAATTACATTACATAGAGATATTGGCCGATACTCAGTAACAGAAAGAAGTTTTTTAACTTTGGGAATCATCACTAAAAAAGTATTATTTATAGAGGATATGTCACCTGCTGCATTAAGAAACTCAAGAGCTGCCCGAGTCACATCCCCTCCCACAATGTCCCAGTGTGATTGGTAAAACACAGCTGAGAAGCCATCAGGTCCTGGAGAGCCTAAGGGGTTCATTTGGAACAAAGCTGATTTAACCTCCTCTGCTGTGAATTCCCTAGATAGGATTCTGTTCATCTGCTCATCCACCTTAACTTCCACTTGGGCCAAGCACTCATCTAAGTTTACAGGATTAGAGGAATTAAAGAGCTCCTGATAGTGTAAGCAAAAGGTTTCTGAAACTTCCTCTAGACTGAAGGCTAGTCTTCCATCCCTCCTTTCCACTTGCTTGATTTCATTAACTTTTCTTCTTTGGTTTGCCCTTCTGTGGAAAAACTTGGTGTTTCTATCTCCATCTTTGAGCCAAACTTGCTTGGCCCTTTGCTTCCATCTCAGATTTTCCTCCTCCAATGAAACATTAATTTCCTTTTGTAGATTCTTCACAGCCACTGTATGGAACCCCTCATTGGAATTCTGTAAGTCTGAGAGGGTTTTGAGCTTCTTTTGAATTTCTATCTTTTGCTTTCCAAGCTTCTCTTTGCTCCATTTGAGTAGAGAGGCCTTACATCTTTCTAGACTGTTCTGGACACCCCTCAGTTAAGTTCCATTCCAGCCTTGATTTTGGTTCCAGCTAGATTGAACAATATCAGCACATTCCTCCCTTAGTTCCCAGCTAGCTTCATATCTGAATAGTTTGGATCTAATCCTTTCTTCATTCCATCTTCTCTCCCTTCCATTCCTCATATCCAGTAGAAGGGGGCAGTGATCTGAGTTCTGGGCTAGTAGGCTAGTGATACTGCATTCAGAAAACAGTGATAGCCAGACTAGATTTCCAAATGCTCTATCTAATCTTTCTTTGGTAAACTGAGGTCTCTCTCTGCCATTGTTCCAAGTGAATTTTTTTCCTTCATAACCAAGATCACTCAATCCACAGCACTCGACTGCCTCTCTAAAATTTTCCATTTGATTATAAGGTCTAAGGGCTGCTCCCTTTTTCTCATGTTGATGTAGGATCTCATTAAAATCCCCAAAGCATATCCATGCTCTATCATTGCTAGGCTCGAGCATTCCCAGCAGCTGCCAGCTACCATCTCTTTGTGATGTCGATGGATGGCCATAAAAGCCAGTTAAAAGTAGATCCTTCATGTCTTCTTCCCTTTTCAACAATAAAGAGATATGATTCTGTGAGAAGGAGTCTAAAACAAAGTCATCTGAACTATTCCACAAGAAAGCAAGGCCTCCACTTAGGCCCTTACTCTCGACTTCATTACTTCTGTCAAACCCCATTGAATTCCTGATGTCCTCCACTCTCTTTCTTCCACACTTAGTTTCCATTAAAAATACAAACTTGGGCTACTTAGTCTTCACCCACATGTGAAGTTCTCTAACTGTATGAGGGTTCCCAAGCCCTCTACAGTTCCAACTTAAGCCTATCATTGCTGTTGGTGGAGCTGCATTGAAGCCTCCACCAACTCAACTCCATTACTGCTTCTCTCCCTTCCTCGACCCTGCTTTTGTTTCTTACAAGAAATGCCTGGATCATCCAGATGAGAGCTATCACATTTCCTCTTCCCAGCACCTGGTTCTTTTCCAGAAACTAAAGGATGAAGCGGCTTTGCTTCCTTTATTTTCCTTTTCCATGTGGACCCTCTGGTGTTAGGACCTGCTCCCTTACCAACTTGCTTTGTGGATTTGGTAGGCTCAAGATCCCCTCCTGTCACGTTGGATTTTGCTGCCCCTCTAGTATGACTATGTGATTCTGTTTTAGGAAATTCGAGTTCCATAAAGCTATCTTTTGTTTCTTCTCCTAATGTACTGTATACTGTAGACTTTATAGCTTTTACCTCACTGTCACCTACCTCCCCCTTTGGTTGACTCCCTTCCTTCACTGATTCTTCAGTTGTCAGCTTCTTGGAAAATGAAACTTCCTTCTTTCCCGCCAGACACTCACCCCTAGGGACCTTCTTTTCTGTATCTTCTTCGGCTACAGCTGCTCCTTTGACTTCATCCCCCTGCCTCCATTGTTGATGGTTGTTTTCAGTAGCACCACCATACTTCCTGCCATCAAAGATGTTGGTGTACATTGGTTGAGCTCGTAGCCAAGGGCCGTAGTGTTCAAGCTTTGCTCCATCCTCTCTGAGCTCCTTTTTCCGCTAGTTGCACCCCTTACCTTGATGAAATAATGTACCACACTGGAAGCAAAAGGCTTGTAGCCTTTCGTATTTAAAAGAGATCCAGTGTTCTTTCCCTCCATAGCTCAACCATCTTCCTCTCATTAGGGGTCTATGGATGTTAATTGCCACCCTCACTTGAAAACATTTTCCCCAAGCTAATCCATAAGCCTCTGTGTCGACCCTAATGACATGCCTAATGGAAGCTCCAAATTGAAATCCCACCTCTTCATTCATGGTTGCCAGAGATAGGTTATGGAGCTGAACCCAGGGCGGTTCATACTTAAACTGCATGGAGTTGATAGCAACGGTTTCATCCACCTCTTGGATGGTTACGAGGTTCCTATAAAAAAACCATGGCCGTCCATTGAGAACCTTCTCTTTATCAGTCACAAGTTGGAACTCGATTAAGAAACGTTGTTCACCCACGTCCTTGAATCTAACCAAGCTGTCTAACCTCCAAACTTGAGACATAGTCTTTCGAAATGCTTCATTGTTCACACCTTTTTCTGACAGAACTCTACTCAGAATGCAGTGGTTGCCTTGAACTTTCTTCTTTGCCTCATGAGGAACTTGAAAAATGGAACTCTCCTTTGTGGATAGGTTAATCCTTTCCCATCTCCTTGACAGTTCCTCCTCGTCAAGAGCCATTTCACCCTCCAACACACCTCCCACTACGTAGGAGACTCACACCCTTGCTAAGGAAGGGTACACCACCTTACTCTTTCTCACTGGCAAGAGAGAAGAGAAGGACCCCGTTCATGCCTCATCCACATGCATGGTAGTTTAACAATGCCCCCTAACAACTAACTGAATCTATATAAAGTATCAGCCAGCTAAGCAACAAAACAAAATATGTACCAAGAATAATGAATTCAAAATACAAGTAAAACAAAAATAGCTGAAAAGTCATCATTTCTCACATTTCAGTTTTGCTCGTGGATGTTCTACTAGGCGACTTGTAGCTGTTGTGCGACTAACACCAGAAGATGAACAACCTACAGCTTTAGCTTCATCTTTATTGTGTAATAGCCCTCGCAAGATGGAGAATATATATTCAAGAATCTATTCCCATCGATAAATGTAAAGAAAGAGATAAGAGGGTAAAGCTTTGGTAAAAATGTCTTCTAATTGAGATTGTGAAGTAACATGAGGTGTGGTGATGCTACCCTCTTGAATCTTATCTCTAATTAGGTGACAATCCAACTCAATGTGCTTAGTGCGTTCGTGGAAAATAGGATTTGCAATGATGTGAAGAGTTGCATGGTTGTCACGTAGAGGAGAGCAGCTTGGGGGTATGAGATTCTCAAATCAGTGAGCAAGTAGCAGAGCCAGGTGAGCTTAGAACAAGTTGCTGCCATGAATCTATACTCAATTTCAATTGAGGAACGGGAGACCACAGAATGTTTCTTGGATTTTCAAGAAACAAGGGAGTTGCGAAGGAAGATGCAATAGCCGGTAACAAATCGACGTGTATTAGGACAGGAGACCTAATTAGAATCGCAATAGGTTTTGAGCTACAACTGAGATGTAGAAGACAAGAGAATGCCCTGTCCAGGGGCTGCCTTGATATACCAGAGAACCTTGTGAGCAGCAGCTAAATGAGTGGTGGTAGGCCGATCTATAAATTGGCTCAAAAGTTGAATAGCATAGCAGATGTCAGATCTGGTAGTGAGATACAACAAACGACCAATCAACCTGCGATAGACACTTGGATCTAGAAGGGGATCACCAGAATCCTTGTTGATTTTAAAGTTTTGATCTAGAGGCAGTTTTATGGGCTTATTGCCGAGTGTACCTGAGTAAGCTAAGATGTCCAAAGCATACTTCCTTTGACATAGGTGGATCCCTGGAGATGATCCAACGACTTCCAAGCCAAGGAAATACTGTAAATAGCCAAGGTCTTTGATTTTAAATTTGTGATTCAAGAAATCCTTATGAGAATCAACCAATCTTTATAGTTGCTAGCCACGATAATATCATCAACATAGACTAGAATGGTAGTAAAGGAATTCCCATCTAGTTTAGTGAAAAGACTATAGTCGGCTTTGGTTTGCTCATAACCAAATTTAGTGAGAGATGGGGAGAATTGTGAGTACAATTGTTTAAAGGCTTGCTTAAGGCCATAGAGGCTCTTAAGCAATTTGCAGACTTGGTGAGGTCTTCCTTTGCTGTATCCAGGGGATTTGTGTATGTAAATCTCTGCTTCCAAATCTCCCTGGAGAAATGCGTTGTTTACATCAAATTGGTGAAGATGCCATCCTTGTACTGCTGCCACAGTCAACAAAACCGGAACTATCACCAACTTGGCCACAGGAGAAAAGGTTTTTGTGTAACCTATGCCTTCTTGTTGTGTAAATCTTTTCGCTACAACCTTGACTTTCAACCTCTCAACTGTCCCATTAGAGTTGAATTTAACTTTGTACACATATTTGCAGTCAATAACTTCCTTGCCGAAGGAAGATTAGTGATAATCCAAGTGTTGTTTTGTTTTAAGGCCTACAACTCAGTTTCGATTGCCTGACACTAGCCAGAATCTCTCATTGCTTGCTGATAGGTACTTGGCTTGAAAAAAGTGCAGAGAGAGAAAGATAAAGCAAGAAAATAAAGGGTAAAATTCTGATATGACAAAGGATTAGTCAAAGAACAAGCTTTACCTACAGCTACAAAGGAAGACTTGGCCAAAGATTGGGCTGGTGCAGGGAGTGAGGCTTGTTGACAGTGGAAATCATACAAGTATTGAGGTGCCCTTCTCACTCTAGGGGACCAGCGAAGAGGAGGAATAAAGGGCTGTTCAGGAGTAGTAGGGATGGGAGGAGAAGGAACCAAAGAAGAGGGAGAAGCATGAGTAGCAACAGTGGGTGAAGAAGAAAGAGAAGAAGAAGAAAAATCTGCAGAAGGTGAAGAAAAATTTGTAGAAGGTGCAGAGTTAGAGTGAGTGGCAGAGGAAGGAAATTAAGGATGTCAAATAAGGGTTGAGTGAAAACAAAGGTAGTAGAGTTTGAGTTAGAGGGAGTATGAGAAGAGGATGTATGAAAAGGAAAAATTGATTTATGGAACACTACATCCTGAGAGATAAAGGTTGTCTTTGTTTCAAGATCAAGCAGCTTATAGCCTTTGATCCTGAAAGGATAGCCAAGAAAAATGCACTTGCGACCTCGAGGATCAAACTTCTTTCTACCATGGAGAAAGGTAGTAGCAAAACACAGTGAACCAAATATTTGTATATTTGTATATTAGCATAAGTAGGTGTGGATTTGAAAACTAGCTCATATGGAGTTTTCTTGTTAAGTAAAGGATTATGGGTTCTGTTAATGAGGTAAGTGGCTGTTAAAACATAGTCATTCCACTACTCAAAAGGAAGACCAACTTGAAATTTCAAAACTTGAGCCACATTGAGTAAGTGTTGATGCTTTCTTTCTACAATGTCGTTTTGTTAGGGGGTTGCAACACAACTCTTTTGGTGAATGATACCCTTGTTGTTAAAAAAATTCCCTCATTTGAAATTCAGCCCCATTGTCACTTCTTAGAATCTGAATTTTGACTTCAAATTGTGTTTCCACTAGATTATAAAAGGACTATGCACTTTCTAGTTTCTAATTTGTTGTGAAGTAAATATAGCCAGGTGCTTTGTGTGAAATCATCAACTATAGTTAAAAAATATTTAGAACCATCATATGCAGCAACTGAGCATGGTCTCCAGAGATCACGTGTATCATTTCAAAAGCTCTAGAAGTTTTATGGTGACTGCCAGGAAAAGAGAGACGATGAAGCATAGCAAGTGGACAAATGCAACAAGATTTTTCATTAGCCAAAGAAACATTATTCTTTACAATAGGATCATAAATCAAACGTAAACGAGGAAATAAAAGAGGACCTAGGTGACAATGCCAAAGGTAAAAAACAATAACATTGTTCATAATATAAGCTAAAACAAGGATATCAGTATGTAAAAAATGTGAAGAGTAGTGGCTAGAGCTGAGGAAGGCACTTCAATGCTTAGCAAGTGGTATAGGCTATTCCTCACTTCACCCTTCCCAATCGTTGTTTAAGATAAAAGATCTTGAATAAAACAACAAGAAAAAAAGAAAAACAGACAACAAGTGAGAGAGGCAATAATTTTCTTGGCCAAAAGAAGGTTAGAGGTGAAGGATGTAATACATAGAACATCTTTTAGGAAAATTGATTTTGTTAATTGGACAGTACTAATGTGAGTGACAGGGACCTCATTCCCATTTGGCACTTTTACTGAATAAGAGACATGTGCTATGATGGTTGTAAGAAAAGAGGTGCCAGACCATATGATTTGTTTCCTTTGTATCTATGATCCAAGGGGTGTCACTCAATTTTAATTGTTTGTGTGTATAAGTAGAGAAACAAAGGGAAATACCACATAGTTTGGAAGTTGAAGCAGGGTTGAAATTGGACTGAATTTGATTGGTAGAGTGTTGGGCAGCAGTTGGAGACTCCCTTGGTTGAAGTAAACCCATTAGTTGCTGATACTGAGACTTCGTCAAACCCACTCTCTCATCATTGATTTCCTCAGATTTAGAAATAGGGAAAAAACTCGATTGATTAGCAAACATTCCAAGGCTTTGAGGTTTTTTGAAAAGTTTATGGCCCTGTGGATACCCATGCAACTTATAGCATTTCTCAACCATGTGGCCCGATGGATACCGAAGCATACAGGTGCTTCGGCATTACCAACTTTGAAGCAGTTTTCAAGTGAATGCCTTGGTATCTTGCAATGGCTATAGTAGGGGCGTTCTCTTTTCTAAATAATAGATTGGGAAAGAAATTTAGATTTGGGAAAGGGTTTCTTAATTGCTAAGGCCATAGATTCAGGGGATGGGGTATTGGAGATCATTTGGTGTTGACGTTCTTGCTGTTATTAATGAGAACACCTTAGTCACAGAAGGTAAGGGATCTAATGAGTGTACGAAAGTGCACACTAAATACTCTATTATTGGACTATAATGCTAAAATATGAGTAGAAATTATAGGAATTAATGTGTATTCTTGAATAAAGTTTCTATTTAATTTGAGATACTTCTAAGCAGATTTTTATGTTTAATTTCAGGGTCTATAAAAGTGTAAATCAAAATCCAGTCAAATTCAAAAGACTTTCAAGTGGGCAAGACGTTGGAACAACCTAAGAACTTTCAATGAGTGTAGAACTCTTCAAATAAGGATAATGATGGGGTTTGCGAGTAATTAGGATTAAAATAAAAAATTAGTCTGAAATTTGTTAGAAGACAATTTGTATATACTTTAGTATTTTGATCGTAACTTTCTACTCAAATATTAGGTTGAAAATATTTTGGATGATTTGGAAAGCTATCTTAAAGGGCTACAAATTTGTCTCTAATAATGATTTTCAAATTCAAACTCTTAAAGTACGTACGTGGCTGCCAAGATAAGTCCTAACATTTAGGCGATTTTTTTATGCAGGAATCATGACGATATTAGGGTTTCTTTCCTACCCTATATAATTATATCATTAGCATGAAATTATGGGGAGAACAAGATAAAAGAAAGAGGAGAACCAGGCTGGAAAGAGGAAGAGAGGAAATTAATTTCCATGGCCGCCGTTTACTTTACTTTTCTCTTGAGATTTTTGTTATCCATTATATTTATGAGTAACTAAATTCTCAAGTAGGGTTAGGGATGAACTTGCACATTAGATGATATTTTTAATTTATGTATTTGGTCTTCAATTACTTAAACGTTTTTGTTTTATCATTCTAAATTCATTGTTGATGTTTTCTTCTCCGAATAATCATAGAATTTATTCTGTTTATGGATTCAGTCATTTTTTTCTATTGAATGGATTAGTTATTTGATTATGTTTGGATCAATTATTTATCTATATTGATTTAATTATTTGCTGCAATATCGCTCCCTGAGTATACTGTCGTTGTTGGATTTTCTCAATAGTGATAATAATTTACGTACTTTTAAAGTGGTGAATGATTTTTCAAGGGGTTACATTTGGTTTAATTTTGGTTTATAAATCTATACCTTCTGATTGGGAATTGGTTTTCCAATTGAGTTATTCAATGAATTAAGAATAATTAAAATACCGAATTTGTGCAAGAGATTCCGGATGCTCTACTGTTCATCGAATTTGAGTACTTTTTCCATTAATCAATTTGCTTCACTTTAATTTGCATTTAAAATTAATCATTGTTCTGCAAAATCATTTAATATTTTTTCTTTAGTTTCTTTGTTCTTCTGCTATTCTTTTCATTTGTCTCTCTATAGAATCGACACTCCAAAGCTGTGCTACAACTACCACGTTATTCTTTGGGCGTAATCAGGATCTAAGAGCATAATCTGACCACAAACGTTAGAATAGGAATCATGCAAACCCATGAAAAATTGGATTACACAATCACGTTGGTAACGATCTAAGAGAATTTTCATATTCCCACAATTGCATACAGGAATTGGATCATAAATTGAAAACTCATCCTAGAGTGTCTTTAGCTTACCATAGTAAACACTTATTGGATCGTGTTCTTGGAAGAGATTGGTCAGCATTTTCTTAAGCTGGAAAATTCGAGGGCCATTTTGTTGAGAAAAGTGATCCTGAAGATCCAGCAAAATCTCGCGGGCATCATCGATGAAGATGACACTCGATTTAATAGATGGGCTGATTGAATTTTGGATCCATAACACCACAATATCGTTGCAACGTTCCTAGAGCTCAATAAGTGGATCCTCTGGATCGGTAGGCTGCAAGATGGTGCTTTTGATAAAACCCAACTTGTTCTTGGCGTGGAGTGCTCGATGCATAGCACGAGATTGGGTCTTATAATTGTTAGTGTTGAGTAAATCTGTGACCAAATTAACAACAGGGTTGTCTCCATTGTCCAAGTAGAAAGGATTACCGGGATCTCCAAGATTCAAGAATCGGGACAAAAGATTCGGGTTGATGTTTGTGTGAGAAGAAGCATTTTCGGAATTATCCAGTGGGTCCTCCATGAATAGTCGTTCTTAATCTCTGATACCATGTAAGAAAATCTAGAAATTAAGGAAAAAGGTACAAACATGCAGATAGCATGATGCATGGAGGAAAAGCTGTATATTCCACTGAATGAATCAAATTACAAAAGAACGGAAAGAGGCCTTGTATACACTCTATGACTCTCTAACAACTAATTGAATGTATATCAAGTAGCAGCCAGCTAAGTAACAAAACAAAATATGTACCAAGAATAAAGAATAATGAATTAAAAATACAAAGTAAAACAAAAATAGCAGAAAAGTCATCATTTCCCACATTTCAGTTTTACTCATGGATGTTCTACTAGTTGACTTATTGCTATTGTGTGACTAACACTAGAAGATGAATGACCTATAGCTTTAGCTTCATCTTCATTGTGTAATAGTATTATTACTATGTATGGATAATGAGATTACGAGAAATGAAAAACAAAATGAAAACACAGGAACAAATTTGCAGTGGGTTGTAGGAGAGCTTTGGATCCATTAGGCAGTTTGTGTGCGCTTTTTAGTAATGTTGTTGGATGTAGTCGACTTTGCGTGATTGGTTGGAAAGAAATTAACATTTAGGTGTCGTTTGGATAGTGAGTGGAGATGAGATAAGTTGAGATGAAAGTTGAAAGTTTAATAAAATATTGTTAGAATATTAGTATTGTTTTGAAATTTGAAAAAGTTGAATTATTTATTCTATTTTAAAAAATTATAATGATGAGATGAGATGAAACACTTTTTGTTTCCAAATCGGGCTTGGAATATCCTTGTGGCTTTCATTTTGAGGCGGTCTTTTGAACAATCTGAATGGAGATTTGTCAGGTTGGAAAAAGGTGAATCAGTGATTGTTGTCGATGGCAATTGGCCTCATTTGTTTCACAGATAAGATGTGATGAGTTGAGATTGAAATTAAAAATTGAATAAAATATTGTTAAAATATATTTTTTTAATATTATTTTTATTTTGAAATTTAAAAAAGTTGAATTGTTTATTTTATTTTGTATGAGAATTTAAAAAATTTGTGATAATTAGATGAGATGAGATGAATTGAGAGAAATTGTGAAAACAAACGAGGCAAGGTACTCTGGTATTATGATAATATCTCACTATTATTCATTATTTTATTATTAATTTTTACCTATTTTCATTACTATTCAATATTCTATTATTATTTTTTTACTAATATTTACAAAATACCTCAAAATACCTCACTAGCCAAACACAACCTTAGTTAATCGACGCTTTTTTTTTTCAATAAAAGGAAGACGACATCTCCATCTTTTATTCAAAACAAATCCTCACTTATGGTGGAAGAAAACTGTAAAAAAATAATACTAATCCAAACTCAAACGACAAAAAAGCAAAATACACGCCCAACAATAAACTAAGGCCTAATCCTAGGTTAATCAAGATAATCCAATTGAAACAATCCTCTCATACATAAGGGCAATTCATCGGAATCCACATATGTACAATTTAAATCCTTCTTCCTTGCCTTGCTAGAAAATCTGTCACTTTATTCCCCTCTCTATATTGATGAGAAATCGTGTAAAGAAAACCATGAATCATTTGCAAGAGCTCTTCCCAAAAATCTCATAAATACCATACCGCACAAGACTTATTTCAAAGCCATTGTACCACCTCCTCACTGTTTTTTCACACACGGGCACTACCAATTTCGAGAGCACACAATGATCAACACTAGACATTGATCCCAGCTTCGTCAACTTACACGAAATTTGCTGCAACCAAAACTTCATCGAGAGCCAGATCGTATCCATTGAATCATACCTCCCCGTCATCCTAGCTGCGCATCATAAAATTTTGACCGTTTAGGTGACCGTATCAGTTAAGACATTAGAACAAAATATTTTAGTATCGGTACCATTGTAGATACCATTTTGGGATAGTCTATACATATATAAATTAATTATATATGTATAAATTATATTTCAAAATAACATCAATGCAAGTCTTAAAAAGTTAAAATACATGGTTATAAAACTCAATAATACTTGTAAGTTCTCAATTCAACTATTAAAAAAAAAAAATTACTCATCCATCCTCGTCACGAAAATGGTAGTAGGGATTTGATTTTCAATCCTCGAAAAAATGGAATTAAAAAAAGTTAAGAAAATAGTATTTAGATGTGAGAATCAGAGTGAATTATGAAAATATATTAAAAATATAAAAATATAAAATTTCAGCCGGTACACTGAAAATCCGTCGGTATTGACTGAAACATACCGAAATGACCGGTATTTGACCCGCTACGAAACCCCTATCTCACCCATATCGGTTATTGTCTGGTAATGTACATATTGACCGGTACCGGTACAGTATTCAAAACATTAGTTCAGGATATAAATAAGCCAATTAGAGGGGGTAATATCATAATGAAAATTGATATGGTTGAGGCTTATGACACAATTGACTAGGAGTTTTTGTTACAATTTCTGAAAGCCTTTGGTTTTTCTTTGGAGGTATGCAATCTGATCTATAATTGTGTATCTTCGCCATGGTTTTATGTGGTTATGAATGACACTTCTAAAGGATTTTTTAAGGGTGGTAGGGGTCTCCGACAGGGGGACCCCTTATCCCCTTATTTATTTATCTTAGTGGAGGAGGTCTTCTCTCAGCTTTTGCATAATAAATTCCAGTCTAGACTTATTGGTTATTATTCGCAACCTTGTAATGACCCTTTAATCTCGTATTTGCTTTATGCAGATGATATGGTTATTTTCTCTATTGGTAGGAAAAAATCTATGGAAATGATTTTAGAAGTTCTAGATCTCTATGCCCAATGGTCTGGTCAAGTGGTCAATGCTTCCAAGTCATCTATTTTCTTCTCAAACAGAATCACAGAATTAAGACACCAGGAGATGCTTAGAGTTTCATGCTTTTTGATGGGGAATTTTCCAGAGAAGTATTTGGGGGTTCCTATCTTCTCAGGTAGGCTAAAGTCGTGTTATTTCAATGATTTGTTGCTTAAAATTTTTAAAAGGATTGAAGGGTGGAAGATGAGATATCTTTCTTCTGGAGCCAGATTGCTTTTGCTTAAGCATGTACTTTCAAGTATGCCAGTGCATTTATTATTTGTGTTACCTGTTCCCAAGCAAATTTTTAGTAAAATAAATTGATTATTTAGCACTTTTTCTGGGGTTCGTCTGAAGGGCGGTCAAAGAAGAAATGGGTCAGTTGAGATTCGGTTTGCAAGCCTGTGGATGAAGGAGGTGTGGGGCTGAGAAACATTGTAAATGTTTACAGATTTTTCATTTTAAATTTGCTTGGAAGTTTCTCTCGGAGGATTCTCTTTGGCCTAAATTTTTTAAATCCAAGTATGTGAAGAATCAACATATCTCTCTTGTTGATTCTTCTAAAGGCTCTCGATTTTGGAAGATGCTTATGAAGTCGTTTTCTCTTGTTGTTGAAAAGTCTATTTGGCGAGTGAAAGAAGGCAACTTATCCTTTTGGCGTGATAAGTGGATAGACTCCGGTCCTATATGTCAAGATTTACCAATTTCTGACTTTCCTTTATTAAAAAATAAAGGATTGCATGATTGAGAATAGTTGGGATGTGGATTTGATTGTTCAGTTAGTGGGTCAGGAGGTTGCAGATGAGATTTTATCTCATATTGGTGGAACCAAATAGGGTACGGATATGTTGATATGGCTTGGTAGTAGGGATGTGAGATTTTCAACAACAAGTGCCAGGGATTGGATTCATATTTCAGTTCCAAAGCGTCAATGGACGGACTGGATTTGGAACTCAACTTTGCCAAAGAAATTCTCTATTGTTCTATGGAAGGTTATGACTAACAGCCTGAGTGTGGAAGAGCGGATTAGACGTATTGAACTTGCGATAGTCTCAAAATGTGAGTGTTGTCCACAGGGCTGCTTTGAAGACCTGAATCATGTTCTATATAGTGGTCATGTTGCTGCAAGGCTTTGGCAAATGTGCTCTATTTTCTTGAGAGTTCCTTATGTGGCTAATCGGTCTTGGTTGGCAACAGTTGAAGCTTGGTTTCAAATAGCAAAGAAGTCATCAATGGTTGGTAATTTGATTGGTATGGTTCCATGTATTTTAACATGGAATCTTTGGATGTGGAAGTGTTCGGCACGTATGAAGGGACACAAAGATTGTTATAATGTTTTGTGGAGGAAGGTTAAATACTAGCTCCATTGGGTCAGTTTGCGATTTAGGTAGTTGGGAAATTTGCATCAACGTGATCAAGAAATTTTAGAGGATTTAAATTTGCCGACTGTTATCCCTTTGCAAAGAAATTTTAGTGCAGTATCTTGGGACAAACCAGAGTTGGGCTGGTTAAAATTAAATGTTGATGGTAGTAGCTTGGAGAGTCAGGTGTTGGGGGGCTACTTTGAAACCATGAGGGCAATCTTGTTTTTGCCTATTCTGAATATATTGGCTTTGGCTCTAACAAAAAAGCTGAGTTGTTGGGGGGTTTTGTTTGGTTTGCGTAGATGCAAGGCTATGGGCTTGGTGAATATTGTTGTTGAATTAGACTCGTCTTTAGTTGTGAATTGGTTGGAGAAAGGAAGCTGTCAGGTTTGGTATTTGGAAGATTTTTGGGAAGAGATAAGCTCGCTTATCCGAGGCCTTAACATTCGGTTTAAACAAACATGTGTTTAGAGAGGGAAATAAAGCTGTGAATTGCCTTGCTAAATGTGGCAGCAATGGTGTTATGTAGGAGTATACGTCTGATAACATTCTGAGGGAACTCAAAGGGATTTTGTGTTTGGATAAATGTGGACTGTTGTGCTTAAGAAGGAGGTAATTTATGGAGGCTATGTTTCGGTAGTCAGCTAGTTTTTGAGGTCTTTTATGTTGACGGAAGTGTTTTCGTTAGGTCTTGCTTATTTATTATTCTTTGTATGGATTTCTTTAATAAATGTCCTGATTTTCCACGGTATTCCTCCGCCATAAGTAAGAGCTCTTTTCAATAAAATTGGGTCGGGATCACCCTTGGACATATGACCTTTGTCTCTTTAAAAAAAAAAATTCAAAACATTGGTGCATTGCCACTACCATAATCTCCAAGAAATTAAACTAGGCATTAACCTAATCAATACCTCTCTCTACGACGACCTTTTAGCACATCGGAGACGCTAAAACACATGATCTCTATCCTCAATTTTGCCCACTGAGCAACAACTGCAGGGAGATGCTAATGGGATCCCCACCGACTGAACTCTCTCATCCATTGGGAGGAAATTAAATCTTGCCTTCCACATACAAACCAAAATTTTTTTTGGAAGCAAACTGCACCAAATCCACACCAAGTCCTCTAATTGTGGCCGCTTGACACGGGTTATCTCCCATGTACTTGATGTCGAGAAGCACCAATCACTACAAGAATGCCAAATTAGAATATCTTTACCACAATGTCCCTCGGGAACCTCTGCAATAATGTCCTCTGCATTACTAGAACCAACCAAGTTTGCCAGCAAGTCCCTATCCCACTTGTCCTCCACCCAACAATCCTTAATTTCCAACCGAGGTTGTAATAGGTTAGGCACGGAAGTATCTAAAGGCCCACAAGCCAACCATTTATCAAACCAAAATGAGATAGCTCCCTCACGCACCCTTATAGACATATTCTCCATAACTTTAGGCATCACCATACAAATGGACTTCCAAAAATAGGAATCTGAACTTCTAACTTTGGCTTCCAAAAAATGCTTACCTCTCAAATATTTGGTTTTAAAAAACCGAGTCCACAAGTTATCAATAGATAGAAGCATCCAAGCAAACTTCATGTGTAACGCTTGTTGCATCTCAAAAAAATCTTTAACACCAATACCCTTTCCGACGTTGGTTTACACAGCTTCGACCATGCCCTCCATTTTCGCTTAGCCCTTCCATGCTCCTCTCCTAAAAAAAGGAAGCTAAAATGGAATTCAATTTTCTCAAAACAAGCTTCAGGATATTTAAAACCGCTAGCAAATGAGTTGCCATGCTAGAGAGGACATGCTTGAGAAGAATTAACCTCCCACCTTGAGATAACAATTTAAATTTTCAGTCGACGACTTTGTTCTGAAATTTATCAACCAAAGACTCCAACACCCTAGCAATCAACCTCCTAGCAATAAGTGGTGCACCCAAATACCAAGTTGGAAGCTTTCCTTCTACAAAACCTATGAGCCAAAGCAAAGATGCCCTTCTTACCAAAGGAATTTTCTCAGAAAAAAATAAAGTCGACTTCTCTCTGTTGATAAGTTGCCCCAACCATAAAGCATATTTCTCTAACGTTTTCAAGAGCACCTTCACAGACTTCCTCTCTTCATTAGTAAAAATTATTAAATCATCGGCATATAACAAATGTGAAATTAAAGGAGCCCCACGTGGATGAGCAAATCTCCCAATTTTACCTTGCTCAAACCCCTTCTACAATAATTTAGAAAGAACCTCTTCCATAATAATAAACAAATAAGGCGATAAAGGGTCTCCATGTCGCAACCCTCTCAAAAGTTGAAAAAACCCTTATAAGTCCCATTCAACGTGATAGAAAATCACAGAGACTTAATGCACACTTCGATTAAGCCACAAAATTTTTCTGAAAATCCGAAACTTGCCGAAACGGTTAATAAAAAATCTCAATCCACCCTATCATAAGCTTTGGCTATATCAATCTTCATCATTACATTTTTGCCACTAGTCTTCTTATTAATAGACTTCACCATCTCCTGAGCAAGGGAGATATTTTCGAAAATGCTCTTACTCGGAACAAAGGTACCTTGCTCATGAGAAACAATCTAAGAGAGAAATGACGTCATCCACCTCACTAAGATTTTAGAAAAAATCTTATAGGCCACCGAACACAAATTTATTGGGCAAAACTTATCAAAACTTCTAGGCTTCTGCACTTTTGAAATAAGAAAAATAAAAGAAGACAAATAAAATCTAAGCAAAGCATTACTAGAAAAGAAATCCTTAGCAGCCTCCACCACATTATCCTTCACAATGTCCCAACAAGAAAGATAGAAAGCCAAACCAAAGCCATCTAGTCCCAGGCTACTAAGCTTTGGAATCGACACAATGGCCTCTCTCACCTCATCTTCAGAAGGCACTCGACAAAGAGCCTCATTTTCAGCAACTGAAATGACCCTATTCCCCTATTCACCACCTGTGATAAATCCTCCTGCGGCATAGCACTCTCTCCACGAAGGAAATCTTGAAAAAATTGAACAGCACCAATGTGCACTTCTTCTGGCGATTGCAGCTCCACCCATCCACTAACGTCATAGACAAAATGATAGCTCTCCGTCTTCTCATGTTAGCAACAACATGAACAAACTTTGAATTTTGATCACCCTCCTCAAGCCACTTCTTTTTAGCCATTTGAGCCAAATAGATCTCCTCATTATGCTCCCAAAAATTCAGTTCCACTTTGCAAACCAGTAACTCCATCTCCAAGTCTTTCTGATAACCTTCTTGAAGCTGTTTATCCACCTTCTCAATTCTCTCTGATTAGAGCTGCTTTTGCTTCTCCCACATTGGATTTATTTTGCAAGTGAAGTTCTAATTTGGAGAATTTCCCATTCTAATTTCATGTATATCAACAGTTTGTGGTCTTTTTCATGTATTTGTGCTTTCCAGAGCTGCTTCCATTCCTTATGTTGCAGGTCATTTGCAGAATCTCTGAAGCTGATCTATTTTGTACCTAGATTTTGACAGTGAACTGTCATTTCTTCTTGTCGGGTATTCATCTCAGTTTGTCTCACTTCAGGGGTCTTGCTTGAAGTATATATGGTTTCTTAAGACGTTTTCAACCATCTATAAGGCTTGACCATCTACCTCACTTTTGCCAAAGTCACCGAGAAAGGTTACTCCTGTATTGTATCGATAGTGTAAATTCTATTTTTATTTTTATTTTAAATATTTTTCAAACTCCTTTGAATATTTTGAAAAAAAAAAGAACTACAAAAATATTAAAAAACACTTCCTTAACCATGGAGTTAAAAAAAATCGGTTGCTTCTCTTTGTGAAAGAAGTATTTTCCTTAACTTTATCCTTTTGAGAGAGTTGGTTATTAAAAGACAATAATACAATACCAACTACTCTACAATTTATCTACAACTTCTTATTAAAAAATAATTTATTTTCACTTTAATTCAAAATTATTGTCCTATCAATAGTTTAAAGTACATGAAAAAATTATTATTTAATCCTTAATTGTAAATAGATTATGATAGAGTTGTTATCATATCATTTCGCATTATTAAATAGGAGACCAAGTCTTGATTATTACTCGGTATTTGAGTTGTAGATGTTGGTCGATGCTCAAAGTTATGATGGAATAGAGGGATCCGCCCGCCCATCACTTATGTTGTAGCATACTAGCACGATCCTTTTCTTTCCTTTCCATTTGATATGTCAATTGTTTTCACGATATCCTTTCAAAATCCATGAGGCAATGTTTCCGACTTCCTAGACAGAGAGACTTTTCTTTTCTGACAAAAAAGATTGTTTTACCTCTTTGTATGATGTATCGACCATCCCAGATTTGTAGCAATAAAAGCTCTCCTCATTAGGTGTTTTTCTTTAGGAAAAGTTTTATTCATTATCTCTATACACAACAAATTAAAATATTTTTTCTTACTAAATATATGGTATATGAATGATGAGTAAAAGAATTCAATTAGTTTAAAAAAGATAAAATCAAAAAAGATTAAAAAAATAAAAATAAATGAAATGTGTGGTGTATGATGATGATGAATAACAAAGCTTTTTTTCTACTAAGCGGTTCTACACCACACACCTACTAAGTGAAAAAAATAAAAACTCACATCGACATGTGTGTGGTGTAGGGATACTGAGCAGAAGAACACGAGATGCTGAGTAGAATTTTTCTTTTAGAATATCTTCAAACAAGATCTGGTAGACAAAGAGGATTTACACTTTCCAGTGGCATTGTGACACGTCCGTATTACAAGATTAGAAGAATAGAACCGCCCTCATATAAGCAGATCCCATATAACCCCCCTCCCATCGTCTCTCTCTTTCTCCCCTCTCCCCCTCTCTCTTTCTCCGAAACTCTCATGCCTATCACGTTTCACTACAAGTTCAACTACGTGTGTAGGTTAAGGTGATTTCAAACCATTTAAAATGGCTCTTAAGAAGCATTTGGAATCGGAGAACTCTTTGGAGAGTAAATATGAAGTGGAGAGGTATTTATCTGAAAAATGTAAAAAAGATGATGCGAAATTCAACTTGTTGACTTGGTGGAAGGTTAACTCCATTAGATACCATGTGCTTTCAAGAGTTGCGCGAGATGTTCTTACAATTCCGATATCTACAGTGGCATCTATGTCAGCTTCCAGCATGGCAAGTCGAGTACTTGATCTTTTTCGCAGTAGTCTATCCCCACTTATGGTAGAAGCCCTTATTTGTACACAAAATTGGCTCCGTTATTCTTTTGCCCAGATTAACCTTCGCACTTTAATGGATGATGTTGAGGAGTTTGAGAAATTTGACACAGGTATGTAGAATCATTCAGATTTTTTTTACTGTCTCTAAAGTGTATACCATATTAATAATTTGTTTTAATTATTATGTTTTTTTTTTCTTTTTGTGTAGAGCTCAATAAATACTTAGGGAGTTCTTCAAAACCTACTTCCTTGGTTGGAGATGATTAAATTTAAGGTATGTCATCTTTTTGTATCTTTTCTCAAGGTGTTTTTTTCATTTAATGTAATTACTAATTAATAACTTTTTATTAGAATTAACTGCTTGATTTATTTTCATACAATTGTAAAGTTTGTTGAATTGACTATTAGAGTTGGTGCATAGCTATTTGTTGTAGTTGTAATTTGATCTTTTAATTTAAACTTGTAATTTTTATTTATAATTGAAACTTTTAAATTGAACTTGTAATTTAGATTTTTGGACTTATAATTTTTTTGACTTTTGGACTTGTAATTTAGACTTTTGAAATTAAGACTTATAATTTGTTAGATTTTTGGATTAGCTGTAATTTAGACTTCTAGAATTTAGATTTGTAATTTGTGAATTGTGAGACTTTTGGACTTGTAAAAGCATATATATTTTTTTTAAAACCAGATTTCACTTTTCACTTTTTATTTTATAGCAGTTTTTTTATTGTAGATTTTTTTTTATATAACAGATTTGTTGTTAGTGAAACAGATTTTTTAAAGGAGTTTTTTTTTTTCTTTTTAAGATTTTGTTTTTTGAAATTTTCATTTTATTAAAATTGGAAAACCAGACTGAAATCATTAAAATTGGAAGTATCAATTTCAAGAGGTACTTGATACGTAATCTGTTTTAAAATATATAAAATCAGTGGTACCGGTTCGGTCTTAGATTTTGTTCACAACCGAACCAAACCGGATTAGTTACATCCCTAGAAAACCCAAATGAGTTCATCCAACCGTTGAATTAATCCATATAATCTATTTAACCTAATTAATAAATTTTCATTTATTCCCTTTTATTTTTGTCTTTCAATCTCTACAAAGTAGAGATATTTTTATTTGATAAATACTTTAATTACAAAAAAAATTTATAATAATAAATTTATAAATTGACATAACTTTATATAATTTGTTAGATCTCACAAAGTAATTTTATAATTTAAACGTGGGTATCTAATTTGACAGCTCAGAAGTAGAGCAACACACGATCGACTGGAATCAAAGAAGCTACAAAATGGAGGCTTGAAAAAGGTAAAAGACAATTTTATATTAGAAAAGTTCCTCTATTTTTTCACTCTCATACTATTTTCATCGTGAAAAAATCACGCAGAGCAATCTCTAGAATCATTTACTTTACTTTATTTATGAGCAAGTAGATAGAACTAAATATTGACACATAAATACTATAATCCAATTAACGGATGAATTACATCTACCAGTTTGTCCACTGTGTCTAATAATCTATCTTGTCATCATCTTGCAGGAATATTAGTCCAAAAATGGCCAGAATATTTGAAATTAAAAGTAGAATTTGCCCCGCCCGTTTGGATATAAAAATTATTTTATTATTATAATTTTTTAAATTACTATACAAAATATAATAAATAATTTAATTTTTCTAAATTTTAAAATAATATTAATATTAAAAATAATATTATAATTTTATTTAACTTCTTACATTTTAATTCTTTTCATACTGTTCAAATATCAAGGAAGTATAACTTCAGAATAGGGATATTTTTGTTCCCCTCGGCTAAAACGTGGGTCTCTAAAAATTACGCTCGTGTTGTTGGCGAGCCGCGAGAGAGATTAGAGAGACAATGGAAGCTCAGGCTGTGTTTGGAGGACGTCCATCTCTTTCATCTCTTCCACGCTCACCTGCTCTGAGAACTTGCTGTTTATCCTACAACCAAAAGCCTATCCTGAGCACCACCCACCACCTCCACTTGGCTGCATTCCACTCAAATTCCCATCTTTTCTCATATTCCCTATCTCGTCCCCATGCCAAAACGCTCTCCCACAATGCCACCACCAAAACCCATATCTTCTTTCCCCACTTGGTTGCTTCCATGGTTTGCTTCTCTTCCTTCTGTGTCTTCAAATTTCACCTCAAATTATTAAAACCCCATTTGGGTTTTCTGCTGCATTTGCGAAGTTTATTAGATTCCCATTTAATTTGAAAAGTTTAATTCTTTTTATTTGTATCGTTGCGTGTGCAGGAACAAGTTGATGAAACTTATATAATGGTGAAACCAGACGGTGTTCAGCGTGGACTCGTAAGTTCTACTCTAATTCGTCCGAAATTATTAACAGTCCTATGTCATGTTTGGTTGTCTGGAGAGCATAGGGGAGAATTTAAAATTTTAGATTATTTGTGACCTTATAAGGAAAAAAAAAAATCTAATTTATTGTCCAATTCTTGTCTCGATTATGGGAATTTATAATTGGAAATCTATTTTCTTGGCTTTTTAAGCTATCATTTGGGTGTTTAGCTTTTACAATGACAATAAAGCCTTTTTATTGTTTCTTTCTGGTCTGAATGTATCTAATTTGGTTGAGTTGTTACAGGTTGGAGAGATTATTTCAAGATTTGAGAAGAAGGGATTCAAACTGACAGGCTTGAAGCTCTTTCAATGCCCGAAAGAGTTGGCAGAGGTTTGTCATAGCATTGATACATATATTTAATTTATTGTTTTACATGGATAAGCCCCAAGCCAGCATTTTTATATCGCTATTGAGAATGGGAGAGTTTTTTGCTCGTTTATATTGCCTGAATTCAAGTAAGCCAAAAGCAAACAGTTGTGATGTGAAGAAATACTGCATCGGGAAACTCCTTGCCGAGGACTTGTACACCCCTGGGATTAGTCACCTGGACACCCAACGCCCAAAAAAAAAATAATAATAAAAAATACTGCATCGGATGATAACATAACCTGATGCACCATTTTTTTCTGCTCGAACATAATGCTCCATTTCAATTGCCGAGGAATTCATAGAGAATGTAATGATTTTGGGCTAATACTACAGGAGACTCTGTCCTGTTATAATATCCAAACTTTCATTTATGTTTCCATTCTGGTCAATCAACAGCAGAACATTGTAATTTCCCAGTTTCATCTTTATTGTTGTAGTTGGTGTTAATTTGATGATCACTTGAGCATTCATTTTTACATTCGCTTTGAGATGCTTAAATTATTATGCACTCAATCTATATTGTTTTTGGTGTCAGGAGCATTATAAGGATCTCAAGGAAAAGTCTTTCTTCCCTAAGCTGATCGAGTACATAACTTCAGGTCCAGTTGTGTGCATGGTAAGACTTAGTATTTCTCCCAACCCCAACAAATTTACTCGGTAAATGATGAGTACAAAATACTTATAATATTTTAAGTTGTTTTGACAACACTGATCACGATGTTATTTTGCAAGGCTTGGGAGGGTGTTGGTGTGGTTGCGTCGGCACGTAAGCTTATAGGTTCTACAAATCCTCTTCAAGCTGACCCTGGCACAATAAGAGGGGACCTTGCTGTTCAAACTGGAAGGTTAGTACTTTTAGTCTTTGGTGCTTAGCTAGTGTATGTTAATTTCATTGAAATGGGTTGGTAATTATTGTCTTAATGGCAAATTACTTGTCTAGAGACAAGGACTTACTGGTGAAATTTTTTGGCAGGAATGTGGTTCATGGGAGTGACAGCCCTGAAAATGGCCAGCGTGAAATAGGTAATATCATGTTATAATTAACAGTGATCTTGCATTGAGTTCTTAATCCTAAATCAGATGTACATTATGGTCCAAAAATTAATGAACTAGGTTATTATGAAACTACAGGCATACAAATATACACGTGTGGATGTGCATGTGTATATATATTAAAAAAGTATGGTGTCATTATGTATCTTTGAAATCCATCTATGACAATTCATATAAGATCTGGTTTTGAGTTGCAAATGTCATGTCTTTTTGTCGATATCATCTATCATATGGTATTCTCTCCACCGTACAAAATCTAAAGCTCATGCATCACAGTGGCTAGACTCTTTTTCATGTCTGCATTAGCTACAACACCAAGTTATCATTTTGAACTGTGATTTATAATCAAATAACTTGATGAATATATTATGAACTTTTTCCGACTCATAATTTTGTTCTCTGTATGCAGCTCTCTGGTTCAAAGAAGGTGAAATATGTCAGTGGACACCAGCTCAAGCACCGTGGCTAAGGGAGTGATCTTTCACTTGACGCTCAATTCCCTGACTGATGTGGTTTTGAAGAAACTGTACTTTTAATGTCAAGTTATTAATTTTTTTTAATTTTTTTTTTAAAATTCTCAACGGGATTTTCTATTGCAGAAAAAGTTCTCAGAAAATTAACGCATCAAGTTGACATCAGAGTTTAAACAAGTTTCAGCAAGTGCAAGCATTAAGTAGTAAAGGATACTTTTCCCGTATTAGTTCTGCAGATTTTGTGAAAGCATCCTTGCACTTTGAGAACCATAAATTTCGTGATCCATGGGGTATACCGTATATGATATATAGTAAGTTCATCAATCATGGGTATATTCCACAAAGCGGCATTGCATTGAGAGAATTGCATATTTGGGTTGGGTTTATCTAACTTACATGCAAATAAATACACTGCGCCACAGCCACACGTCCCCAACATGCAACGATACTGAATTCATTTCCACTGATTATATATATTTCCAGTTTCCTCATCATGGGCATTGAGATTACAACAAATAAAAAAAAGGGTTTTGAACAAGATGATCTTTGCAGAACGGCAAATCAAGCTCAAATTAAGCACCTAACCCAGTAACAATCTAATCTTTCTAGTACTTATCCAGATCAGAAACCCAGTTCGGATCCTACATTTGGGAGAAAGGTAAAGAGCTGACACATTCTTCCTGATCCATCTCCAGTTCCATGCGACCAAAAGATTGACGGTCACTTGAAGTTTTTGAAACAATGGAAGAACAACCATCCTGTAATTGCTTGGCATCCTCACAGGATAAACATACAACCTCTCGAGAATTCATAAATTTAGAAAAGAGGTAAAAAACTGAAGTACTCCTGCTCTGTTGCTCTTTCATGCTGCCCGTGGAACGAGAATCAACTGAATCGGGTGAACCACTTCTGGAAGAACATTCCGTATCTATCGCCATTACCTCCTCACAAGGGGAGATTGCAGTATTTTCAAAACTGTTGGAATTACTGGTAGCCCCTGCACAGGAAGAGCTTAAATCAAAATCGACTTCTGTTTGCACCGTCTGCTCGGAGGGTGAACTTAGGTCACGTTGAGAACCTAATTTGAGCTTCATTAGAGTAGCCTCTGCAACAAAGGAGAAATGAATTTAATACGATGCTCATGATTGCAACCTTTAAATAAGTTGAAAAATACCATTCTAGAGGACAAGTTGCGCGACTATATAAACCTCAAAGTTAAGATTTAAGATTGTTTCTCGCGTAGCAGCATACGATGAAAGATGGAATTGCAGGACTTTCATGATGTGATAAATTCCAAAAGGAAACTTTTTTTTTTATAAGTAATTCCAAAAGGAAACTTCATTTCACGAACGTATAATTCTTAGCCTATACTTAATAGAACAACGTAAACCTCAGGCTTTTGGGACTCGTCTCTCACATCAAAAGATCAAATTTGACCTCATTAGCGTTTCTGCTAGCCAATCCAGCTCCTAAGCAGAAATGTAGAAGTCCATTATCATTTATCATTCTAGAATACCCATATTCTTTCTTTTTCTTCCTTTTTTTTTTTTTTAAACTGAAGCAACTCCAAGTGTTTAAAGTTGAACTTTTTTTGGGTCAATTCAAAGGGAGATTTTTGCAAAGAAAGCAATCTTACAAAAGAAAAATCGGAAAGACAACAAACAACTAACAAGAAGCTTAAACAAACAACTAACGAGAAAAACGGGGTTAAAAGAAATCAAAGTTCACATCCTGATGTGGGCTCAATTATGTTTGTCCCAATTATGAAAATCAACAAAACAGAAGGTCATTTACCCACGGCCAAAAGATGCAGAAAACTTCCCGTTTGACATCATGGGGAAACTCACCACAGTACACATGCCCGGATAGTTCAAGCATACCTTTTGCCTTATTTTACTCCATATTCTAGGAACCCAATTGCAAAATACATAAATTCAGCATAAACCAATTTCGAAATTAAAGGCAATCCCCGAAGAAAGGAAGCTGAGATGTAGAATACCGTAAATGGAGAGAGGATCATCTTTGAGAATCTTGGAAGGCGGCCTCTCCAAGCTCTCCGGCGAGGAAGACGACGCTCTGATCCTCCCAAACATTCTCTCTATCTGATTTTCTAACCGCAGATCGATGATTTTAGTTCGAAAAGAGGGGTTTTCTGTGAGAACTGAGAAGCGGACGCGGGAGGGAGTTTTCACTTTTCACGGAAGAGCGCGAATCAATATATTTGGGAATGGGCCCATTAGGCACAAATTAGGGCCATTTCATCGCCAATGGGCTTCCACGATTCAGGGCAGGCCCAATATTTTAAGGATTTTTTTTTTTCCTAGCTCTGAACAGGGAGTTCAATACTTGGGTTCATGGGCTTGTTAAATTTTCTTCTATGCTAATGAGCTACTAGAGAATGCTTTAATTTTTTGTTTCGGATTTCTTTTCCTCAGTGGAAGGATGTTGAGGTTTGGAGGATAAAGATCTTCTGCATTTTCATGGTCTAGCTATATTATTTCGAGCCTTATCCTTTTTTCACCATTCTTTCTTTACAGGAGAGGACTTCTTGGTCACTACAGAAGCAGAACCAAAGCGAATAGACTTTTTTAACAGCCTTTCTAACAAGTTCGGCTTGCATTCGCATACTCCAGTCCAGTTCAGATGGTTAGTCATAGAGTCACGAAATGCTCATTCATTCATTCTAAGAGCTTGGCCAGGTTCAGATGCCCATTCTTTAGGTTGCGTTGAATGTTAAGTTGAGTTGAATTAAATTAAATTTGTATGAATAGTATTGAGTTGAGATGGTTGAATGAGTTTTGTGAGATTCACTTGAATGAGTTTAGATGTGTTTAAATGTTAAAATGAATTTAGATATATTTATAGGAAGTTGTAAAAATAAATAGTTCCTACCATTGAAATCAATTGTTCACCCGACATTCATTATCACTATCGGTGCAAAAGACAAGTTTTTTGTACAAACTACACTGCGCCAGAATGCAAAAATAATAAACTACAACCTAAAGTAATAAACAAGTATGCAACAATATGACATTATAGCGTCAGCCATGTGAGCCTCATGAGAGATGAAAAACCGTGTCAGATGCAATTAATATTTGTCAGTTATCAGGCAACCTCATGATGAGCTCAATTTTGAATTGAATTCAAACGGTATAAACCGTGCATTTGGATGCTGAGAGCAGTTTAAAGATTAATCAGTTCAGTAACCAAACATAGCCTTAATGAGTGGACTCTCCACTCTATGGTTAGGTACAACCCCCAACCCCAACCCCCACCCCCACCCCCCAAAAAAGAAAGTGAACAAGTTAAACATCAGTAGTGATGATCACTTGGAGTTGATTGAGCAATTTCTTGTGCTTCCTCAGGGTTGATGACTGACTTTTTATTGCTTAGTTCCGTCGAACTACAACCCAGGCATTCCTCTTTGATAAATCATGGCTATTTTCCGTTTCTTTTGCCCTTCTCTTTGATTCTTTTAGAGAGAGATTTATTGCATCAGTTCTTCAATGCCATTCACCCAGTGGATCAAATTCCGAGAATCATCAAGATTCATTACATGAATCACAAAGCTACCAATTTGGCCAAGATTTTTGGAAACAAACATTCTACTCAACCTCTTACTATTCACACAACCTCCACACACCACATTTTTTTTTTTATCAAATATTTAATATATAAATAATGAATAGAAAAATTAAATTAATTTAAAAAGAATAAACTCAAAAAAAAAAAATTTAAAAATATTAAAAAATTTTAAATTTTAAAAAAATGTGGTGTATGAAAGTTAGAGAGGTTATGTAGCATTTCTCTTCTGGAAAACATGGAAGTTTTCATGAGTTGGCGGAACCTGCATGGGTTGAGCTCAGAACAGAGACCCAGAGGCAACTCCATGAAAGGAAATGAATCTTACATTGGCTGCAATGATTATGAGACCTTTTTTTTTTTTTTATAAGAAGCAATGATTATGAGACCTCATCACCAAAGCTTCAAAAAAAAAAACTAATCGTTTCTAATCGATTTGCTTCTTAACGAAAATAAATCTTAACTCATTCACACCTCATTCATCACAAAATAACCATTAGACAATTCTAAGATTTGTTTCAAGTGCTATAAAGACAACATCTTATAACCTAAGCAGTCGTACACTGTTTAAAAAAAAATCACCAAAAGGAACAAGCAAAAGAATCTGAAAAACTGAATTGGTACCTTAAATCAGTTACTTCATCACCTTGATAAATTGGGATAACGAAAACAGATTGACTACCACTAGATGAGTATCAGATTTATCAAATAAAAGGCAAAGAAGACTCATGTTCTGCATTACTAACAAATACGCAAGTTCCGGCGTCGCTTCCAAATTGCATGGAAATCCAATGTACCTCACAGATCAATGACACGAGACAGCTTCTGGATCCGATTTAAAAGGAAGTCCCCTTGCTTGATAGTTGCTTGGTAAAGAGCATTCTTTGCATCTGGACGATTGGTCTCAAGAACACCTGCAACTTTGTCAATCTTGCAATGAAGCTTCCCCGCTGCAATAAATCGTGAGAGTTCCCTACAAGAGAAATGGGTGGATAAAAAACTCAATTGCATACACCATCTCTAAAGAAAACATGAAACTCTTTTAAGATTAAAAAAAAAAAAAAAAAGTAGCACCAATGACACTTCAACACTCAGATCTAATATGGAAGATCATGACCATTGATAATCTAAGAAAACGTGAGCTTATCATCATTGACTGGTGCTGTATGTACAGAAATAGTGGGGAAACAATGGATCATCCACTCTTACATTGTCAATTTGCTTGGGCCATATGGAATTGCTTTTTCAGCAAAGTGGGATTAGCATGGGTTAGGCCAGGGAGGGTAGTTGAACTACTAGCAAGTTGGAGAAGGATCATGGGGACACCACAGATTGCAGTTGTGTGGAAGATGGTTCCCACTTGTATATTTTGGTGCATCTGGAGCGAAAGAAATGATAGACATTTCGAGGATCGTGAGCGCTCCTTGAAAGAGTTTAAGAGCTTTTTCTGGAAGTCTTTATTTATGTGGGCCATTGCTATAGATTTAAATGGAGCTTCCATGATTTCCTTGTAACAGTTTCTAGTTCCTAAATAGGTGTAATCACATGTATACCTCCCGTGTACTTGGGCTATGCCTATATTTATATCAATAAAATATCTTCTTATAAAAAAAACACTCACAGATCAATAAACTCCACCGTAACTCCAAATGCCTTAGCCATTGCATCAATCGTAACACTCTTGTAGGATTCCAAGAACTGGGAATAAACCACAGTTCTGATCTCCCTCATATAGTACCGGAAGTGTGGATGCAAATAGCGGTCCAATTTTATTTGCTCCGTCAGGCCAGCTGAAAGTAAAATCCAAAAATAACCCATGAGGTATTAAGGGAAAAAAACAGACAAATTCCCATATCACATAATTCTTACAGCTGGGAAAACACCATCAAGGAGATGGGTGTCAGAAGAAATCAAACCATGCAGAAAAATCTGTAACTTATATTTCTAACATATTCAATTATTTATTATTGTGTAAAAGATTGTGGAACATATTAGGTATCCACTCACCAAATGCCAAGAAAAATGGTTTATACTGACAATCATATAAAGAGTTCAAAAACTCTGAAAGATGAGGGATTTTCCCAATCACTGTCAAGATCTCTGGAGCATCCACAACCTAACAATTAGCAGAATTAATATCACACAACTTGACCAGAAACAGAAAATTAAAATGAGATTACTTAGTTAAATTAGAATCATTAAGTGGGGAAAGCTGAATACCTTTTGCTTCAGGGAAACTCTATCCAAGGATATTATGCTCGTAAGAACAGTGTAGAATATGAAGGTGTCATAAGGAAAAAGTTCATAAGTTGTAAAGGTTGAAATTGAATCCAAAAATAGATCTGCTGCCTTCTTGAAGTTTCGAGTAGACATGCAGTACAAGCCTTCATACACCTTCAGGCGGTTCTTTCTTTCCCAATCTCCGCCTTCTTCAAACAAGCTGGCACAATTACAAAAATGGTTACAATTCATTGACTCATGTCTCCAACTTAAACTCCAAGTTCTAAATACAGAGAGCCACAGAACATTGTCAGCGAATTCATGTCAAAACTTACTTCTTCGCTTTATCAATGCTTTTGGAAATTAGATCAAAATCCATGTAGAAAAAACCAAGCTGCAGTGTATAGAACACCAAGTCCATCTTTTGCCCAACCGCAACTGTTTTGCTTTCCGTCACCTTGAGTTGTTCCAATGCTTTCTCCTGAGTTCATGGAGGGAAAAAGAGATTCGAAAATTAAACACCAGTGTAAGCAAACAATGAGTGATGAAATTTATGTACCTTGTCACCAATTCGAATGAAAAACAAGGACTTTGCCAGATGAGCTTCTCGGACTTCACTTTCACCCAAGTTCTCTTCAGCATCTGCTATCCTGAACAAAGTCCAAGCAGATATAATCCCTTGAGTGAAAAGAAAACAGACAAAAGATGACCAACGAAATAGTGATCCATAAACACTTTAAATCCCAATAAGAACTAGCCGTTCCATCAAACCAATAGACCGACTTATTGTAATCTGCAAGAGTTATTACTTGACATATTCCAGATAAACACATTCTTTATTCATCCACATCATCTATTATATACGAGATGTGGCAGGTAATGAGTACAAGATAAGGAATGCAAAAAGGAGGAGCTGAAGAATTTTTTTCTCCACACTTTACTGCTTTGGTTTTCCACTATTGTACTAAATGGGGACAATGTTCATGATTTCTTGTCATTAATTTATCGCTCTTAGAATGTATTTAGGTGTTATTCTCTATACTTCCTGTATACATGGGCTATGCTTGTTTCATTCATATCAATAATATTTATCTCTTTACTTATAAAAAAAAAAAAAAATTGTGCTGGACTTTAGTAAAATAGAGAGAAATGAATACAAACAAATTGAAACTCAGAAAACTCAGGATTGTAGATGAGTATGCAAGTGAAAGCCAACCGAATTATTAACATTCAGCTATTCAAATACTTAGGTTCAGATTTTCAAACCTTATCATATCAATGTAATTGAAACACAAACTGACCTTATTTCATTCTTCACTAAAGAAGAAGAGCATACACTAAAATCAGATCTTTGCATGATACTCAAGAATTGCTAAACCCCCTTAGACCTTCGCACATACCTAAACCAATTTGAAAAATCATCCAACAATAGGGTCATCAATTACCCATTACAAGTCGGACCACCAATTCTCTCCTTGAAATGAACATTCGACTTCTTTTCTTTTTCTATTCTGAGAACTGAACCCAGAAGGCTAGGACCTAAACCCAACCAATTGGGCTGGAAGACACAGCTAACATTTCGACTTTCAAATACAAATTTCCAAACTTCATCATGAAAAATAGCCACTCTCATATTCCACCATTTGCATATTACCATTTTATCATAACATACTAATTAAAAGAAAAACCCTCGCATCACAGGAAGTTCAGCAAGTAAATAAACTCGCATTAATTAGCTACTCTAACCCCACAATGCCTACATATAGGCTAACAAAACCAATGCATTTAACTTCAGAGGAACTGCACGATTAAGAGCCACAAAAAACTGTCTTTCCATCATTCTCTGTTGTTTTGCCCCAAACATTATCTGAGAAGTTTACATTATATTTCCCATCCAAAAAGAACCAAAACCGAAACCATCGCCGTACTAACCGTAATATGACAGTTTGGCTACGTCAATGATAGCTTTCAACATGAAGACCCAAATTCAACACAAAATTATTTCCTTTGTTCTTTATGCTCTCCGCAACCGAACACACATCACTTCAGAATTCAAATATCTACAAATTGAACTGAAATTAAACACAAGCTCACTTTTCATCAAGCTTCTTAATCTCGTCTTCGATCTTCGCGTGCATCGAGTCCAGAACACCCTGATCTTTCTCCAGCACCGACTCGGAAATTAGGGTTTCGTACAACGGAGCCATATCTACACAACACAAACAGCGGTAAAAGACAAGTCATTTAAGTGAGACGGAATCGGAGAAATGGAAATGAAACTCGGAGAGAATCGTATAGCTACCATCGGTTTTGACGATGGCGAAGACCTCCTCCTTAAGGCGGACCTTCTCGATGTCCTGGACGTCCGGATGCCTCAAAAGGAAGAGCTTGTGGGCGAGCACGAGGTGTAGCTCTTGAGTTCCTTCCTGGCTTTCCATGGCGACTCACTGAGTTAGGTGGGCAATCCGAGCTTTGGTTCTGCGCTTTGCTTGAGGGAGGAGGCACGAACTGTGAGGCCGCAGAGTGCCAGAGTGCGTACTTTGTGGGGAGAAGGGTATAATCAGATGCTTCGCGCTGATGCATCAAGTTTCCTGTCTTATAGATCAAGCATTCCACGTTTGCTGTACAAAATTTAATCAAATGTACAAAGTAAATTTATAAATTAAAGTTATGGTTTAATCAATTACATTAAAGTTATTTTTATTATAAAATAGATATAAAATATTATATAAAATTATGTATATTTATAGATTCTTTTTTATAAAATATTTTTATAACTATAGAATTTCTCATTTTAAATAAAACAATATTTTTTTTAATTTTAATTATAAAAAATCATATTTATAATCTACTCTCATCGGTTCACAATATTAATATGATCATATTTAATTTGTAATAAAAACTTAAAAATTTTAATTTTGCAAATCAAATATAACAAATTTTACAAATTACGCGGCCATTTCGCTCTCACCATGAGAGAACTAGTATTAGAGTATGGATGATATACATGTAGAATATGTGACTGTAAATAGGGTTGTATCAAAGACAAGCTCAACTCGACTTGCTCGAGCTCGATTTTTATTTAATCTTTATTCGAGCTTAACTTGGTAAGCTAAACTTATAACTTGAGCTCAAGTTGTTTATTTTTTTAATTTTTGAATAAGATTTAATAATTAATAAATTAGATAAATAAAAAAATATAATATTGAATTTGTACAACTAACAAGTAAAATCTCTATTGAATTATAAGATTTTAAAAATTTATAAATAATTAATATGTAACTAGTTGATATTTATCCATAATAACAATATACAATATGTCTACATAAACTATTAATACATACACATGGTATAATAGCATATATTTATTCCATATATGATTCTGATGTAGAAGGATTTGAGTCAGATAATGCTGAGTTGTCAAATTGCATGTTAATGGCGCTGAAATACCTTGAGGTAGTAGATCAACACAAAGATGGCAGGAAATCGTGATCTTTTTCTGATTAGGGTAATTTTGGGCACGTATTGATATTTTGGCTATAACTTTGGCTACAAGCATCAGAATCGCGTATATAACCCATATTCGTAAGTCTCTTTTTGGTACACTTTTTCTGAGGCCAAAACCAACTATTTTCTACTCTGAATCTCCATTTTTAGTTAATTTTTACCTTTTATGATAATATTTTAGTTATCATTTAGGAAGTGATTCTGAATCTGATTTAGGTTAGATTTTTGGCATATTACTTATTTTATACGTATTTATTTTTTGTGTATTTTTGAGATTTTGTTATTTTTAGTAAAATTTTGATATTGTCGATTTACAGCTATTACAGGCCGGCTTGTGGGTGGATTTGGACATTTTTGAATTTTGATAATTTTGAATTGAACATCAGAGTCCTTTTTTCTATATTTTGGGTGATTCTCTTGTCTTCATGCTCTTTGAATTATCTATTTAAAACTAGCCTACAGAATAATCTCTATTCTGTCCGACATTAGTTGGTATCAGAGTTTCAGCATCTTTCTTAAGGTGATATCTAATCAGTTTCGATGGCTAGTGGTCGTGGTCGTCATGGGAAGGTTCCGAATGAGGAAGTTCATCACCGTGATCGTAGTTTTTAGGATGTGATGATTGAGAATTTTTAAAGGCAAGTTGCAGAGTTGACCCGACATCTAATGGCGCAAGATATCGGTGATTGTGAATGGAAGATTGCAATCCCGATTCTGATTTCAGTTTTGAAAACTCGTATCACAATCGCGCTCTATTCTGTGACCACCGTGGTCAGTAGGGGCGTTACGGGAACCTTGGTTTTAGAGAGGATCTACTCGAGTTTTCTGGTATATTATGGTTCATTAATTGGTTAAATGGAGTGGAGCGAAATTTTTATTATAAGGAAGTCCCAGATTGTGTCAAAGTAAAACTAGTCGCCATCAAACTCAAAGGCAAAGCATTTGCTTGGTGGGAGTAGTTGAGGCCATCACGAGGCAAGGCAAGGCAAAGATTACTAGTTGTGAAAATATGAAGAAGAAGATGGAAGGTCACTTCCTCCTTTTCGGTTACATATCAAACTTTGTTTCAGCGACTTCACTCGTTGAGGCAAGACACAAGATCGATTGATGATTATACGGAAGAGTTCTATCAATTGATAGCCCATAATGATCTATCTGAAACGGAAGAGCAGATGGTGATGCAATATTTGGGGGGATTATGGAAGTCCCTGCTGGATGTCCTCAGCCTTCACTCACTTTGGACAGTTTTTGAAGCATACCAGCATAGCAGCAGAATAGGAGGCCAATGATCAAAAGCGATCAAAGTAGTCGAGCAGTTTGTCCTTAAAAACCTCATCCTGCCCAGTAGCCATCGCAGGATTAGAGTTCTAACTCTAATATTAAATGTTTAAGATGTGGTGAACAAAAGCATAGAGCGACTGAGTGTAGGACATCTGTTAATCAGAAAGATAAAAATATCCTGATTAAGGAAGACTTGGTAGAAGAAACTAAGGAGACTGGACGGCCTATGTATGATGATGATGATTATGAAGATGTGTTGTATGGTGATGGCCACGAGACCCTAGTCGTTTGCAAGAGTCTACTGACTCCCAAGGTGATTTTGGAGACAATTGGTTGAGAATCAAAATTTTCTATAGGACCTGCATAGTTGTCGATAAAGTATGCAAGATGATCATTGACTATCGCAATTGTGAGAACGTGGTGTCTGAAAAGGACGTCATCCCAGTTGAAGACAGATCATCATCCCAAGCCGAACAAATTGTTGTGCCTGAATAAAGGCAATGAGGTAACAGTAGATAGGCAATGCTTAGTGTCTTTTTCAATCGGCAGAAAATATTATGATAATAATTGGTGTGATGTTGTATCTATGGATGATTGTTGTGTATTGTTAGGCAGGTCTAGGTAGTATGATCACAGTGTTATTCAAGATGGACTGAAGAATATATATTCCCTTAGCATTAAATAGAAGAAGATTGTGTTGGCACCTCGCTAGGAAGGAACCACTCCTACCACGATAGCCAATAGTACTAACATGTTTTCTATGTCCAGGTTTCTAGAGGAGATTAGGTGTGAAGACGTGATTTACGCTCTGCTGCCTTGTTGGAATAGTGTAGCAGACGCGAGTCCAAATTCAACAGCAGAGGTGCAGCAACTGTTTGCAAAGTTTTCTAATCGGATGCCAGAAGATCTTCCTCCTGGGCTACCGTCTATGAGAGATATTCAGCATCAGATCGACCTTATTCCAGGGTTAAATTTGTCAAATCAACTTGCATATCGCATCAGTCCTAAGGAATTTGAAGAGTTGCAGTGTCAGGTGGTGGAGTTATTGGAGAGGGGCTACATCCGTGAGAGCACAACCCTATGTGCAGTCCCTGCCCTACTGGTACCGAAGAAAGATGGTTCTTAGCGTATGTGTACTCACATCAGAGCAATCAACATGATCACAATGAAGTACAGGTTTCCAATTCCACGCCTGGATGATATATTAAATCAATTGTCTGGTTCTAACATCGTCTCAAAAATTGACTTTAAAAGCGGATACCACTAGATCAGAATAAGGCCTAGAGATGAGTGAAAGATGTCATTTCAGACACAATATAGGTTATATGAATGGATGGTCATGTCTTTTGGGTTGTCCAATGCGCCCAGTACATTCATGAGGTTTATGCATAAGGTTTTACGAGCTTTTATGGGAAAATTCATTGTAGTTTACTTCGACGATATCCTCATTTATAGTTCAACATGGATATTACACTTGAATCATCTCTGAGCTGTTTTTGATATGTTGAGAACGGAGCGTTTGTTCATCAATCAGAATATGTATTCTTTCTTTGCTACTTCTGTAACTTTCCTTGTTTTTATTGTGTCTACTAATGATGTTCATGCAGATCAATCAAAGTTAGATGTGATCTTGGAGTGGCCCAAACCTAAGACCTTGCACAATGTCAGGAGTTTTCATAAATTGACATCCTTCTACTGCCGATTCATCAGAAACGTCAGCACTTTAATTGCTCCTATCACAGAGTGTCTCAAGGGACATGAATTCTAGTGGTTTGAGGAGGCAAAGGCTAGTTTTCAACTGGTCAAACAAAAGATGACAGAGGCACCGGTTTTGGTACTTCCAATTTCTGATAAGGTGTTTAAGGTTAATTGTAATGCATTTGGGGTGAGCATTGGTTGTGTTTTGAGTCAAGAGGGGCTTCCAATAGCCTTTTTAGTGAGAAGTTGTCAGGGTTGAAGAAGAATTATTACACTTATGATCTAGAGTTCTACGACATAGTTCAGTTCCTGAAACATTGGCGTCACGACCTAGTATAGAGGGAGTTCATCCTTATCACTGACCATGAGGCCCTGAAGTACATCAATGGCCAGCACAAGTTGAGCAGGTGGCATGCCAAGTGGGTAGCATACTTACATAAGTTCACATTTTCGTTGAGGCACCAATCAAGGAGTCTGAACCGCGTGGTAGATGCCCTGAGCAGTCATACATTACTCCTCACCACCATGAGCACCAGAGTTGTAGGATTCTAGGCTTTCAGTGACATGTATGTAGCAGATCCTTCATTTGGGAGGATATTTTGGGAGGTAACTGATGGTCAACAAAATTATTTTATTTGGCATAATACAAATATAGAAAGGAGCTCAGGGGTGGTCAAGGATCCTCCGATGCTTCTTAAGTTAGTTTCCTTGTTAGGAATTATTTTCTATGCCCTCCAATTCCGTAAGTTTGAACATATCTTGAGTGGGCTTTTATACTAGATGTGGTGTGTTATTGTTTCTATTCCTAAGGAGCTGTCCCATCGTGCCCCATGCTTTGTACACGTGAATCAGTTAGGGGGCGTGATACCTTGGAGGAAATGATTAATGCGGCGTTGAGCTCTGACTTATGGCTCAACGCTCTCTCAATCAGGGCCAACGAGTTTCATCTCTCTCTTTTTGTGGAGAGAGCCATGGTTGCCCTTTCGGCACACATCCCTATAGTTGCAGCTTCATGGTCATCATTTTGATGGCTTCTCAGCCTGCTACAGGGGCGCCCACTTTTTTTTTTCTAGTGTATAAATCATGGTTACCTCTTCCACATACATTTCCTAGCAATTGTTTTCTAGGGACTTGAGGAGCTTGCATCCCCTTGGCCCGTCCTAGTGGCACCCACATTCATTTTCCTAGGGAAATGGTGGTTATAGCTTTTTCTACACGCTTCCTGGTAGCCACATGCTAGTGATGATTCAAGACAGCTGGCAGGTCAGCGCACGTCACCCCTAGTCGCTTCTGTCGGTGTCTCATTACTCTTGTGTTGGGCTGAACAGACCTCTTATATGTGGGATGAGCCCATCAAAGGCTGTTATCTTCACTTTGTCATAAAAATTGGCCTCCTTTGGCCTTAGATTCTTGGGTTGGGCCTTTTTATCCTTTCCAATTCTAATACTATCACTTTGATCTGTGATATGAAAAATTTATAGGGATCCCGTACTTGACGTGGTACTCTCATTCTATCATAACATGCCAAGTAATTAAAATGGCTTAAATTAGCATCAATTAGAATTGATTTGGCATCCTGTGATATAATGAGAGTAAAACATATTTAATCCTGTGATATAAGATATGGACGCATATCTTCAGATGCTATCTTAAGTAAGTCACAGTCATACAACTCATACTGATATGGATCCGGTGGTGTTAAAGGTTTTTGAACCAATTTTTGAATGAGCTGAGAAGAAGAGAAAGGGGATGGCTATTACGAGGTGGCTGGACCCCCCCAATTAACATAAAAGATGAAAATATTTTGAGAGAATTAAGATTTTTTTACAATATATTCACCATACATTGGGCTGTTATTAGAGGAACTCTTACAAGAGAAATAACCATATGTGGCAATTATTTGACTTGATTGACACACTTTTATTCAAAAGGAAATTATTGGCTAGTAGAAAATCTTGCTAACTAATTTAAGCCAATTAAAATATTTGATATAATGAATATATCATTAGAGACATTATATTATTTACTATCTAATTCAGGTTCATAACCATGCATTTTCGATGGAACAACCAAAAGTTCTACGTGTTTTATGGTCTTATTAATGGCAAATTCTTTGCTTACTTAGGATTTTGACTTCCCTTCCCATGCCCCTGAGAGAGAGAGAGAGAGAGAGAGAGAGAGAGAGAGAGAGAGAGAGAGAGAGAGAGAGAGAGAGAGAGAGAGAGAGAGAGAGAGAGAGAGAGAGAGAGAGAGAGAGATTTGATTGAGGGATGATGTCATTTATCTTCAGAATGATGGGGGAAATCCAATATTGTATGTACTTCAAGTACGGGTGGTTTGAATACATGCCATTACTTTTGTTCTTCTAGGTGGCGTTGAAGGGATTGTTCTGTTAGATATGTGCTATTACATTGGTTTGGAGAAGCTTGGATAATTTCAGCATAGTATCAATAGTTGGTTCGCCTTGCCCTGTGTCTATTTTGTTGATTTTGTAACTCTATGTATGGAAATGTATATTTTTTTTTTTGTCTCTGGTGTTGTTATAGAAAACAATAGTGAAAAAAAAAATACGCTAAAGAAAATTTTGAATTTGATTTATTTTTTTCCAAAACCTTTTTATATATGTTGGACTTCCTCGTGGCTTTTGTTCCTCTAAATTCTTCAAATATTTATCTAGTTTGTACTGATCCATGGGAGACTTTATACTCTAGAGAGACTGAGCTTTGGCCAAATGGAGTGCTCAACTTATGTCTGAATATACTTGTTGAGGACGTCTTCACCACTGCACACTCTCGACTTCCTGCAACCAAACTCTTGAGGATATGTTTCACCGCCGCATACTTTCAACCTCCTGCAACTAAAGAGTAAGAGGATTTGGGGGTAACAGGGGACCCTTCAATGCCTAAGTCAGCAATGATATGTGTAATCTCAAAGTCAAAGATATTCCTGCCTTTCATTAGTGAGCCTGACCTCTTTAAATAGAGAATTTGTCTTCTTGGGATTCTTTGGGTTAACTGTTTCATCTGTTATTTGAAACTTAAATCAGGTTGTTCTGAGTTATCTATCTATTTCAAATGGATGAACATCTTAACAATATCGGGGTAATCGAGTGGGTATTCTCTTTGGTGGTTCAACCTAACCCTATTGGGTCAAGGGAGGTGTTTAGGCCTCAAGTGTCTTGCTAGGCCGTGGAGGTCCAGGCTCAGGAAAGCACCCCGCGGGCCTCTATGATGGTATTAAAGTCCTTCCAATACTTATAAAAAAAAGCATGTCAGAGTGTCGTGAAAGTTTGAGTGGAATGAATTTTTTTCCTGTATATTCATAGGAACCAAACTGATCAAAGAAACTTAGCCGATGCTTTAATGTTTTTGTCATACTTGTAGAAGACTGGTGTTGTGTCATGATTCATGATTAATGAAGTTTTTTTTATAAGTAAAAAATTGGGCATAAGATCCACCATAGAAGTTGGGAAGCCTTAACCGTATGGTATGTGTGGTAACAGGTAAGCCCGAAGGTTGTTGCTGTCCCTATCAGGGCAGATGCCAACCATCTCTCCTTTCTACGAACACCATGATTAATGAAGTTCTGACGAATGAACTTGTTTTGCTGTGACAGAGGTTGTAGGTCATCAAATATCAGAGCATGCTATGTCTTTGCATGAAAAGATGACTAAAGAAGAAGCCAAAGACAAAAATAGTAGTTTCGCATTAAGTTATCAAAGCAAAAGAAGCTAGATAGTGGAGCTTTTGAATCTCACCTTGGGTGAGTCATAATCTCACTTGATTTAAGATGAGAACAATTGTGTCAAATTTCTTGCCTGTGTTCTGAATAGAAGTGTCTGACATGTATAGGAACTTATGGGGGAGCTTTTCAGAAGAAAATAGGACCTCCTTTGCTTACCTTGACTGCTTATGGTTTGCCTCGTAGTTGAAACCACCCTATAAAGACAAGGTGCTAACATGGATTAAGAGGAAGCACATTTTTTCCAAGAAGTACGTTTTTGTTCCTATTATTTGCTGGTAGGTTTTTCCATTGACTTGACTTGTTAACATTTTGTTTCTTGCCAATTCCAAGAGGTTGGCCCAAGTGGTGAAAGCCTTGATTTTAAGTATCACTACTTTCAAAGTCTAAGCTTTTACACTTCATGGGTGCAAAAGATCCTTTGGGGCCACACGTTGTGAAAAGCTAGCGATTTAATTAGTTTCGTGTAAGAAAACTTTTGAGGGTGCGATGTACAGGACCAAGGTCTACTCTGCAGGAATGGATCCGAATGGCCTGCTTTGGAGAGGTTCCCTGACAAAAAAAAAGTTTCTTGCCGATGCGTGGAACTTCATTTCATGTCTTGTTTCTTTTCCATAGAGATAGGACTGGATTTTATTGTTTGAAATACCATTTATTTAGGAGTCACTGGAGCCTCTTGATCTTCTGCCACTTTGGTGAGAGCTAGCAATCAAAAACCAGAACACCGTGCATGCTATTGCTGGATTCACTTGAAATGTGAAATCCAAGGTGGCTTGAACCAAAAATAAGAAAGTACGAGTCTAAATAAACCCTGCCACCTTGTCTCAGCGTAGTTACTTATTGAACTTTTTCAATTCTTTTGGTTTCTTTCAGGTTTGTATTGGACATTTATGAAGCAGAGGGCAGGCCTGAGAATCGGGCTTCCACTTGCTGTCATGTTCATTTTATGAATCCCTGAGTATATATATATTTAGTGATGGACTATACCTTTCTGTAATACACTGCAGATGAAAAAAAATGGTCTACTCCCGAAGGCTTGGATAGTAGCTTCTGCCAGAAACTTGACTCCTTGTAGAAAGGAAAGTGATGTGTATAGCTATAAGTTTTGGTAGATGAATGACACACAGCAAGTACCTCTCGTCTTCCACACCGCCCTCCAAAAATTAGATTAGCAGTGAAAACAAGGACAAATAAATAGGTTGCGTCGATTGAGAATGGCTTGATAGCTTTAGTTTCTGCTAGCGGATTACAGATTGCTTGGTTTAGGTTTACTGTTGCGAGGCAATTGGCTCGTCCATAGATTTAATTCTAGGTCGTGTTTTGTCAATGAGGTACATAATACATATACCTTGTAGTTAACAGTGCTGAAAGTTTTGACTTGCTGTTCGGCTTTTTACGTTTGTTTTCTTCTTCCCCTTCTAGGTTCTCGTGTTCTGTAAAACATCTCTCTCTCTCTCTCTCTCTCTAACAGTTTTGAGTTTTATTTAGAAAACAAATAGAACGGTTTTATGCACAACAAAGTAGCACATATTAAAATCTCCAAATTTTTTTTTTTATATGTCAGAAACCTCTTTAAGGCAGGCCCACCCTTGCAAAATAAATTTAGTTTGCGCACCGCATTTTTGAAAGTTTCCTTATACGGAACTGGTTAATTGCTGGCTTTTTGCCAGGAAGTGTGACCCTAAAGGATTGCTTGCACCCATGAGGTGTTGAATCTTGGACCTTAAAGGGAGTGATACTCCAAGACCAAAGACTTCATCACTTGATGTTAAAATCTCCGAAAATATTCCCAATTAATCAAGAGGATGACAAAATTGTATGGTCATGGATATGCATTGGACAACGTTTCTCTCTTGATAATCCATATTCAATATCAGGCACCCACAAACGAGCTCTGATATAGGTTAAACAAAATTTTGAATTTTACAAATCAAATATTGCCACATTAATATTATGAATGTTGTATCCTCCTGACTCTTAACTCTTTTTTATTTTGGCATTCAGACCAAATGTTGAATTCATAATTTTCTATCCAAAAGGAATTAAAATCTCAAGATATTAAAGTATGTGGTGATTTTAAATTTCAAATGAGCCGTAGAAAGTGAACCTTGAATGGCTCACCTTGTTTGAAGTTTAGACACCTAGCATCATATTTAGGAGTGTAACCGATTCGGTCCGGTCCGGTTTTGGACAAAATTTTAGACCGAATCGGTATGACCGATTTTGTATTTTTCAAAACCGATTACGCACCGGTTACCCTCATAAATCGGTACTTCCGGTTTTACCGGTTTCTGATCCGGTCCAGTTTTTCAATTTTTTTAAAACGTAAATTTGACATTTTGTCATTAAAAATATGTTTAAAAAAATCTGTTTTAAAAAAATCTGTTATACTTTTATTAATCTATATTAGACTATTAATATAACTATAACTATAGTCTATATTAGACTATACAAGTTATAAACTTATATATTAGTATAGCTATATAAATTATTAGACTATATAATAGTATTAATATTAGACTATTAGTATAGCTATATATTAGTATTAGTGATAAACTATATATTAATATAGCTATATAATACATGATCAATTACATTTTTATTTTTAAGATTAAAATTTTATTTTATAATAACATTATCTTATATATAATTATATTAATAGTATATGATCAAACAAATTACAAATGTTCATATTTAAAATTAACATTTTATGTTATATTTTACAAATTATAATATAAAATTATTTCATATATGATATATAATTATATATAAAAATTTCACATATAATTATACATTATATATAAAACTTATATATTAATATATATAATATTTTGTATAATTTTTATTTTGTATAAAACTTATCTATAAAATATTATTTTTTATATATTTTTTATCAACCAGTTCGGTCCAATCCTAAAACCGGAACCGGACTGGTTCTAACCGGTTTATGAATTATAAAAACCGGTTCTAGACCGGACCGATTGAAAATCGATAAAACAATCCGATCCGATCTGGATTCGGACCGATTTTTCAATTTAAATTTACACCCAAATTCATATCCATGAGCATACAATTTCAACCTAGTCATTCTATCTGCAAGCCGATATAAAGGACACGACATTGACGTCACAATATTTGATTTACAAGATTCAAGATTTTAAATTTCTCTTTTACAAATCCATATCATGTCATTGATGTAGAATGTATTATTGGCTTTCAAATAAAAATCTTCCCCAAATAGACAGCTAAATACAATATAACAGTATACAAAACAACATGTTGAACTACAAGCAGCTTCACAAAAGCACTCTCCTGAACATTAATGGAGTCAAAAACCAAAGCCTCTTCGAAAACTTCATTCTTCATTGTCATGTAGCATCAACAGTATGGAAGATCTACTTCATAATCTTCCCAGTTATCATCTTCTTCCTCGTTCTTTTTCTTCCTAGGGGTTTCCTGTTTAGCCTGCATCAGATCTCTTGGTTGTGGGCGCCTGACATTGAGCATGGCATATTAGAAGAGAAATAGAAACAAAATACTTCCAAAATACAGGACTTGTTTGTGAAAAAAAAAAATGAATAATTTGGTAGTTGATGCTGCGGTGCTAAAAGACCAACATATACAAGCCAAGATCATCACACAGAACAGGTTCTCAATAGCAATAAACCGAGGCTTGCTCTGTTTTAATTGCACCAAGTGGAGTGCTGTTCTGTTCTGCTCTCTTTTTAACTCTTGCGATATCATGAATTTGATACTTCATCGCTCAAGGAATAAACGACAAAGCTTGCATTCAAAAGCATTCAAATAGATTGCAATTTTTACTAAAAAACATATATATAAATTGAAAGGGGGAAAGATAAAAAGAACCTCTTTCGGTTCCTTCTGGCAGCCTGACGTGCCTTCCTCTTCTTCTTGTCCTGCTTGTTCTCAAAAAACCTCCTCCGTTTACACTCTTGGATCACGCCGGCCTTCAAGACCTCCCTCCTGAACCGGTTCAGCAATATCTCTTCGGACTCGTTCTCACCCACTATGATTTGGACGTTGTACGAAGATTTGAAGAAAAGGGTGTTCGAGTGCGCGAGTGCAGGGTACAGTGTGGGGATGACGTCGTACTCGTAGGTTGAAGGAGGAGCGGAAATTGTGGGGTCCCGGGTGGCCACTAGGGGGACCCACCCAGATGTGGGCTTCTTGGGAAGATGGAGATCCGAGGGTGGTGGTCTTGCTGTAGTGGTTGGTGGTTTCGAGGGGAAGAGGATGGAGAATAAGCGTTGGAGTTGGAGAGACGCGGCAGCCATGGCTATGGGCTATGGGTCCACGACAAACTTCGGAGAACGCAAGAACCAGACTCTTCTTTCCAAAGATGGTGTGCCAGTGGGGTCCAACCCAAATGAAAAAAAAAAAAAAACACAAAAACTCGCAGCGAGATCCCAGTTCAGAAGTAGAAGTTTGGAGGTTCAATCACTGGATCAGATTTCCACGAAGCCAATTGGAGTTGAGAATTTTGGAGCGTCTGCATTTCCTATAGCAAAAATTTATTTGGGAGAATGGAATTCTTTATTTTTGCTAATGATTCGAATAGGAACTCTTGGTATGTATATATGACGAAGTCTCTCTCTCTCTCTCTCTACATATATATATGCTCTAGCTTCGCTAGCTCCACGTTAGGGACGAACATGGCAGCCCGTGCATCAGTCAATGCATCAAGAAACATGGCGGTTGATGCCCCATCAGCAGTGTCTGGTGCGCGCCAGAAATTTTGAACAGAATGATGAACATTCTCTTCCAGAAGAGAAGCATAGAAGCATTACAGGTCGAGCTGTAACATTTGGTTCTTGCTCATATTTTTATCAAAGATGTCTTGTGAAGTAATCTCAACGTTTAGAGTGCGTGAAATTGATCTATTTTAGAAATATAAGATGTAGGTGCTATAAAACTCATATGTCAATAATAAAGATGCAAGTCTGCTACATGTAGATCGATAAGAATAAATATTGACATCCGCTACTATTTAAAATCAGCCAACCCACACCAGTATAAAATGACTAAAATATCCTCATAATAAAACCCACTTTCTTTTCATTTCACATGTTTCAAACTGAAAATATTGAGAGAGAAGAGAGCTCGGAGATGAGAGAGGGAGATCTGAGATGATGAGAGAGAGACGATGAGTGAGAGAGATCTGAGATGATGAAAGAGCGAGACGATGAGAGAGTTCTGAGTTTGATGAGAGAGAGAGCTGAGACGAGGAGAGACGATGAGAGAGAGATGATGAGAGAGAGATATGAGTTTATGAGAGAGAGACAGAGAGAGCGGGGATGAGAGAGAGACCGACGAGAGAGAGCAGAGATGAGAGAGAGATCGAGATGAGAGAGAGACGACGAGAGAGAGAGAGATCGAGATGAGAGAGAGCGGTGATGAGAGAGAGAGACCGAGATGAGTGAGAGAGAGCGAGGATGAGAGAGAGAGGGCGCTGTTGAGAGAGACGAGAGGGATGAGTGATAAAAAAAAATGCCACGTAGGATGTGCGACAGTGGTGGATGCGTATCAAGACTCGATCAATAAACATGTACAAAGACGGGCATCTGCCAAGAAAAAGAAGGCACAAAAAAGTTAAAAAGAGCCTAGAATTAAAACACTGAGATTATACAAAAAGAGCTTACAGTGTAATATAACAAACCAATAATTCGAGATATTTTAGGGTATGAAGTCTCGCGCACTTTCTATAAAAGAAGTAGGGTTCACTATTAAAAAAATAAAATTTTCATGTAATTCTCATATATACCTATTTTGTTTTAAAAAAAGTGTGAAACTTACATATTTTAAAACTGTAAATATTAAACAAAATCAATATTCCGTGAGTGGGGAATTTTGATTGTCCCCTTGGATAGATTGGAAGGGAGACCAACGCTCTTTGTCTTGAACGTAGTTTCTCCTGATTCTAGCGCTCGGGAAGCTTGGAAGGCCATCTCAGAATGTAGTTGGAGACATGTCATAGCCATCTGAGATAAACGTACACAATTGGTCAATTGGGCTTGGAAAATAATTTTGAACAATTTCATAGCAAATGCAATGAGAAGGAAACAAAAATTGGGCGGTGGGGAGATGATATCAGCAAGAAAAGGAAGACCTATAATACAACTACTACTTGTATTATAGTTTGTATTATAGTTGCAGGATTGCCATGATGTTTTTTCCTCAGTACCTACAGTCAATTTGAGCCATAACTTCATTAAGATTTCACGGCCAAATTGCATATGCATTGTCCAGAAAATGTACCAAACTCAACAGAAAAGAAGTCTTTAATCTTCATAATAGGTAACCCAAAATCCTCATGGACCAATAAGAGCATCTAAATAGTGATCTAAGTTAGGATGGGAGCTTCATGAAGCATTAAATTCATGAACATAACCATATAAGTGATAATGGTATTCAACAAATCTGCTGGACATTACATCACCAGCCAGTCTTTAGAAAATGAAGAAATGATTTTTGCAGGGTCCATTTTCACAATATTCAATTTAGCATATTCCTCTATATTTTGCTATTTAGATTAAGATAGCTTCAGAGACATCAATCTGAATATGACGAAGTAAGGATGAATTCTGAGCCTTTTATTGCTTACCGTATAGCACTCTCTGTCTGTGTCTGACTCGACTACATGAAGGGCCCATATGCGAACCCATTCAAGCCCTTTAGAAACTTCAAGATTTCCTTCAACCAAGGAAGATGCTACGTAAGAGGGATGAAGTGCTACCAATATGCATGAGGCAGCAAAGAGAACAGCTCTTCTAACATATGCTTCCTTGTGATGGCTTACCTCCCTGCAAAATGTTAACACCATAACTTCAGGGACAGATGAAAAAAGCATGCCTTCCCACCAATGGTTACACAAGTAATCTGATACACACAAAACAAAGTGAACCTCCTATGAAATAATTACAATGAGCCACAATTCAATCTCCCAATTGTGACTTCCAAGTCACTTGTATAAACAGAAACACATATGCATGCTCGAGCACCAGATCAAATAGACATTTCTACCCAGCCGTTAGTTATTTCCCATCTCTTATGAAGTCATTCTCTATGTTTGCATCGTATCATTAAGACATATTGAAAGCTGGTTCTTTTAGTTCAAGTACCTCGATCTTAACAAGTCTAGAAGAGGGGGAGCCAATGCAGATGCTTCTGGGTGCATGGCTGCACATTTAATACAAACACCAAGCATATAGATGAGTTTCCCGAGGACAACAAAATCCCTATCAAGCAAGTCAACACCATGCCTTTTCTTATCAAAGCCTTGCATGGCAGGAAGCATAAAGGCTGCTGCATACACAGGAAACTTATTATGGGACCATTCCATTTGGTTTTCTTGTACACTTGATGATCTTAGGCTCCATCGGCGTGTCTTCCCTCTCTTGATCTGACCTGATTTTGAGGGAAGTTCCCTCTCATAACGACTCGACCAGTTCAGTAAAGTTCCCGTTTCTGAGATCTCTTTCCAGGAAGTAGCTCCAGGAGGCCCTGAGCCACTGGGCAAGAACCATGGTTGACTCTCTGAAATGCTTGTTATGAGCGACCCTGTCCGATGTCTAGATTTCACAGTTTTAGCATTAGCAAGTTCCTGAGCTGCATCAGTCATGACATCAAGAATCATAATGCGCTGGCTGATATCGACATTTGGAGAATATAATAGTTTGTTTAGAGTATCTAGAGATTCAAATGGACATGTGACAAGCAAGGCAACTAATGCTTTCTGCCTCTTGCCTTCGGCTGATTCTTCCTCCCCTTCAATAGCTAAGTCAGAGCAACGAACCTGTACAAGAGTTCTTACTAGATCACTAGCTACATGCCTAAGTTCATCAGGTGATGCACGCACAAGACTTTCAGCAACATCAAGAGCCCTCTCCACCTGCCATACAGAATAGGAGCAAAATACTATCAAGAAAACAACTTCAGCTTGTAAGTAATAGGTTGAACACCCAAGAAGAATGCACCAAAACCTACTACTCTAGGTAACTGCTACCACTTGGTAAATTAACTCTAATAAAATCTCTTATAGGATGAGAGAGAAATGAATGAGTGGCAAATCATGCTAACGGGTTATGTTCGTGTCGTGTCAAGTCGTGTACATTATATGATATGGGTCAACCCGAACACAACTAGTTAGCGTAACGGGTCAGATTTCCAAACCCTAACACGACCCATTAAAATAACAGGTTGACAAAACACGACCTGTTTTGACCAATTCTTGTTTCAACCCGTGTCAAACCATTTATGTAAATGGGTTGAATTAACCCAAATAATCTATTTGATCTGATTAACATAATTTCACATAAAAATCACAATATCTCCCAAAAAAATAAAACGAACTACATAAGTTAAAAATTACAATCCAAACAATAAAAACACCAAAATTACAATCAAGAAGAAGTGTAGTGTGAGAGGCAGTCATGACTCATGAGAATTGACTCAACTGAGAACTGAGAGAGAGTGAGGATCTAAGAAAAGAGTTAGGAAATACGAAATAGGGTTATGATATTTTTGCTTTAGGTTAAAAAAGATATCATTGTAATTTTGAGTAAAAAATTTAATGGTTCTAAACGGGTCATTAACGGGTTGACCCATTAGTAACCTATTAATGAATCGGGTCTAATGGGTCAAGTTTTTTTACCCGAACCCATTAACATCAAACCCAAACTCGTTAATTTCGTGTTGTGTTCGTGTTGGGTTAACGGGTCATGTCACATATTGCCACCCCTAAAAATGATTAGTGTGCAAGAAATTTTAACCCCCACCCCCCAAAAAAACTGCAAATTGCAGAGGAATGTGGATTTATCGAAGACCACAACTGAATTTTAAAAAATTTACTCAGAAGAATCTTTTGAGAAAAAATGACCGATGAACTTAAATGTCTTACCCCATCAACATCATCAGATTTCCGTAGTGCCCCAACTACATCAACCAACTGTGAAAATTTTCTTTTAAGATCTGTGTCATCATCTGACAAGTCATATGGCTGTAAAGATGAATCACTCGAGGATTCAGAATTCTCACTCGCATTATCATCATCATCATCATCTATATCAGAGACCGGTTCATTATTCAATGTCACAGGATCAATGATCTCATCTGGATCAACAAACTTAAATTCCGATAACTTCTTGGTTTTACTCTTCAAATTGTTGCTTATCCCTCTGTTGGCTGTATGGTTGAAGTCACTTTCTGGTGCCAAGATAGATGCTTTACTTTTCAGAACATCTTTTTCTGTGCAATCTGAAGTATCTAGATTTCCTTTGTCAGGGGTAGCCAACCCAAACTCCCAGTCAATAATGTCACCACTGCAGCTATCATCAAGGTATAAAGGATTTTTTGGGTCAATTACTTTAGAGAACACTAAAGCCACGGCGCTTGCCATTTTGCGAACTAAATGATTAGGGCTCTCCAGCCTACCTGCTAGCAATAAAAACAACGTGTAAGAGGAGGAATACCAACAAGTCACACTGCAGGGCACACAAAAGATAGAATGAGGAACAAGCATCTACAGCTAACTCCTTGAAGAATCAAATGCATCACATCTTTAGTCTCATCCAGTTCCTCTTTAGACATCTTCTCCAAGGAAAGGCCCACGGCTGCAGAAACATCTAAATTAAATTAAGGGGCAACAGAATTTGAAACGGATGTCTAATAAAAGATGAAGATTCCTGTAATGTGACGGGGTGTGTTACAGAACAATCAAATTGAATAAAGGTATGATAAATGTTTCATCTAATTAATGTTCAAATTTAGAAGTTGTAACGCTCCAATAAAAGGTCCAAACCACATGGCCTATACTCCAAAAGGACTAGTCAATGATACAATTGGAATCTCATTAGAACATTATAAAGAGCAAGAGCTTCTCCTTCACAAGCAATGTGGGATCTCATACAGCACCTACCCTTATCCTTATCATATGGAGAATTTAAGGGGAGTAGATTATGACACTCCATATTATAAGGATAAGGGTAGGTGGTGTATGGGATCTCACATTATTTGGGAATGAGAAGTTCTTGCTCTTTATAAGGTTCTAATGAGATTCCAATTGTATCATTGACTAGTCTTTTTGGAGTATAGGCCATGTGATTTGGGCCTTCCATTGGAACTTTATAAATGGTATCAAAGCCTATCTCAACCAGAAATGTGGGACTTGAGCCGTGCCACCTATGGCTTGACGAGGGTCGGGAATTTAAAGGGGAGAGATTGTGATACCTCATATGATAAGGATAAAAGTAAGTGGTGTATGGTGTATGGGATCCCACATTACGTGGGAATAAGAAGTTCTTGCTCTTTATAAGGTTTCAATGGGGCTCTAATTGTATTATTGACTAGTCCTTTTGGAGTATAAGCCGTATGGTTTGGGTCTTCTATTGGGGCGTTACAAAAGTCCTGTTACACAAATTTGTACCAACAGAAAAGTGAGAAAGTTTGAGTGAGAGGGGCAAAGTAATGACAAAGGATACAAGTTTGTTGCTCCATCGAGGCTGATTGCACAAACTCCTTTTTAGACCAGACTGCTAGCAGACGCTGTAGAGTGTCCACAAGACCACTTATACTATGACCTTTTGTTAGTGAATTAGAATCTGGTGGGCACTCTAGAACAGCAAATTGAAGGATCCATCGCAGGCAACAGATAGGAAATGTTTTCCAGAGTACAAATTTGTCAACAAACATGGACCTGAAAAAATACTATGAATATTAGATCTGGAGTCGGATAAACAAGACAGTTTGTATTTTCAGAAACAATGCACTCATTCCATGAGAGAGAGAGAGAGAGTCACTATCTCATTTAAAGAAAGAATGCATGAATGCTGTGTCTGTATGATGAGTTAATTCAGGATAGAACACTTACTGGAGAATTTTATAATATCCAAGCTTAAACACTAATTCATGACATCAATGATATTTTAACACATTTCCCAATTGACTGGCATCCACTAGCATCTACCTATGTATGGCAACATTCAAACACCAATATGCGTCTACCTTTATTGACTACAAAATATGCACAACAAAAATTCATGTTTTCACTGTTGTGGAACAAAAACATCCAAAGTTACTTCAGTTATTAACACGCACTTGAAGTTTCTTTCATATAGAACCTAAACATAATTGCTCAATGTGCATATGTTGAATGCACTAAAACCTAAATGACAAATAATATAAACGATGTAGCTGATGGCCAAGTTTTTTAGGGTTACCCATGTGCCAACACCCAGTTTCAATTTTTTTTCTATACATGCCCACTTCAGTTACCAAAATAAAAAAAAACCCTGCCTCCATAACGTTAGGTAACATCATGCTGATGTGTACAAATAACATAATTGCAAACAAGCCATGTAGTCAAAGGAGCAAATGGAAAAAAGGAAATAGATTCTTCCTATTATATCAAAACACTCGACTCACAATACATTCTTTCAAATATCAAAATCAAAACAAGGAGGTAGCTTTCTATGGTGGGACTCTCAAATATACATTGGCCTAGATCACAGCATTACAAATCCAGAAAATAACAAAATGCTATTACTCCATACTGCAATGCAGTTTACATTTCATGTGAAGAAAAAATTGATTCACTCCTTTAAAATTCCGTTTTTTTTTTTGGAACCTTGCCAAAGTAGGAACCTTTGGACCAACACCTAGGAAGTAAGCCCCGGATACAGGATTCAACCTGCAAGAACCATGTATCAGGTAATCCGAGGAACTCCTAATGTGAAACAAAACCTAGAATGTTCAAGTCTACACCTCCTCCCAAACACAGCCTTCGACTACCAGGCCAGATGGGTACTGTCTTCAAATTCTAGATATGAAAAAATGCCATGCAGAGAGATTGTGGGGGGGGGGGGGGGGGGGGGGGTTGTACCAGCTCCACAGGACCAAATAAATTAACTACAAAGAATGGTCAATGACCTCACTGATGTTTGATGTCTAATTGTTTGATGAAACAAAAGCCACAAAATCCAGTAGGCTTCAACATCACTCGCATGTTCAGTTACTAAACGATGCAGAAGCTGCTCAGAAATTCTTTCCACAGCATACACATCCTTGATAGCTTCAATCATCTTCAACCAAAACTGAGAACCAGGGTGTGCATCAAATACATCAATAACAGCTGAATCAATATCTGACGATAAAAGGCTCTGAACATGCCTGAGAATCCGCGGGGCTATTTCACTTAAAAGTACATCTGCAATAAAAAGAAAGTTGAAACTTTGGTTGTAAATTTAATCCTACTGGCTGAGCAAGATGGAATGGAAAATTATTGGAGAAGCTTAATTAAACCCAAAAGCAAATCAACCAAAAAGAGAAATGTTTTTTAAGAGTAGAACAGCCCCTCAGGGAAGCTAGTATAATCAGTTGGTGTCACTAAGAGACAGTTACCAGCAAAGGATATTGATGGCATTACTTGTCAAGAGTAGAAACGTGTGATAGACAACCTACAGACTTAACAGGTCCCAGCCTTTTCCAGCGGCATTTTATTATGTAAAGTAGGGTAGTTTCTTCCATTAAAAGAAGCAAAGTTCATATAGACAGGCCTAAATATCTCCATAGATTGTCCTTCAATACACCCAACATCAAAACTTCTTCCTGTAATGATTTGTCCATGTGATTTAGTCAGCTATACTTAGGCTCCGTTTGGATGCTAAGAGTATCTCAAATGATCTGAATTTATCTGTAAATAGTAGTGAGTGTAGATGTTTGAGTGGGTTTGGTGAGTTCTATTGAGATGTGTTTGGATGTAGTTGGATATATGAAGTAAGTTGAGATATGTTTAACTTCGTATAGGAAGTTGAAAAAGTGGTGGGTCCCATCAATAATTGTATCGATTTGGAAGGAAAAACTTAATATTCCAATAATTCAAATAATGATTACATTCCCCTCTATATATAGATGATAATCCTCATCTATTTTAGGGATATTTACAACTTACCTAGGAAAGAATCAAAACTACCTAAAACAGAAAGCTATAAAAAAGGAAACTCATATCTACGGATTTGGTAACAGACTACCAAATCCCCTAAAATCATGGGATAAGAAAACATGATCTGTTAACCGTAGATCTCCTCAATCTTAGCCCCTAACATTGCTAACAGATCATCAAATTAAATTTCCCTATAATTCTACAAATTGATTTGTTGTTGTAGTGATGGAATAATTATTTTATTTATATGTTTTAATAATAAATAACAAATATTATAAGGAAATTCTCCCAATGCATTTAAAAATAATTTCCCACATTTTTTGTCTCTAGATTTATTTAATTCGAGTTTTCCAAAATTATTAAAAATATTTTCAATTATGAAGACAACATTCTCATTTAAAAATATTAAATGGAAATTTTTTACAAAGGTTTTCCCAATTCCCAATTTCCCATATCCCATACCCCTGGCCCTGGACTCTCTCCCCTGCCGATTTTTCCTCTCTCTTCTTTTTGTTTCTTGGTACGAGGCTGTAGCCGATGGCTTCTCTAAAGCAAAATGTGGGAACCTCCTATAAAACAAATAAAATACACCCAAGTCCCAACTATTGTTGTTCCTCATTTCCCTGTCCATGTTTCATTCTTTGTTGTTAATTTTGGTGCAGATCTCTGTGTTATTCACAAGATTGAAGATTTGGGTTTTTTTTATTGTGTGTCTGCATATCCAATCGACAGAGGTAGCTTTGATGAACAGTGGAGCCTGATAATTTTCAAGAGAGGATGACAGAATGGGATGCTTACAGCCTGGTGCTGGCATTGAAAAACAGTGAAGGCACTATGCAGAGGAGCTTCCAGAATTTGGGGAAGAAGGGGCATGAACGTGTGACGGGAAAGAGAGAAAGGATGGGGTGCCAAGAGAGAGAGGCTTTCTACTGCTGTTGATGCATAGGAGACGGCAGGAGGAGCGTACAAAGTATTTGGGGATGAAGGGGTTTGTGTAAAGGGAAAAAGAGAGAGGTCAGGTGCCAAGTAAATTCATTTTCTCTTCCCTCTTCGATTGGTCAATGATTTGTCATGTCATAAACAGTGACGAAAAACATTTAGTTCACTTCAGTTGTGCTGACTTGTGTGTGTTTGGATGATGAGTATAGTCTAATTTCCAAAAGTACCTCAACTCACCTGAGATCACCTTACCACCTAAACGGGCCCTAAGAGTATCTCAAATGATCTGTGCATAGTAGTGAAATAGTTTGTGAATAGTAGTGAAGTAGTTCGAGAATATCTTAGAACAGTTGTGTTCCCAAACAGACCCTAAACTGAGATTTCATGATAAGATAGGACTCAATTTAATCAGGTCTGAATTAACAAAACTTTTAGTTTACTGAAAAATTAAATAGTGAAACTTTTACCATGATAATTAAAAGGAGTACTACTCATGTAATGATCTAGGGAAAGTGCTAGTCACATTTGCGCTATTGCCCAAAAAAGAAAAGTCAATTTGAACCTTCCCTAAAATAAATTATTAAGTCCAGCTTGACCTAGTAAGTAGCCAATATGGGACTTAGCACCCATGACTACCTTCATCACTTATCCACTACATTTGGGCTATTCCTATTCCCAAAGTTGGACTTGGGTGCTACAACTCCATTATTTCTATTAGTGTCCAATCATGTGCACTGCAATATGTTGAAACAGAAATCTTGCTTCTCACTTGTATGCAAAAAACATTTGCATAAGTCGCACATAAAGCACATTGCCATACATATGATAATATACCAACCATATAGGTATACTTTCACTATCCTTAGACCTTTTATCTTAAAGATATGTAGCATTAAATTTTGTTTTCAAATAACTAAAAGATTTAAATAAAGATATTAGAAAATGTCTTTAGTAGGATTGACCATCTCTCTCTCTTTCTCCCCCACCCTCCCCTTCCTCTTCACATCCCATCACCCGTAACATCACAAGGTGCACCAGAGTCAATAAGAAACAAAAAGGTACTAACTGAATTTAATAAATAAAGAGCTATCACATCTAATGCCACCCTTTCTCAATTACAATACCGTTCAAGGAGCCAATACTTTATTAGGGAAAAAAACTTACGTGCATGCACGCGCGTGCACCCACCCACTCGTGCACACACAGACACTCACCCACAAGTGCATGCACACATTCACATGCACATCAAGATGCACATGCATGCATGCTCTGCTCGTACACGCAAACACACAGATATCATATTTTATCACTTAAAGATATTTAAGATACCTGCAGATCCACGTCTACAAATGCGTGAAAATGTTTCCCCAACAAATTGCAAAGCATCATCCATGTCACTTTTACTGAAGAAAGCTACTTTATCCAGTACTTTCTCATCCCTTTTTTCTGCTAGTGAAAGAAGTTGAATGGTAATCTGCTTGAAAAACAAACTAAAGGATTCTTGTCAAGAATAAACAATAAGCTAAGGGCAGTGAGACAAAAATTTGATGCAATTTAATTATGGACGCAAAATGGCTAATCTTTTCCAATATAAGACTAGTAGAAATAAGAAAGTAAATACAAAAAGATTCAAATATATTAGTAATTTTAAATTCAACTTGCGAAAGAACAAATGCATTCAAGCTCACAAATTACTAATACTTGAGCCCAAGAGATATCCAGCAAAAAAAAAAAAAAAGGATACTGTGAGGATAGTGAAACTGGGGCTCTTAATCGTGCTTTGTCAGGAATGGATGCAACTATCTGTGCAAGCCTAGCTACAACTGGCTTAGTCCGTTCACTTATAGAATCCTCAGACTGGCAAAATTCTCTAGCCATCTGGAGTACCCCATCATTTTCCAGCAAGCAGTGTACAAGTAGTCTGTCATAATCACACAAAATGTAAACAGACTGACAATTAGTTTAGTATAATGTCTCATGTTACAACACAAAAACTAGCTGAACGGATAATGTGATCATTAGACAGCCCTTTTCTTTGAAAATTCTATTGCACAATTCCATGGCTACATAAAGTCCTAAAAGTTTGGTGCTTATATTGCTATCTTGGAAAGCTATTGTATGGCATGCACATAAGTGATTAGTACCAATGACCATATCATGGATGTATCAGATGAAACAAGAGCATGTCCTCAAAACATAGAGAAATATGTGTATAAACTAAATATGGGTGCCCAACTGGGAGTCATAGGTCCTAGAAAAGTCCACTGGAACACACTTAATATTCTAGATCTATATCAAGTTCTTAATATGACCATGATTCTTCATTTGCAAATGGATTGAAACTGGTAATATAACAATAGATGCAGAGCTGAAATAGCATGATATACAATTTTAAACTACAGTTTCCTTCTATGCATGGTGGAGACAGTAAATTTCCACAACCAACAAAACATCAGGATTCTTCCACCAACTTCATATTGATTTGCAACAACCACGAAAAGTGGATTCTAATCAATTTTCTAATCAAGCATGGCAACCTGAACTGCAAAAGCTGTCTGTAAAAACAACGGAATTTTGAGGAGGAAGATAACTGCAGTCTCAACAAATGTGAAATGTAAGCACGTATCCACCATATACCTTTCAGTATTTGAGAGGACATAATTAATATCATGGCCATCACTTGCATTCTGCTGTAGACAAGGAACCAAGGTCTGAACAACCTCACTGGAAAGCCCACTAACAAAGAAAACATCATAGACATGTACACGAGCTGAAAGGGGGAAACAAGCAAGCCAATTGGAAGCAACATCTGCATGCAACAGCAATCCGTATAAAGAAATAAGGGGCATGCATTACAAGACTCCCAAGACAAGGAAAATACAGACCTAAATAACAAAAAGAATGTCAAATCCTCATCAAGCACGAATGTAAAAGTCAAATACAATTTAATCCTAGAAAATAATAATAAGTTAGAATCTTGAGTTATAGAAACCTTCTAGTTCAGGATGATGATGGCATCCAAGGACTTGAGTAGCACAACTCTTTGCAACTTGTGAGTGTTTCTTTGCCCAACGTGGAACTTGTCTACGTTCTAAAACTATTGGCTAGGATGGGAAGCCAGAAATGCCAGATATCATATAGATACATCATGATTTCTCAGGAAATTTCCAATTATTCTTTTCCAGGACAATCTTTTCCATATTCCAACAGAGGAAAAAAAGCTAAATATCCCACTTTCCCCATTATATATTTTGTGTTAGCTAAATTTCTAATTTCATGGGCTTTATTATTTATACAAAGTCACTTATAAAAAATATATATGTTTGCACAAAGTCACAAAGTATATTGTATAGCCAAAGATAGAAAGACAACCACACTTGCTCCCTAATCATGATATAAGTACGAGTCAGTATAAATGTGAGGCAAACACATTACCGAGCAACAGAATCCGTGCCAATGTCGGATACGCAGCACCGTGGTAGAATGCCTGCCACCACTCACACCTCTCCTCTTCTGGAGGAACCTTGGCACTAAGGACCTGCACACATTACGAGGGAAAAAGTGTGAAGAACGGAAGTTTCAATAAAATGATCACAACGCACAACTTGAAATTTCCATATCAAATTGCTCAGACCTGATCTCTATAGCGCTGGTCAATACTACCTGCAATTCCAGAAGATACATAAAAATTAGCCAACTTCACATGAATTCAACATTAAAGCAAAACTGAAACAAAATCTGTAAAAGATTAGGCCTCATTTGGTTGCACAAATCATCTCATCTCATCTCATCTAATCAATTACAACTTTATCAAACTCTCTCACAAAATACAATAAACAATTCAACTTTTTTTGATTTCAAAACAAAAATTATATTCTAACGACATTTTATTAAACTTTCAACTTTATCTCGTTTCATTTCATGTGTAACCAAACGAGGCCTAAATCCTTAACCATTCCCATTCACAGATTGCAATTAATCCATCCCAGTTCCTTATTCCGTTTACCACTGAAACAAACAGAGTTAATTTTGTCTAATTCTATTTCCACGAAAATGTACCATCCTTCTAATGCAAATAGTCGAATTAGATACGGTTTAAGCAAGGAGAAGTTGAGAAGTTCAGGAAATTTCAGTTTGTTTGCCTGCAGGACTCCTACGGAAAAATAAAACGAAGCTGTAAATGGATACGTGAGCGGTCGGGGTGGCCTGACCTGAGAGAAGAGAGGAATAATCAAGAGGGAAGAGAAGGACAGCGACGGAGTGAAGCGCGCAAATGACTTGGTCGACACGCCTGGCGCTCCTTACGGCAGAGATGACTTCCCCGACCTTGTCGAGCACAGCAGCTTCGAGAACTCTCCTTCTCTTTGAAGCGTCCTCCATTAACGATTCGGTTTCTCTTATGCTGCAAGACGACGATGAACAAGACTTTCCAGAATCGAAATTTTATTATACTATAGAGCAAACGCAATACGAAAAGAGCAAACTAAAAACGAAATTTTAGTTTTTATTTTTTAAGATGACATTTCATCAATAAAAATAAATAAGATAATTCGATTCCAACAAATATATTATTATAACTAAAGTCCAGTTTATTTTGATTCATTCCATTTAATTATTATAATTTTTTTAATTTTTATATAAAATAAAATAAATTTTTTAAAATTTAAAATAAAAATATTTTATAAAAATATTTTATTCAAATTTTAAATTTAATCACAACTAATCTAATCTCATATACTAAAATAAACACGACCTACTATATAGTGTAATATAATTAAAAGTAATTTTCTATATTTATAATTTTCTTTAACTCATTATTTTCAGTTTTCTTTTAAAATTAAAATCTTAAATTTAATTTTCTATATTTATAATTTTCTTTAACTCATTTTTTTCAGTTTTCTTTTAAAATTAAAATCTTAAATTTTAAATTCCATAATTGTCAACATATTTAAAACTGAAATAAATATTTTTGTAAATTTTTTTATAATTAGCATTTTTCTTTTAAAAAACAAAATAGATGTTTAAACCAAAAAATTGAAGAGAATAATCTTAAATGGTAATTTTAAACAATCCAATAAATGAATTTAAGAAATGTTATAAAAAATTATATAAAAATAAATTTACAAATTGATGTGATTTTATATAATCTATTAGATTTATTTGAAGATAAAAATAATGTATCACATCAAGTTACGTTATTTTATATATTTAATTTTATATAATCTATTTATAAATTTATTGTATTCTGATTGCAAATCATAAATTTGTTGATATTCTTTACGTTTAGATATTGAAATGAATTAAAATAAATTAAGTTGAGATGATAAAATATTGTTAAAATATTATTTTTTAATGTTATTATTATTTTAAGATTTGAAAATGTTGAATTATTTATTATATTTTATATTAAAATTTAAAAAAATTATAATAATAAATTGAAATGAGTTAATTGCAATTGTGCTGACTCCAGAGTCTATAGTTTGAAAATTAAAATGATAATATCAAAAATGAAGAAAATACAAATAATTAACTAAAAATTAAAAATAAGGAAAATTATAAAATTATAAGAAATAAATAGAGTAAGGATGAGATCGAAATTGTAGACGTAAGGGTACTAGCATTGATTTGGTCAAAGTTAAAGATTGGTTAAAATTTAGATAATATGTACTAAAAATACTCTACATTGGATTGGCCAAGTCTAAAATAAAATGGACTTTTGCTATAGTGATTGGTTAAAGATGGAGAATCACTATTGATTCACCAAACATTAAAATATTAATTTCTCACTTCAAGAAAATATTAAAATATTAATTTCTCACTTTAATAAAAATGCTATTTGGTTTGTAATTAAGAAATTTAGATAAAAATTTAAGTGAGTTTAATTAATATTTTTTATTATTAACATTAAATGAATTTTAAAAATATAAATTTTTTAATATAAATTTAATTATAATATAATTATTATTAATATTCAATTGGTAGAATTATAAAATGTGATACAAATAAATTAAATAAAAATATTATTAATTTAATAATAGTTTATTATTATATAGAGGGTAAATGACTAATCCAATATGGAGATTAAATGTAAATAGAATAGATAAATGTAAAAAAAGGTGATATTGATTAAAGTTTAAAGATGCATTTGACAAATCCAATGCTAATGCTCAAAGAAATAATCTTTCCAATCTCCTACTATTCACCACACTCCACACTCCACTTTTTTTTTTTAATTTTTTTTTATCAAATATTTTTTTTATGAATAGTGAATAAAAAATTTGAAATATTTTAAAAAAAATAAATTCAAAAAAAAATTAAAAAATATATTAAAAAATATTAAAAAGTATGGAGTGTGGAGTGTGGGTGAATAGTAGGAGGTTGTGTAGCATTTCTCGGGTTGCGTTTCTTCTTTTCACTTTGTTAATTTGTTTCTCTCTGGTAAGGGGACTGCGCGCGCTCCAGCTCTCTCTGGAGCTATGGCAACCACAGCGGTAGCCGAGTCCAGAAAGGTTCCTCGACCGGGTCGGGGCGGCTTCGAAGCCTACGGAATTACTGAAGAGGAGGCCCGGGTCCGGGCCATCGCCGAGATCGTCAACTCCATGGTGGACCTCTCCCGCAAGGGACAGAACGTCGACCTCAACGCGCTCAAGTCCGCCGCGTGCCGTAAGTACGGTCTCTCGCGCGCCCCGAAGCTCGTTGAGATGATTGCCGCGCTGCCCGAGTCGGACCGCGAGTCCCTGCTCCCCAAGCTCCGAGCCAAGCCGGTCCGGACCGCCTCGGGGATTGCCGTTGTGGCCGTCATGTCGAAGCCCCACCGGTGTCCCCACATCGCCACCACTGGTAATATCTGCGTGTACTGCCCCGGGGGCCCGACTCGGACTTCGAGTATAGCACTCAGTCATATACTGGATACGAGCCCACTAGTATGCGCGCAATTAGGGCAAGGTAGGGTTTTCAATTTCTTATTCGTTTTTTGGGTTCTTTTTCTAACTGCTTTTGTTGAAACGGAACTGTGGTAAACCTGTGCTCCTTTATAAACTATGCTAGCATTAGTTATGTGGCGTACTAAGTTGCACTCACTCCGAATGTGTCTTGAACCCAACATATTAGTATTATATTTTGGTGATTATATAAGTTTTGAGACTCCTGAACTTGTGGTTCTACTCATGCATATAGCTCAGTATTGCCAGTGGCATTATACCATATGGAAAACCTTAAGAGAACTTCTACATCTAACAAATGTTTTACAAAAGGGAAGTTAGACGCTGACTTGGCAATGACAACGTCTGTTTTGGCTCAGCAAAAAGTCAACTAAAAATTAAACTCAGAAGAAAACTGACCTAACACATAAGAGTTTTAAGATTTATGTGTAGACGAAGTAATTCTCAAACAATTAGAAAGTATCATTAGGTGGGATTAATGGGGACATGGGAAAAATTAATTTTTTGAAGCTGTTGATGACTCTTTACGGGTGTGATGACCTGATCAGATTATAGCGGCAGAGGTTCTGGATCTTGCTGGTGCCAAATTCAGTTAGAATTTGGTTGGATCGAAATCCAGTTATGGTTAGCATGCATTTGTAGTCTTCACTGCTTATTTCTTTTTGAGATAATATTCTTTATAATATCAAGTAGTCAAATAGATCTTATAATGACAATGGTTTATACTTTCAACCTTTGCGGTTACAGATATAACCCATATGTCCAGGCTAGGAGCAGAATAGATCAGCTCAAGCGTTTGGGTCACAGTGTAGATAAGGTTTGGCCTGTACTGACTAGAAAGTTAATTTTTACACCTATACTAACTGAAAGGTGATAATAATTCATAACATACTTTTCACCTGCTTATAAGTAATGTCTATATTTCTTCAGGTTGAGTTCATCTTGATGGGCGGCACTTTCATGTCACTGCCAGCAGATTACCGCGATTACTTTATAAGGAATCTACATGATGCTTTATCAGGACACACCTCTGTTAATGTTGAAGAGGCAGTTGCATACTCTGAGCATGGTGCCACAAAGTGTATTGGCATGACCATTGAAACGTAAGTTACCGTATGTGTTGTTTGATATGAACTTATCCAAAAAAAAAAAATTGTTTGATATGAAAATTGTTTCTCTCTCATGCTGAATGTAGCTTTTGTTATGTTCAGTTTTCATTGATTCCTAACTGATTTACTTGATCTAAACAATTTTCTGGCATGTGTTGTTTGATCTGCAAATCCGTTGCGCTCTCACTCCCATGCTGATTGTAGCTTTTGTTATGTTCAGTTTTCATTGATTCCCAACTGATTTGCTTAATGTAAACAATTTTTTTTATTGGTACCGGATGTCCGAGAGCAACATCCCGACTAATCCTGGGGATACATAGGCCCTCGGCAAGGAGTTTTTCGCAAGTACACCTAGGGTAATTTAAGGGAAAAATCCCCCAATCTGATGGTTGTGTTAATTTTGACAAGTTAAATTTTGTTAATAAGCAATAAGGGTACCTCCCAACTACATAGGAAAAGAAAAAAAAAAAAAAAAGATGAAGAAAATATTTTTTGATTGGTAAACAAGATTTTCTTGATCATAAGAATAGGCAAGAGCCCAAGCATACGGGACATATACAAGAGCAATGCCTAAGTATGCTAGTTTAGTGGTACAAGGAATTCATGAAAATTCATGCCATGAAAATCAATTACAATCGACCAATGGAGTAAGTTATTGAAAAATAAGTTTCTAAGCTCATCATCCATTAACCACTCTTGATCTTCAAAACTTATTTCATTCCTCTCCCTCCAAATACACCACCATAAACATATTTGGACCATCTTCCATATTGATGCGATCCGAGAGTTACCCCAAATGTCTCTCCAAGAAGCTAGGAGGTCGATTACCCGTCTCGATCTCACCCAAGCTAATCTCATCCGAGCAAAGACTTCATTCCACAATTTCCTGGCAATCTCACATATTAAAGCTAGGCAAACTTTGGACCAATTGTACCAATCTCACCTATGTAGGCAAACTTTGGACCAATCTCACCTTCACTACCCTCTAAACTCAAAGAACAAACTTTGGAGCAATCTTTGAATGAAGTTATTGAATGATGGTACTTATTAAATGAAGTCGGCCAAAGTTTGCCTACCTTCACTAGCCTCTAAACTCAAAGAACAAACTTTGGACTAATTGTGGCGTGAAGATTTATATCAGTCTGCACCTATATAGTAATCTATTTTCTCATTATTGGTGGAATAGGTATCCATGTATGTTGGGTTCTTTCATGTTGCACGTTAAAACTGATGGGGGAGACAAATGGCTGAATGTCTGTTTGAGAAATGACTTTGCACATTCTTTTTCAAATACAATTTAAGTGTGTCAGAATGTTCATGCATCTTGGTAATCATAAAAATGAAGACTTTGGTTTTATTTCCAAGAAGCTTTCGATCTCTCATATCATTGACTAAAAAGAATGATTGTCTTCTACCCTTGTTAAATCTGTCAGGAGGCCAGATTATTGCCTTGGACCCCACTTGCGGCAAATGCTTTCATATGGTTGTACACGATTGGAGATTGGAGTCCAAAGCACATATGAGGATGTAGCTCGTGACACAAATAGAGGACATACGGTTGCTGCTGTTGCTGATTGTTTTTGCCTGGCAAAGGATGCCGGTTTCAAGGTGTGCTATAAGTGATCTTAGTTCAGACTCTATATGATCAGCGGCTGATAAGTGTCTTCTTGTACATATTTTCTGAAAAGTGTCGTGCTCTTTCTTGATATAGCATGCAAGAAGTGCATTACCTTTTTTCTAGCTCCCCTGGTCACACTCTCACCATTTTGTTTGCTCTGTAGAGCAGTTCCATATAATAATCTCTTTTATCCTGAAATTTATTTATTTTTTATTGGCATTGGGCGTCCGGGAACAGCATCCCCGACGAATCCCGGGGGAGCACAAGCCCTCAAAAATGAGTTTCCCACAAGTGCACATCGGGTAATTTAAGGGGAAATGTTATAGAACAAAAAATAACTAGCTAATCATGCATTTTCAAGAGTAACCCAGCCCCTTTTATGTTGTTTTCTGTCTTTTAATTTGCATATTTTTTGTTTAGGTTGTTGCACACATGATGCCTGATCTTCCAAATGTGGGGGTTGAGAGGGACTTGGAAAGTTTTCGAGAGTTCTTTGAGAGCCCTTTATTCAGAGCAGATGGGCTTAAAATTTATCCCACTCTCGTAATTCGTGGAACTGGGCTTTATGAGCTCTGGAAAACTGGCAGGTATGATGTTCTCGTTCATTGTGTTTCCTTCCCCAAAACCCTTCTTTTGGGGCATGGGTCATTTAGAGACGGAGCCAACTGGAGCTATGCCATATCCTGATATTAGGTCTAAAATCAATGTCTCAAGACTCCAATCCTTTCTCTCAAAAGAAAATTGTTTTTCATAATCTCGTAGTTTGTTGTGTTTTATTTGTTGGGAAATTTAAATTATTCAACTCCGAATGCAGGTATAGAAATTATCCGCCTGAGCAACTTGTAGACATTGTAGCGAGGATCCTAGCCATGGTACCCCCATGGACACGTGTTTATAGAGTTCAGCGGGATATTCCCATGCCTCTGGTTACCTCTGGTGTTGAGAAAGGAAATCTTAGGGAGCTGGCGTTAGCTAGGATGGATGACTTGGGTTTGAAATGCCGTGATGTTCGAACACGAGAAGCTGGGATCCAGGTAACTGGACAAATAATTATATGTGAATGCAATGTGCAATGAACTGCAAAAAAAATTAAATAATTATAAAACATGTGATGATTTTAGGATATTCACAACAAGATTAAGCCAGAAGAAGTGGAACTTGTTCGTCGTGATTACATGGCCAATGAAGGTTGGGAAACATTTCTGTCGTATGAAGATACACGCCAGGTATTTGAAACACATCTCTCTCTCTCTCTCTCTCACATATATGTGTGTGCGCGCGCACTAATGCATGCCTATTAACATTTCCCATATCGAATACTAACGTCATTTTATGCCTGTCATGTGCAAGTATGGCTCGTTACTAGGATAGGATATGAATTTAAACTCGTTAATGATTGTAATGCTTTCTACAATGACTGATTTGGTCTTTGCTTTAGCAGCTATAGGTGAATTACACAACTCGACATTTCTTTAATGTATGATAGTGACTTCTAGATAAATAATCCTATGTATTGTGTGGGCTTGGTTGCTATTGATATGATCTTGTTGAAGCAGCTTGTGATTGCGGAGACATAATGTTCCCTTGTTTTTTCATTCACTGGCTGGCCACAGGATATACTTGTTGGGTTGTTGCGGTTGCGAAAATGTGGCAGGAACACTTCTTGCCCAGAACTCATGGGCAAGTGCTCTATTGTCCGTGAACTCCATGTTTATGGTACTGCTGTTCCAGTTCATGGGCGGGATGCTGAGAAGCTACAACACCAGGTAATGTAGTAGAGCCTGTGCATTTACTAATAGTAAAAATGGATAACATTAAGCCACTTCATACCATTGTAATTTGAAGCATGATATTTTTAAACATGGATAAGTTTGTATGCTGTATGTGCGTGTGCCTTGTCTTGGTGGTGTATGGCCAATAAAATTTCTTCTACTTTGTTCCCTTTCAAATTTGTTATCCTCTGACTTGACTTCTCATTCTCCCTTATGCTCTTCTGCACAGGGATATGGTACACTTTTGATGGAAGAGGCAGAGCGGATTGCAAGTAAGGAGCATAGATCAACAAAAATTGCTGTTATTTCAGGTGTAGGAACCCGCCATTATTATAGGAAATTGGGCTATGAGCTTGAAGGGCCTTACATGGTGAAATCCCTTGACTGATAAGATCTATCTTGTGATATATAACACAATTTTGTATCTTGTTTTCGAAATTAGTATTAAAATTTTATCTGATTATTATCCTTCGAAATTATCAAGAGGTTCGACACTTTTTCTTTTAATTAGTAGGAGATTTCATTCTCAACTACAACTACTTGAAATTATTAAAAAAATTATTATTAAAATATATAATATTATATTATTATTTTAACTTTAAGATGACAAGTCTAATGCGAATTAACCTCTCTAAAAATTTTAACTTCAGCCAAAACCTCGAGTTTTAGTCAAAATTTAGACTAGATTATTACCAATGATCTAATAAGCTTATCGCGGTGGTTGTTTACTTATTTCTTTCCTGTCGTGGCTCAATTCGGCCTTTGCTTTCGTAGGCCCGTTTTAGTCATAATTATTAATTGCCCCAATGTCCGGTCCATGACTCTCCCTATTATTTCCAGAGTTTGATCATTGGCCCTGCAAAAATAAAAATAATTCAAAGTCAAATTTCAAATTCAAGACTTCATAACTTTCCATCTCGAGTTGGGAGAACGAAGTGAAGTCAGTCAGAAGTATGGATGCGATGAAAACAAAATATAGCATGAACGTTGGAGGAACGGTATCAATTCCGAATCCGTCGCTCGAAAACTTACCAAATTAAGGGTTTCGTCTTCTCCAAGAAAACCACTTGCTTCACAATCTATATAAAGCGTACCCATCCTCAAAATTCACTAAACTCAAAAGCCATGTCAAATATCAATTAGGCTCAAAGTTGTAGGATCTTTTGCTAAATATTTTGATTGTGTAGGTAATTTTTTACATGTAATTTTTAAATTTTAAATAGGTTATAATTTTATTTGTTTGTTAAAACATGAAGCACCTGTCCGCTCTTCTCTAGTAGAATTAGAATCTCATTTAACAACTATATTTTGCAACTATTAATAAAAATATTTTTGAATTTTCTAATCCAAAGATTTCTTTTTCATTTTCTTTTTTATTTAAATAAAACAAAATATTATTTATAACTACAATTTTTACGTACAAAACAATTCTTGTTAACGTTTTTATTAATACATTGAAAATTATAAAATTTAAATTTAGTAAGAAAAATGATGAAGTAGTTCATTATAAGGATAATTGTTAATGATTACAAATGAGGTGTTAAAGTGTCATTTTCCTTTTGTTCATCCACTTAAAATATTACCCATATTCATAAGTAAAGCAAGCGGCCATATTAATATGAGCTTTACTATTCATCATCATATATATTATACACTATGTTTATTTTTATTTTTTTATTACTTATTTTTTGTTTTGATTCTTCTTAAATTAATTAAATTCTTTTATTCATTATCCATACATCATATAAGAGATAAAAAAAATTAAAAATTAAAAAACCATGCATGGTGTTTGATGTGAAAATTTGAGTAAAGAAAATATTTGACTATTAATACTTTTTTTTTTGTTGACATTATTTGACTATTGATAAACATTAATAGCCCAATGATCCTCTGACTAAAGAAAGATTTGACTGGATAAACGTTGTAACTGCTCATAACCACTCGACCCATGCAACAAGAAAAGCATTCAAAAGGGCAGGCGTTTGAACTTTGAAAAGTCAAAGTGATCAGATTTCAAATACAACACAACAGGAAAGACCAAAATCTCTGCCTCTCTGTGATTGTACAAAGTGTTTGATGAAAGCAAGGTTTTTGATAACCAGGGTGTCCCCGAGGCCGCATCCAACACACCTTCTCTGGGACTCCCCACAAAGACCTTTCTTTGCGCATCTTTGTTCAAACACCCAATAATTCTCCCTAGTGTTTGTGTTACACAGGACCCACCACTTTCTGGGTTGTTCTCTCTGTTCATCTTCACATAATTTAGAGTCCAAAGTGAGAGAAAGAGAGAAGAGAGGGAAATGTTTGATTACTACCACCAACTTGCACCCTCTTACCAAGATTCCCTTAAAGTTCTTGAGGCTGATATTCAGCATGCCAACATGCTGTAAGCTCTCTCCGTCTCTATATGCGGGGGTTTCTTTCTCCGTTTCTTAGTTCAGTGATGCATGCGAGTAGGGCTTGTTTAGGGTGCTGATATTTTTTAGATTCTATGAAATTTTTGTGATGACCTCCTATTAGTATGGTTTTGATTTTGTGGTTCAATATTATATTTTACTGTATTGAGGCTCACACGTGCCGGAGATTGGATACCCTGGAAATCTTTGAAGGGCTCTTTTTTTTTTTTTATCTAGTTTTCTGGTTTGGCTTCTTTTTGTGTTTCTTTTTAAAATTCCCTTTTATTTTCCGCCATTCTCCTTTGAATAATAACTCAAATACAGAAATGCCACATACATTTTAAGAATTCTGAAAACAAAATGGCAATGTGGGTGCACGTTACTGTTCAGTATGAGTAGTAACCATGTTCGATGTTTTGAAGCAGAAAAATTATTTCTCATCAGTCACTATTCACTACCCACACCACATGAAAAGCACCTCACACTCTATGAACAAAAAACTGTCAGAGGTGGGATGTAAGAGTAAATAGTGGTTGATGTATAGCATTATTCAAGTAAGTATCTCGACTTGCGGATTTCAACCTTTATGCAAATAATTGGCATACTTACTAGAAAGAGCTAAATCCTTTTGTTTATTATTGGGATAGATAGTTTGGCTCGGCTTTGATTTTTTGTTTTTTGTAAGTTCTTTGTTAGGATTAGTTCCGAAGATGCAATAGATCCTTAAACTACATAATTGAATTAGCAGACCAAGATATGGTCTGTTAATTTAGATAATCTTTTGATGGGTTTGAATTTGAATATGAATGCAGGGCAGCTTCTATTCCACGAGGCGAGAGTGATGCCTGCCTTCAAATGAAGTTGGTCTACCATCATTTGGCACCCATTTTACTGTTTTTGCTTCAGTGGATGGATTGCTCATGTACCTGTCTACTTTCAAGCTATTCAAGACTTTTTCATATAATTGTCTATAAGGTTAATTTCACACTTCCTTGTTTGTGCATTATGAATGCAATTTCAGTGGTATATATCTATATTTTCAAATCTGGTTTTTTATTCTGCATGTAGAGAGAGAGAGAGAGAGAGAGATCTTGCTCTTTATCTTGGATTTGTTATCCCCAGTCACACCGCGTAATGTGGTGCATTTTAAGTGAGTTTATATGTCAGTCATGCAAATTGAAAGTTACTTAAATTGTGCCACTTCCGCCGATGTGACTGGAAATTAAAAAAAAATGCAAGATGAAGAACAGCATTTCTCGCACACTTACACGTGTTTTGAAATTCGGTATGCTTTGTGAATCTTCAATTTTTTTAGGTACACCCTGATGGGAAACCAAATGTCTCTTCATGTAGAAGAAGAGCTACTATTAGAGAATTCTACGGTATGTAAGGTATCTTGAATTCGTTTTCTACTATGTTTTTCTGTGAGTGGGTATTTCAAGTAGGAAATTGTCTGCATTTTTCACAAAGTTATAAATTAGATCTTATTTCTGTAGAAAAAGGTCCTTTTATCTGTCATATGGGCTAGTTTCCTTTGATGATTTCAAGAATTGATTATTGAACCTCCTTGTTAGCATAATGATATGATCTGATTTGTATTGTTCACACAACGGATTAGTTTTAAAGGACATCTGTATGCTTTTAGAATTTACATGTGACATTTTTAGAGTGATGTGATATTGATATCCAGTGTTTTAATGTCCAAAAAAATTTAATGGCATAATATTTATTTGCTTTGTTCTCCACTTTAATGATGCATCCTGTGACCTGTAACTGCAGCTGTTATATTACCATCTCTTCAGTATCTCAGTGGCAACTCGTCAGAGTTAGATATTACTCAAGAGGAAGGTAGCTGCTTTGAAATGTTTGTCAGGAAGAAATTGGAAAAGAAGAGGAAGATTTTAGATGTGGACTTGGAGAGAGAAGATGAGTGTGGAATCTGCTTGGAGCCTTGCACTAAAATGGTTGTGCCAAATTGCTGCCATGCCATGTGCATCAACTGTTACCACAACTGGTGCTTAGGACCTTATAACTTTCATCCTATTATTTAATTTGGTCCATTCATTTGTGATAACAGAGAGAAGCCCTGCTTTTTAACAGTTGCTTCGTTTTATTTTCTATATGTTACAGGAATGCAAGGTCAGAATCTTGCCCATTTTGCCGTGGAAGTTTAAAAAGAGTGAATTCGGGAGACTTGTGGGTTCTGACATGTGGTAGTGATGTGGTTGACCCTCAATCTTTGCTGACGGAGGATATGTTGCGCTTCAGTCTTTATATAAAAAGCCTACCTAGGGATATCCCAGATGCTCTGTTCTTAATGTATTACGAGTACTTGTTATAACCCAAGAGACATGAAGAATGATGCATAGAAACTGAAAAATGCTGATCACCACCCGTATATTTTCTGGTGAGGTTTTCACATAGAGATTTTATTCATCTTGATATTTGGGTGGGAAAATGTACATCCTCTGAATAAAGACCCGGTTTTTAATTTTGAAATTGCACTTCTTCCACCATGAGATAGTGTTTTGTGTTCCTATTTGCCAAGATTACACGGCTGGTCTAGGCTGTGTCTTGTTTGCATTATAAAGAAGCTCATTTGCATGTCAAAAAACCAATGTTCTGATTTAAGTTCACTTGTGATTTGTTGAATGGTTGATGGTCAAATGACACTGACGACACTACGAGACTGCTATTTAAATTATTATTATTCTCTTTCTTGAAGTCACTCCGGATACTCTCTGATAGTGCAAGTAGCCCTAGTTTATCAAACAATAAGGAGCCAGCTTATCTGAGCATTGAAGTGTTAGGCATGCACTAGCTCACACGGTCCCCGGTGCCTTCCATGTATTATGAAATATTGTATCTGTAGTGCTAATCAAGCAAGTAGAAAAAAAGATAAGCAGCATAGACTGATTTTCCCCCTTTTCCTTTTGGGGGTAACCCGTGTGTGCTGTTAATCCTGCTTCTTTGAGTATTGGCAAGCTTTTCGAACAAGTTGTCCAGCTTTTAAAATTATACTTGCTTATGTTTTAAGAATCATAATAATTAGCTGCACACCCATGAAATTTTAGTTATATTTATAAAATGATTATTGAATTTTCTTAAGAGTAATGCTACATACAATCGTGGAGGGTGCAAGCGCCGTGCAGTTGCTTTAAAAAAAAATGGGATCCACTATTAAAAAATTATTATTTTTTCATGTGGATCTCGTATTTATTTACTTTTTTCAAAGTGATTACACTACACTTGCACACTCACGACTGCATCTATAATTTTTCTTTTCTTAATGTGACATTCTTCGATTACTAAGGTCCCGTTTGGATAGTGAGATGAGATGAGATGGTTTTAGATGAAAGTTGAGTAAAATATTGTTATAATATTATTTTTTAATTTTTTTATTATTTTTTTATTTGAAAAAGTTGAATTTTTTATTATATTTTGTATGAAAATTTGGAATAGTTGTAATGATGAGATGAGATGAGATGAAACCGTTTCTATATCCAAACAGGGCTTACTGTAATTTATTTTAGAGGAAAGGCAACCAAACATTATGCAGGAAAGAACAAAGTGTTCCAGATTAATGACTGAATGATGTGACTCAGAACTTCTGCTTTGAAAATTATAGATACTATAGATGTGGTTTAATGAAGAAAATGCTACAATGCATTGAATTTTATTCTTTCATATTTTATACCCAATGGGCCAGTTTGCAGCTATGCAATGCGAATAAGAAATGCCTTTTCATCCTAATCACTTTTCTTAAATTTTATGCAATTTTAAGTATTAGGTGATTAATCAAAATATAGTTCAAGCTTCATGGTATTGCCAAGTTATAGTTATTCCATGGTAGAACATCGGTTAATGCTCTTTCTACTACAAGAAATACTTCTGTTGGTTGATTGGTAAAGTGATCTGTGTAGTTTGCCAATTTATGTGTGGAGATCTTAGTTGCATCTCTGTATGTCCTGCTCAAGGTGGAACTTAGAAAACAGATGTTGGTGAGAGGATAGGTGAAATTTAGAACCAGCCATGCTTATTTAGCTCCACAAATGTTATATGAAGTTGTGTAGTCGGAACTGTATTTTCCATGTTTTATATATCAGTAGAAAGTTCTGAACTTGAACGTACCATTAAGAAATCCCCTGTTTGGAGGGAAAGTAGACTGTGGTTTCCTCAAGCGCATGCAAGAGATGAAGGTTGTGGCAAGGGGATAGAGAGAGAAAACAATGGTAATGCTATAAGATATAGAAGGAGAATCCTTCATGGAAAGACCAACCACGAGAGACCTATATAGAGATCTATTAATTAGGTTTAAATATATGTTTCAATCATTTGATCACTTGGTACCGATAACCTTTATGAAACTCTGGCTGGATTATGATAGGATAGCAAAGTCTCTATTGCATAGGGGGTTCTATGAAGACTTGGGAATATAGTTTCGATATTGTGTGTGAAAAATAGGTCAGTTGTGTGAGTCGAGGCAAAAGAATTCTAGTTCCACGGGTGTAACGACCCGATCTAGTGTTAATAGAGATGCAATATGGATAATTTTATTGGGCTTAAATTATATTTAATGAGAAATATTGGATCAGTGCTACGAGGAAAGTAGCTTAATCATAAATTAGGATTAGCATATGTTAGCTAGTTATATATATTAATATTACTATTAAAGTCAGTTCTTTGGAAGCTAGTGTATATACCACGCATGTCATGATATCTACAAGCATGCCATTCATCATAATTCATGATCATGTTTCATTCCACATATTATAGTTATGTATGTATTATGCATCTCACATTGCATAAGACATATAAGCTTTTATAAGATTAAGTGTAAGATAAGTTCAGAACAGTCAATAAGATCGTCATTTAGATGCATGGTATCAATGCGATTTATGGATGGATGTGCAAACCACGAACCTAAGCGTGGTCCACCATAGTATCCTATAATACTATTAGTGGTTCCCCTTGTGGCCATAGGATGTGGAGCCGGTGCACAACCTTTCTCACAGGGTTAAGTGTGTGGGTTAGTAAGATAAGTAAGATCAATCATATAATTCAAGACAAGTCATGCATGTCATAAGCATCTATATGAATGATCATGTTTTAAATTCTTAGTATGAAATATTTTATAAGAAAAACCTTATGTTTAGTATGTTTACATTATGATGGGTTTCTTATTGAGTTTTCGACTCATTTTTTTGTTTCATGTTTTTAAATGACCCTATGTCAGAATATTTATGAAGGTGGAGTTGCAAGCTGAGACTTGGCCAAGGGAGGTGAAGTAGAGGCCTAGATTACAGAGATTTTAACCCATGATTTTTACAATACAAATTCGAGAAGTTTTTAATAAATGCTTCCGCACATTCTCTTTTATGATTTCAATATTTTAATACAAACAACTTTATTTATTATTAGAAGTTTTTGCATCTATCGCTTCTTTAAGAAAACTAAAATTTTAAAGTCAATGTCAGTAGTAGCACTCCGGTTCCCGAGATTTCATTCTTAACTGTGGGGGAGCGGGGTGTTACAGCAGGATTTGTAAAATCTAGCTGAATTGATTCTGTGTTCTTGCGGGTACACATGTAGCAAGAAGTGGTTGCCAAGAAGTGCTAGGGGAAACCAGAGATTTTCATACATTTAAAAGAAAAGGTTGAAACAAAGTAGGTGAGAAGTTTCATATGGAACCCTGGAAACAATGCCATCTAAGCTGGATGCAAGGAGTTTGCTTTAGGTTTTACAAGGCCAAGCCACTTGTCTGGGTGTCTGGATGAGGATAATCTTGTAGGATTGTGATCTTTCAAGATTTATGGGAATCCTATGAGATTACTCTGTTTAGATAGACTTAAGTGGAGGGAATTCAGACATCCATAGAATCTAGATTTCCAACCCATACCCATTTTTTAAGGGAATGTAGATCCCTTCTAGAGCTAGCGGTGGGAACCCGCATTCCCAATCACCCTGGACTGCAAAGGTTAGTAATTTATAGATCATTTGAGGTACCTGCTACTTATTACAAAGATCGGTAGTTTCATTAATGGTGGTCGCCATAATGCTAAGTGGACTGCAAAGGACTAAATTTGGTAATGGGTGCGTTATTCTGGTAGCAATGTATATAATTCTGCAAAGAAAACATCAATAGTACAGCCATTTACCATGGAGGAGTGGAGATCATAAGTATAGATGCAGGTATTTGGCATACTTGAAGAGCACTAGCACATTTCTCCCCTATGTGACTCTATCTTTACGCTTTCTGTTAGATTCCTGACAAAATCTGGTTAAATCAACTCTCCTACTACTTATTTCAAATTTTCAATCTTGGGTTTGGTTTTGGTTTCTTAAGCATTAACTAAGAGAGAAACACCCTCATGCAAATACATCTTAACAAAGCTTCTAGCAGACCATCTTAACAGATCTAAAATTCTCACTTCTCTGAATTTGAGAGAACGGTTATGTAATAAAACTTCCAGGCTCTAGCAAAAGATTTATTAATGAGAATGGATTCTGTCACACATATATTTCCTACTACAACGGCAGCCTTTTAAAATCACAGCAAGAAGCAATAATATTCTGGAGATACGTTGTAAAATAGCAAATGATGGTTTACCTTCACCCCACTCTGTTTTTCCTGTCCAAAAGGTAACTGAATGGAGGGTGAGTAAGAGTTCCATTGAGAAACATGTTGGAAACCACCTTATACATAGCTTCAGTGAGGTGAACTCCATCCCAGTTAATGTACTGCGAAGGGTTTTTGCAGACAGTGGCAGAAGGCGTGCCGCATGTACTGAATACATCGAAGTTGTACGGTCCGGTACCTGTTCCACAGCAGGCTTTAAACTTCTCCGTGAGCCCGAATTTGGTTGGATTCTTCATGACAGTGCGGTAAGCGTTCCAGTAATCGGTGAAGGCGATGACTGCTTGGGGAAACTGCGCCCGGAGGCCCTGCAGCTTTGCCTGGAGGACGGCGTTGTGGGTGTTGCTCTGGTTGTTTACGCTCTTCACGCATCCTATGTCGTCCCTGTCGTCTTCAGCAGCTAGAGACATGGCCAGCGGCAGACACCCCGTCAATGGAAGACCTTGGACGACAACATATTTTGCACCCATCTTCAGCAATGACTGCGAAGTACCCCATTACAACATTAACCGATTGTTTCATCCAAACGCTTTTCGATGACCATGAAATAGGCTTGATTTCAATTGAAATTGATATTTTACAAAAAATATATATATATATCATCTATTCAAAATAAAATTATTAAATAGTTGCAAAAAATGTTGTTTTTTACAATTTTCTGGAGAATGAAATCGATACGACTCATTCATTCAGCCGTTTCGATTCTTTCCCTTATTAATGTAATAACTTCTAAAAAAATATTGGTTAATATATTTTTTATTTGAAAAAATTTAGTTATAAGCGATTTTGTGCGTTAATACACGCATTCATTTAATATGATTGGTCAAAAAATAAATTTTATTAAAAATAGTGTTAATTTAAATTTAAAATATAAAAATAATAATATTAATACGCAGATTGATACGTAAATTTACTTGTATATAACAAAATTTCTTTTACTTTCCTATCAATAGTATTATTTTAAGTGAGAAAAAGGAAGTACCCAAAAACTTAACACTTGCTCTGTCATTTAATTCTTCTTATTATGCCAATCGAGCACAAATATTTTATGGGGAGGCACCAGTCATATTTAATTTAAAGGAATAATAATTGTAATAGTGAATGTATAAACGTTATGTAATCATTTTAAAAAAAATAAATAAATATAAGATTTATATAAAAATTAATTAATTTTTTAATAATAGATTTCATTATTTTTTAAAATAGTTATATGATATTTGTGTATTCTATGATTGTATATAATATTATCTTTAATTTATATTTTAATTAAAAAAATATTATAAAATTAAATTTATAAATTAATAAGATGCGCTAAATTATAAAAATATTTAAAGCGTAGCAGTTCTCTTAATTTATTAACCAACGCTTCCGACACGTATATAGAGGTGACACGTGATGCCGGAATATTGGATAGGAGCTGCAAGAATTTATGTATGCCGGTGCGAGACATTTATTGAGGCGTTTAGTTTTAAAAAAATATCACGTTGAAACCACACATTAATTTTTTAAAAAAATATAATCAATATCGTAATCTAAAAAATAGTATTAATCGTGACTTTCAAATTATTTGGAATAAGGAAACCATGCCATAGATTCATAGTACGTAATTGAAGATCCCATACTTACCTGCAAAAACTCGGTAAAACTGGTGATAGCAAGCTCTCGGATGGTATCGCTTGGTACAGTAGATCCGACAGTGTATGCATAGTCGTTCGCTCCGATTTCCCCAACCCAGACCAGAGCATCATCAAATGCTGCTCTGCAATCTTCTGATGCTGCGCCTTTACAGTACCCCCGACTCTCCAAAAAGCTTCTGAACCAAAGGAGCTGGGTTTTGATCGATTCAGGGGTTCTATCGAGCGTGAGGTTGTTCTCAACAAAGAATGCGTGGTTTATTGCCGTCGAACCAGCAACGGCGAAGTTCACACCGGAGGAAGCATTATTGCCCTTGAGGTTCCGGTAAGGTGGCAAGTACGGTAAGGACAGTTTTTCAGCCACAAAGTCGATCACAAGCCGGCCGTCGGAGTACCGGTTAGTGGAGTGATGAAAGAAGGTGCTTCCGTACGGAGAGTTTGAGACGTGGCCAAAACCACTCGGGCCGCTGATGGACTTGGTGTTGCCAGTATCGGTGAAGGAGTCGCCGAAGGCGTAGATCTTGTTGAAGGGGCGCGGGCGTGTTCTAGTTGCAGAAGAAGATGCAGAAGCGAAGACGAAAATGGCAGTGATGGTGACGAATGAAATGAACAGGTTGGAGTTGTTGCGAGTTGCGAAATAGGAAGACATTTTTTCACGGTTTCTGTAGCTCTCGTTTCGGTGCAGCTAGCCTTTGTGGCCTTTATATTTTCATGGCCTTCCGTGCATATTTATTGCTGTACAAATAAGGGCAGGTTTCGAGACGGGGTAAAATATAAAATTTTTATTTTATCTAATCTTATTATTATATATTATTTTAATTTTTATATAAAATATAATAAATAATTTAATTTTTTTAAATTTTAATTTAATTTTTTTAAATCTCAAAATAATAATAATATTAAAAAATAAATATTTTAAATTTTTATATAAAATTAAAAATTCTCTTCTCACTCTCAAATCTACCTAATTATAAGTTTAATTAATCCATATATTCTTATATATTAAAGAGAAGAGAAGGGTTACATCTACAAAAAAAAAATACTTAAAAATTAATTTATAAATAGATGTAACTTGATGTAGTAAGTTAAATTTATTTTATGATAAAATAAATTTTATAATTTAACATACCAAATCAAATCACGTCAATTTATAAATTTATTATTATATAATATTTTTATGACTAAAGGATTACTAGAATATAACATTAATTTTGTATATGAGAGATGCATAATGATGATCGGCAACAAAAATCTCATTGTATTATTGTTTTTTAGTAATATGTTAATATTTAATATTACATCAAAAAATGGTGAAATAGATTACAAAATGATGATTAATATTTATTTTTATTTCTATAATAATTAACAAAAACGTTATATTAATAATTTGATATCAAGTCATTTAATAATTAAAAAGATGATAACTATTGTTTTGTTTTCGTTTCTATAAAAACATCTTATTTAGCGATTTAATCTATCATTTATCCTCGTAATAATTATAAATATGATAATCAATTGGTACCCACATTTTTAAATTAATTCTTCGCCATTCAAGGAAAATAGTTTCTTGCGCAAAAAAAAAAAAGGAAAATAGTTTCTTTGTTCACCCTATATATAGATGTTGAAACAGTATGTAATATGCTTTTTTACACTAGTTAACATCAAAACAATTAGATTTTTAATTCAATTATGATAAAGCCAACCACTCCACCCAAAGTTCGGCTACTAAATTAATGTGCTTGTTTAATAAGACCTTGGATCCCTGCGATAAGAATTAATACCCTCACGAAAAACCCAGACCCTCTCTCTCTAAAAACCCAGACCCTCTCTCTCTAAAAACCCTCTCGTCCGAATCCAGTTGGTGGGAAGGGGAGCTTCGGCTCCCTTTTCCCCTTCCTCTCCTCCCTCTCCTCGCCGGCCCTTTGTCTCCGGTGGCTTGTTTTGGTTTTTTTGTGTTTTTTTCAGATTTCGGCCGAATAAGGGAGAGTAGCCGGTTCGAGCTTCTCCGGTCATCAGCGTCCTACACGCGCCCCACCAGGAGCTCTACCTGTCGCCGATCTGCTTAAACTCCGAATGCGGCCTCCTCCGGTGCGGCGCGTAGCCCGCACGCGCGTGTTGAAGATCTCGGAGCTCGTCGGCGAGTGGGCCTCACGCGCCACCAGGGAACTCTCTGTTGCTGAAACGCGCGGCAGTTCCCGAGCAGGCGTCTCTGGATCTTCATAGCTCGACCTTTGGTTTCTCTCCTCCTATGGTTTTTGTGCACTGGTTTTCCGTGTTCAGTGTTTTCACAATGTATTTCGCTTTATTTTGTTTTATTGTCTAGTTATTTATTTCCCTTTCCCATTCGGACGTGGTCCGGAATGGTGTTTCTCCCCCCTCCGCGTAGCGGAGTTGGCGGGGTGTTTAGTGGGTTTTCGGTTTCCTCTGTCTTGGACAGAGGTGTGCATTCTCTTAGACTTTGATCTAAAGAGATGTGCTGGACTAGACCATGTCAACCACGGTTGTGTGTTGGGAAGCTGTTAATGTTTGTAATTGACTTGTTTAAGTCAATCTTGTACGTCCGATTATTGAATGGATGGTGTTCCTCTTTTTCAAAAAAAAAAAAAAAAAATACCCTCACCTTTTACACTGCAAATTTTTGGTCCGTTTAAGTAGGAGAAGTGAAAGTTAATAACTTTTGTATAGGGGTGATAATATGTGATATGATCCTAATATCCAACATGAAATTAACGAGTTTAAATTTGATATAAATGGGTTTGGGTCAAAACGGATTAACCCATTAAGACACATGTTAACGTCTTGTTTCACATGCCTTTGTGTCAGGTTTCGACAACTCAGGTCTTTCGAGCTGGGTCTTGATCAGTGCTATGTTGAGCCCCGACAGTGGTCCGATGTGGTTGTACGATATCAGTATATACATCCATTGTGAAGAACAGTATTTAAATGTAGAGAAAATAAATAGAGGAACACACATATTTACATAGTTTGGCACTAGACCTATATCCATGAGAGTTTGAGGAAGGAAAATTCCATTATAATAAGTATTTTAATAATCTCTCATAACTTCTTATTTCTCATTATACAATAGAAGCTGTAGATCTATTTGCTGGAAAATAAGTTTTCTCTTGAGCTCTCAGGATGAAGAAGAAGTCCAAAAGTCGAAATAAGTTGAAGTCTCGATCCCTTTTATTCCCTTCCCCCCATTTACTTTAAGTCACTTCTTTACTTTTCTCTCTTAACGCCTTACACTTTGTCTCCCCTTGCTTTATGTTAAATTTCTCTTTTTCCTCTCCTAATATTACACCTCCATGCCTCTGGTCCCTTCTTGTTCATCATTCTTCTATAATATCTTGTCTTCCAGTGAATCCCCCCAATTGGTTGGGTCTAGGAAATTCCTTTGAGTCATGAGAAAATCCTCTCACAATACGATTAATAAACAGGTTAATAATGGGTCAACCCACTTAATCCAAAATCAACATGCAATAACTCATTTAAATTTATAATTTTATTATTATTGGGTTGTAATATTAGTGATTCTCAACAGGACTGTTCACCCGACCCGACCCGTTCCGGCCCGACCCGAATCAAATGCATTCCGATTAACCGTTTGATCGATTTTACCCGAATGACCTGTTAATCGATTAGAAAATGCATTCAGAATAATCGGGCATTCCATTTCGATTTTTTTTATTAATATATATTTTTTATTTAATGTATCAGTCTTTAATATCTATTAGAATCAGTAGTCTTTCTCGAATATAAGGTTGAATACGTGGCCTAACAGATCACTAGTACTTGAGTTTGCTTTGGAATAAGAAAGAGCTAAGAAATCACATCGTCCTTTAAACTCATTTTATATTTACAATTCTTTAATCTTCTTTTGTCATGTTCTTCATTTTATATTTGCTTTCTCTGAGTGAGTGGGTTGTTGCAGAATCTTCATGAAGATCTCCTGGGAAGAAAACTCACGTTTTAGGGATGGGTAGCCCGAGTTCCTATGCGGAGGACTTGCATCCTTCAGTGTTGCCTCGGTTGATCTGTACAACAGCGAAACAAGAATCGATTTTGGCCAGACATTTCACTTGATTTGCTTCTCCGATTCAATGGAGGACCACAAGATCAAAGAAGACATGGTTGAGAGCTTCGACACTCCTTTCTTAGCCGCCTCATCTTCTTCAAACTCGTCTTATATTTCTTCTGCTCCCAACTCATTCGACCACTATTCAAACACCGAAACTTTGCACTACCCAGATACCCTGTTCATGCACAAGTAGTACTCCGTATTGAGGATGTTACTCGAAAACAATGCTCCAAACATGAAGCGGAATGCAAATGGAGAGTTCTCGCCCAAGACCAACTTTAGTACTGATATGTCTTCGGCGGTGTCCAACCACGATATGGCTCAAAGGTCTTTTCAAGATCAAGAGTCTAGAGAAATCGAAGAATGAAAACGGGAGGGAAGTCACGGAGACTGGATTTTGGAAAAATGAAGGCTAAATTTACGGGTATCGGGTAATTACCCGATTTCGAACCGGTTTCAAACGGAACAAATCGGAAGCGGAACACTCCACCCGTTTCCTATTTCGGGTCGACTAAATCGGTTCGGTTCGGTTCGAAAACTTGTTTCGGGTACGGAACACGGGTTATGTGTTCAGCCCTAATTCTCAATATGTTTATGTTTTTATTGTTGGAGTTGTAATTTTTTTTTTATCTATGCTCATGTTTGTTATTGTTGATATTAACTCAAGAGTACTTCTAGGGCTACTAAGAGTGGCACCAAGGATTTCTACCGAAAAGTACAAAATGCATTTTTTATTTTGAGTTTTTTTTCATGCATTTTTTAAATCCATTTAAAAAAAAAATACAAACGCATTTAAAAACACTTCCTTAGCAATTAAGTAAAAAAAAAAAATCGGTAGCTTTTGTCGAGATGCATTCTCGATGGATACATCACTTCCTTTAACTCAAATATTTTACTAATATTTAGAAACAATTTTATTACTATTTATATGTCTACCTCTTTTTAACTTATAAAAAAAATAATTTTATTATTATTTACAAATCATCTTATCTCATGTTATTATCTAAACCATACATCAATCTATCTCAAACTAATCATTTATGAAATTCACTACTTTTTCAATTTCTCATAAAAAATTAAATATATTTCAACCTACCTCATAAACTCAAACACATATTTCAATCTATTTCATATATTCAAATGCATCTCAATAAGATCCACAAAACATTACTATTCACACATCAACTCATAGAATCTGAAATTATAACACCCAAAGACAGCCGAATGCCCGGTTTGAATATAATAAGTGTTTCATCTCATCTCATTTAATCTTATTATTATAATTTTTTTAAATTATCATACAAAATATAATAAATAATTCAACCTTTTCAAATCTTAAAATATGAATAATATTAAAAAATAATATTTTAATAATATTTTATTTAAATTTTATCTCAACTTATCTTATTTCAGCTCATTATCTAAACCACAATTAAATGTTACAACCACTTCCGGTTTCTAAATGCATTAATTCGACTCCTATCTAAGTTTTTAGCATATCTTTACGGTTCAATTCAAAACTGGTCGGGTTTGATTATGCTGCAGAGCTATGACTCTAATTAGGTTCATTATGATAAATTATTGTTGACATTAGAGATATATGAAGTATGTTTATTGTTGTACGAACTGCATCGCCGACCTATGCCGTATGATAATTAAGCTCTCATTACTGACGTAGTTGCTTCATTTTTGTAAATAAATTATTTTATATATTGTTTTTAAAAGGAGAAAGTCCACTGTACTCAACAAAAAGAACAATAGGAGATATTCCAATCGCGTGAATGTTTTAGTAACAAGAAAAATTTCTTAAAAATAAATTTATGAATTAACGTATTTGATATGATGAGTTATATATAAATTTATTTTTATTATAAAATAGATTTAACAAATGTAGTGTGAATTTATAAATTTATTTTTATAAAATATATTTATAGTAATAACATTTTTCTTTATTTTATAATATTTTATATTTTCATTTAAATTAATTACTCTATCGTCATATTATGCGTTGTAAAATACCATTATGCTAATACCAATCCAAATGCAAATAGATGGCTTCGTTCGGATAGTGAGATGTCTCGTTTGTTTTTACATACGAGATGAAATTAATTGATATAAAAGTTGAAAGTTGAATAAAATATTATTAGAATATATATTTTTAATATTATTTTTATTTTTAAATTTAAAAAAATTAAATTGTTTATTTTATTTTGTATAAAAATTTGATAAAGTTATAATTATAGGATGAGATGAGTTGTGAAAATAAACGAGACCAAATGATATATACATAATAGTGAAATAGTTTGTGAATAGTAATAAAATTATTTGAATTGATATGTTTTATGAGAAATGAAAGAGAAAAAATTGAATAAAAATATTCTAAAGTTAAAACATTATTAGAATATAAATTTTTTTGGATTTGAAAAAGTTAATTATCTTTTATGTTTTGTTTGAAAGTTTGAAAAATTTGTAATAATTAGGTAATGCTTGATGAAAAAGTTGAAAATTTGAAATTGAAACAGAAACATGTTTGTGTTTGTAATGTTTAGATATCAAGACAAGATGAGATAAAAAATTTTTGCTATCCAAACCAGGACTAATATAAAATAAGTTTAGGTAGTGTTTGGACAGCCATATCAAATAAAAAAGTTTGAAATGCTTTCTTATGGATGAGCTAACTTTGTATCCAAACGCCTTAGAATGCACTGGAAAAAAAATTATATTTATTATTTCACACACCACACATCATATATTATTTTTTATTTTATTTTTTCTTTTGTCAAATGTGTGATGTTTGGATGATGAGTAGAATAATTCATTTAGTTTAGGAATAATAAAATCACAAAAAATTTGGTATGTGAAGGTGATAAATAGCAAAGTTCTATACTGAAATTATTATTCATCAATCAATGCATAATTTTATTTTTTTTAATTAGATAGAAGTTAGATCTCTTCCTTCTTCTATCTATTTCTTTTATATCATTTATTGTTGCTATTTTTATTCGGTTATTTGTTTAATGAAATAGAGATGAAACTCGAGAAACGTTGTTGGATGATGTTTTTAAAACTAAAAGAAAAATTAATTAACTATTTTAGATGGAAAAAGAGACAAATCAATGGAAATACTAACTTGGCAATGCAAGTCCAAAATTTGGCTATAGGAAAATCATCGACTAGCCAATACTCTAAAACTCAAAATATGAGTTACAATAAATTAAGGGGACTAGCCAATATTGGTAAGTTACTGTTCACACACCAAACCCTTATTTTATAATTTCCACCAATCGTTTTCGCTTTCTCTCGTTCTTCGCTCTCTCTTCAAACTCGTCTTCTTCCTCGGCCTCTTCTCTCCATCGCTCTTTCTAGTTCACTCGATCTTCTCTCCTTCTTCTTTGTGCATTTTCTTTGTCCCTCGTCTCTCTCTCTTCTCTCATATTATCGAAATCTCTCTCTTTCCCTCATTTTTTTGATAAACAAATCAAGAACAACAGCTGGGAAGGTGGGAATAGTGAGTGCAGTAAGAGACTCGACTCCTTGGCCTTAATTGAATATTTGCATGAGTTTGGAGGCCTTCATTGTTCGAGAAGATGTTTCTGGAGGTGGATTGTGTGTCGTGGCTGTCCTCTACCACCTCCTTGATGGCATATATTTGTCATTTGGTCATTTCTCTAGTCTCAGATCCATGACCATGGACTGGTAATTGGGTGGATTTTGAAATTTTTTCTTCGAAGAGCTCCATGGGGAAAAAGGCTTGGCATCACCATGGTCATTTGCTTTCATTCTTGCATCTGAGTGTTGGCATTGGAGAGATCCTTTGCTTTCATTATTGCTTCTGTTCTTTTCGGTTTGCCTAACAATCCGATACTGTTGTGGGAGCTTTAATTGGTAATTGGTGGAATTCGTATCAAGCCATATAAGATGTTTGTTAAAATAAATGTTTTGAATATCGTACCTGTGTGGGGATAAAAATATTGGCCTTGAGCCCAGTAGGGGACAATAGGGCAGGTAGGCACGCGGAGAGTGCGTATTGGCCTTGGGCCCAACAGGGGACATGGGGACAGGTAGGCACGCGAAGAATGCTAAAAAGCAAGGTCTAAGTGACAGTATGGGACATTAGAAGGGTCAGGGGGTCAGGGCGCCAAGGGGATTAGAAGGGTCATGGAGGATCAGGGCGTATGGGATGACAAGGAGGGGGGCGCACGCGGGAAAATGGATTCAGATAAATAAAGGGAGAGGTTCTCCTTCTCCGGTCAACTATTTCTTGGTTTTCAGTTCTCATTCTTCTTCTTCTACCTCTCCAACAACCAGATAATAGAGAGAGTTCCAGCGAATGCCTTTCTTCAGTAAATTTATATTCAATATCACCATTGTACAATGAGATATGAGAGACCATGAGAGACTGTAAATAAGAATATTATAGTGAATTTCTTTTCTCCAAACGCCCGTGAACATAGGCATTATGCCGAACCACATAATCAATGTGTTCATCTCTTTATTTTTCCGCACTTATGTTTTTCATTCACCGCCGTAAAGCCACATCGAAATACCTCCAGGGGCTCTATACAACGCTGATCGAGGCCTAAGTTGCCCCAGTGGGCTGGGATTGACTCTTTCTCCCCTTCCAGCCTATTGAACGATTTTTACGATTTTTTGGCACACTGAATAAATCACCGAATGAACAAATAACACATTCCCAGATGAGTATTCTCAATTTATTTTAATGTTTACATTTATGAAAAATGGGCGGACAGTGAATAGCACACCGGCCGGGTCACCTATCTTCCAACTCTGGGAGTTTGATTTATACACAACACCCAAGACACTGTATTCAATGTGGGACACCCAGAGACGGGAACAGTACACAGTGGCACTGTGCACTTACGTGCACAATGCCAAGCACGTCTACTGTGCGTGCATGCATAGTAGACCCGCAAGTGCCCATGCATGGCACAAACAATGCCATGCACGGGGTACATGCCGGCTGGGTACACGTCGTGCACCTGTGCATCGAGTCCTTACGTGGTGCTGCGGCCCGCCATGGCACAGCAGGAGGTGGCGCAGGGGGCCACCAAACAGACTGTTGGCGCCGTCTGAGCCACCTGGGATGGTCGCGGACCACCTCACTCCCACAGCGTGGTTCCACATGAACCACGCCCGCAGCGCCATTTGATTCTTCTGGGCCGCCGACCGCCCTCTCCCCACCCCGAAGTGATCCCGCACGAGCAACTTCCACCGAGCTCGTTGGCCTTTGCGCAGCCCAGCCGTGCTCCCTGCGGAGGGGACACCAGCGGAGATTGTGGCCACCAGGGCCTTCTGGTTGCACCAGTGGTGTCCCCGACACCCGCGACTTGCACACGGAGGCCAACAGCTGTGCCCTCATGCGCACGTTGCCATGTGCACAACAAGGTGTTTGCGACCTCCAGTCACTAACATGAGGCCAGGGGTGACGCCCGTGCTGTCCATGCGAACCGCCGGCGTCATCTGTCCCCTTGGAGACGACCCATGGCTGCCTGTCCATGGCAGAGGCTTTGCAGAGCCACGGGTAGACCCACCACAACTCGGACACACATCTTCCACCTCGGCTCGACAATTATCCTACACTGGCCCCGCACCTGCTCCCGGTCCACAGCAGCCCCTCGGCTCTATAGACACCCCCATGGGGTCCTCCCCCTAGCTCGGGTTAGCACATCCTGCACGGGGTCTTCTTCTCCCTACTGCTTGGCAGAACCCCCCCCCCCAAACGGGATCCTCCCCCTCTTCGGCTCGGCAGACACCCCAAGGGGTCCTCCCCTCCCTTTGGCTCGGCAGCCCACCCGTTAGGGAGTCCCTACCGCGACCTACCTCGCTCAAAGTCACGCTGCTTGGGAGACACAACCAAAATTGCCCTGCTCAAGAGCCACAAACTCGGCACAACCCACAGTATGGACTGCCCCTCAGCTCGAGCACACCCGACACGGGGTCCTCACCTCTTCGGCTCTGTGCCCATCCGCATTGGGTCCTCCCCTGCTCAGAATTCTCCACGACAGTACACCCGTTCAGGAGCCCTTCAACTGGGCAGCACTCTTGCACGGGAAACCGACAAGCATGGACTCCTCACATGCATGGCTTGGGAAGAATTGGCATGCACGGTTCGAAATTGTCCGCAGCATGCACGGCTCGGAGACCACCAACTTGAAAGACACAACTTGAGAAACCAACATGCATGAACTCCTTACTTACACGGTTCGGGAAGACTTGGCATGCACGGCTCGGAAGACGAGACTCGAAAGATGCAGTTTGGGAAACCAACATGAATGAGCTCCTCACATGCAGGGCTCGGGAAGACTTGGCATGCTTTCTAAAGAAAAATAAAAGAGAAAAAGAAGGAAAAAGTGACAGACAGCTACGGAAAATTTTCAGCCAAGCAAGGATTGACTGCAACAACTAGAAATTTCCTAGTATTATCCAAAATTTGTGTGGATTTATTTCTACTAACGAAATTATTTCTTATAGTGTGAAAACACCAGTCACGTGGCCCCGCTCTGACGAAGCAATTCGGCACGGACTAGCATCCCCGTCTGATAAAAGTCGAATACACTTGCAAGAAGAAGGGTCCCTTGACTCGATAAAAGTTGAGTACACCAGCAAGAAGACGGGTCTCTTGACTTGCTACGGGATAAGGTCCCAATGACTTGGGACCTGACCCCCCATCCAACAAAACCGAGTCCTTACACTCGCGAAGAAGATGGGTTCCTTGACTCGTTGCGGGGTAAGGTCCCAAGTCCCCGGACTTGACACTGACCCATCGTCCAACAAAACCAAATCTTTACACTAGCAAAAAGACTGATCCGTTGAGTCGATAAAAGTCGAGTACACTCGCAAAAAGACGGGTCCCTTGACTCGAGCCACAACCGCCTTGTGCTGGTAACCTTCGGGAACGAGCCGATAGGCTCAACAGCCACCTAAAGTGGACCCAGGGGGTCGACGAGCCCTCTGACCACTTTGCGTGGGTTAACTCACACAAATTTCAATGCTAACAACAAAATAAAGGCCTCAAACGAACATACACTATATGAATATAAATGACAAACATCTGAGCTCTGAGCTCCGCGCTTGCCTTATACACGGTCAAACCCATATCCCGCATTAGCCGAGCTCAATGCTCGCACCATATGTAGTCCAGCCAACCTCCCACCACATCCGAGTTTCGCGCTTGCACCATATGTGGTCGAGTCTATCTCCCGCATTAGCTGAGCTCCGCGCTTACACCATACGCGATTAAGCCCATCTCCCGCCCTAGACCCACACAAGCTGCCTGCCCGCACTCTACGTAATCAAGCTCATATCTGAAACCTAAAATTCACAAATATTTACTATTTGCGCCAGAGGAACAAATGAACGAGGACCGACCTCCGAAATTTACTTCCCTACGTATCCGAGCAGATCAAGTTGACAACATTTTTACATTTGAAGATTTTCAAGGTCTTCTTTTGGAAACAAATCGCCCTTAAGAATTGTGGGATACTGTGAGGGGATAAAACTATTGGCTTTGGGCCCAGTAGGGGACAAATGGGCAAGGAGGCATGCAGAGAGTAAGGACTAGGGGACAGTAAGGGCTAGGTGACAGTAAGGACGTGAGGCTGTCAGGAAGTAGTGGGCTATCAGGGGGGTCATAGGGTATGGTGGGTGCAGGGGCATGTCATTGAGGACCAGGGCGCATGGGATGTTAGGGAGGGGGGCACACACAGGAATAGAGATTCAGATAAATAGAGGGAGAGGTTCTCCTTCTCCGGGTCGGCTTCTTCTTCGTCTTCAGTTCTCCTTCTTCTTATTCGACCTCTCCACCAACCAGAGAATAGAGAGAGCTCTAACGAATATTTTTCTCTAGTAAATTTACATACCACATCGCCATTGTACAGCGAAATATTAGAGACCATGAGAGACTGTAAACAAGAGTATTATAGTGGATTTCTCATTCTCAAACTCCCGTGGACGTACGCATTATGCCGAACCACATAAATTCATGTGTTTATCTCTTTATTTTTCTGTACTTATATTTTTTATTCACTGTCATGGACGTACTCACCGCCGCCGTACAACTGTACCGGAACACTGTTGGGGGCTCTAAACAACACCGAACGAGACCCAACTCGCCCCAGTGGGCCAGGAATGACTCTTTCTCACATTCCAGCTTGTTGAACGATTTTTATCGCATCAACAGTATCGGTGACTGTTTCGGTTAAGACATTAAAATGAGATATTTCGGTATCGATATCGTTTTGGACACCGTTTCGAAATAGTCTATATATGAATAAATTATATATATAAATATATAAAAATTATATTCCAAAATAATAGTCTATATATGAATAAATTATATAAAAATTATAAATAGTATTGTCTGAATTGAGAGTAAAAAAATGAGCTTGCAGTTTGAAGAAAAAAAAGAGAGTAAATGTCGATATATCGACTGGTACAGGTCGAAACGGTCGAAATTTTGATCAGTACGAAACTATACCATTCTCTATATCGGGTACGCCACAAAAACAGTATATTTTGGCCGTACTGGCCGATATGGTACGAAATTCAAAACTTGGGTTGAAATGTTAAGATGACCTCAAAGTTATCTCTATAACCGTTTTGACATAATTTACGTTAGTTACTGCCTGCTTCTTGAGATTGATAGGAAAATTGTTGGGTAGAATTAGGTTGTAAAATATTATTAAAATATATAATATTATATTAATATTTTGACTTTAAGATGACTAATCTAATATGAATTCACCTAACCAAATGCTAATGCTATAGCCAAAACTTATAATTTTAGCCAAAATTTGAACTTACCAATGGCTAAAACCATTGCCAATACTCTAATTATAATAGTGCTATTCTTCAAGTGACAAGACTCAAAGCTTATATATACATTCATAAATGAAAATGATTTATGTAGGTTTACATGTGTAAGTTTTTTGGAAAAAAAAATTTGAGATCTCGTTTGTTTTATCAGATGAGATGAAATAAGTTAAAATTAAAGTTAAAAGTTGAATAAAATATTTTTTAATATTATTTTATTTTAAAATTTGAAAAATTTGAATTGTTTATTTTATTTTGAATGAAAATTTGAAAATGTTGTAATGATTAGATGAGATGAGATGAGTTATGAAAACAAACGAGACCAGAGAATGCTTGAAAAATGAAATGAGATGAGAAATATGTGAATAATAGTTAAATATTTTGAATAATGAAGTTTTATGAGATTTTAGTAAGTGAGAGAGAAAACTGAATAAAAATATTATAAAATTAAAATATTGTTAGAATATAATTTTTGTTTTGAAATTTGAAAATGTTGAATTATTTTTTGTGTTTTGTTTGAAAGTTTGAAAAAATTGTAATTATTAGATAATGATTAGATGAAAAATTAAATATTTAAAATTGAAAAGTATTTGATTTTGAATGATATTTGTGAAAGAAATATGATTAGATGAGATGTTATAATATTAAACAATAATATTCAAAGAAATTTTTAATTTTATAATAATTTTATTCATTTTTTTCTTAAATTTCTTAAAATCTAATATAATATATTAACTCAAACAATTTTACTATTATTCATAAACTATTTCATTACTATTTACAAGTATCCAAATGAGCTATTGCTTAAAAAGGTAAGTGAATCCTACCTTAAAAGCCTCGTATTTTTATAGCAAGTCTTGCTTAAAAAAATGAATCTTACCTAAAAATCTCGTATATTTTTATATCGAGTCTATTTTTTTTTTTAAATCTTACATAAATTATATTTATTGGAGAAATTATATTCTCCATTTCAAGTCTTTGAACTCTGAATCACCATACCGCACCATAAAGCAAGGGAAAAATAAAGTGTCTGGACTCTTAGATTATGTTTGGAAGGTGAGATGTGAATTTTGTGTTTTGTTTTAAAGTTTAAAATATTATTTTTTAGTTTTAAGATTTGAAAAAGTTAAATTGAGATTTGAAAAAGTTGTATTGGGATTTGAAAAAGTTGAATTGTTTATTATATTTTATATAGGAATTTAAAAAGGTTGTAATGATGAGATGAGATAAGATGAAAATTTTGTATAAAATAGAACATCCAAACATAATCTTAAAGGACTTAAAAGTTTAAAACCACAACTTTTCACGAGAATTTCCATCTTTTCCACACCAAATGATGTCCCACTCTTACATGCTTTTTGACCTGTTTGCCATATACATTCAATGTGCCGGATAGGCAGAACAAACATAAATAAAAACAAAAATGCCCTTGACACAATATCGAAGGACTCTAATCCAAGGCATTGTAACCAGTTGAACCATTCTGTATAAACTAGAGTTCATGAGAAATTTCATCAACCAACTATTTGCTCGAGTCTTGGCTGCTAATTTCTCCTCAGGTTTCCTAGCTAGAACGCCATAGCTACCTTGACACCAATTCGCTTGATAGATAAAAAATATAGGAGTGGCCACAATTCTTTATCCACCACCTTAGCAGCTAGCTGTCCCTCGACGTCTAAAGGGAGGAGATCGCTGATCCCGCCCCCAACAAACTGGTACATTGGAGATCATTATTGTTCGTTGCATACGAATCTACGATGATAGACATGATAAAAAACAACTTCATCAAAATAAGCAAAATAAATTGATATCAATCTTGAATAGTCTTCACATAGTTGTCCATGAGTTTAGAGTAAATGGGACAAAAGGAGATCCAAGTATAAGGCAATAAATAATTAAGGAATTATTATCAGTAAGGGTGATGGCCCAATCGTTCAGCATGTACTAGGTCTTGTATTATGCCCATTTTTGCTATCTAGACTGGGTTCTGACAGGCTTCCTTGTTAAGAAAAATTATTTTCATTAGTTGCTATTCACCACTCCACACTTCACACCCTATAAAAAATAAAAAATATGGGGTGTGAGAGTGAATAGTAGTTGATACATAACATTCCTTTATTGTTAATAGAGTATTGTTATAATCATATTCAGATAAACAAGTTACCTCCAATTATCCCTTATTATTATTTTTATCCAGAGAAAAAAATAAAAATTTTATTCATTAGCCCCACCCTACACACCTATTTTTATTTTTTTTCTTTAACATGTGTGTGGTGAAGGGCTGCTGAGTAGAAGAACTAAAAAAAAATACTAAATTTTATAAATACAGTTGCTAAGATGAGTCCAATTACGTATTCTTAAGATCACTAGTAGTAGATTTAACAAAGTTATATTTTGGCTAAAGTTCTAACTAGATTGTATAAAAATTCATTGTAGTGAATTCAACAAAGCTATATTATTTTTTAACTTTGATAATTTTCACTAGCCAAATCTGTTGAGTCCAAGTTGCTAGCTAAATATTATTTTGAAATAAAAAATCCCCTCTCCCACGTGCTATTTGTTTTACATGAGCTCACAACTTTATAAAATTCATTATCGTTTCGAAAGCTGGAAGTGCCTAAATCCCAAACTCAACCACAGAAGGTGACTAATCTCTATCGGTCATCATTTCAATGACGTAGCATCATCTTGTTGGAGTGCTTCAAGTTTTAGTTCTGCAATATCATGATTAGTTAATGCCAATTATTTTTTTAAAAATCTAATATCAACGTTAGAAAATTAATATGCACGAATAAATATTCAAATTATAATTAGAATTAGAATAAATAAAAAGATCAAAATTAATATTTTAATAAAATATTAATAGATTTGAAGAGTCTGTTATTTGATATTATTGAAAAGTGACTAATTAAATTCATAAAAATAAATTCTCTATCTAAATTTTAGCTAAACTTTATTGAATTCACTACCAATACTCTATCACCACAACTCCACTTTATTTTTGAGCTGTTGAGGATGTTGCACTTCCTTCGTCGTTAAGTTTATACATGACCAAAATAATAAGCCGTGAGTGGAAAAATATCAATTTCCTAAAATGTAAGGAAAACACAGAGTCGTACGCAGATGCACAGAAAAGATGTTCTCAATTGTGAACAACAATTGATGTCGGCAATCATTGGAACCAAGTAATCTTCTAAGGAAAATTCTTTACATCAGCCTACTATTTAGGATCAGCCACAACACACCCTATGTGTCATCATCTAAACCACTCATATTATTCAAATCACTTACATCCAAAACCACTCATAAAGTGACACATCAGGTGTGCTATGCATCAGCCCGTGAACAGGGGCTGATGCATAGCACGGCTCATCTTCTAAACGACGAGCCATTGGAGAGTGAGATTGTGATTAGGCTTGCAACTTCTCAAAAAATAAATTATTAGCTTTCTTAGAACGACTCGATAATTTATTTTGAGGAAGGAAAGTGTTTCGCGAATCTATCCATTGGATTGCATTGACGTTTATTTTATTGACGTAATAATTCATTACTTGATAATTTTAAAATAAATAAATAATATTTATAGTTTTAAAATGTATAAAGTTTATACAATTTTAGAATATATAAAGTTTATATAGATTAATTTTTTTTTTAAAAAATGTGTAGAACTTACACAATTTAAAACTATATTTAATATTACTCCTTAATACATTAATAAATTTGTGTGAACAAAATGATTAGTAAAAGACAACAAATAACTTTTTAAAGAAAATGATTTTTGTAAGTTGTTCAGCACAAATTTTTTAAATAAAGTTTAATCTATTAAAAAAAAACTTATATTTAATTTTATTATTTTCAAGCGTTCAATATTGCTTTATAATATAATAATTAATTAAAAAAATTTATTTATTATTATTCTCTTTAACATGATATTAAATAATAAACTTAAAAGTAAAATATAATATATAAAAAATAATTATTTAATACTATATCATAAAATAATAAATAATTATTTAATATTATATTATAAAGTAATAAAAAGATGATAGTAAAAGGAATGAAAAATAATTGATAATTAAAAAAATCTCTTTGATACGAGATTACTGATAATTAGTTCGACGGGGGACGCGCAGATAACAAAAACACGCCATCGTATACGGGAGCAGAATCGTAATTTCAAGTCGCCTTCCACAAATTTCTCTTCCTTTTCCTTTTCCCGCAATCTCCGACTCCGCGTTTCTTCTCCTCGTAACATTTCCCCGTTTAAACCTCTCATTTCGAATCCTTTCTCTGTTCCTAAACCCGACTCACCGCGATCGAGTGGACCACCCGCATTCAACTTGGACAGAGTCAGGGTTGCCAAAACTCGATTTCATTTGTGATATCTAGGGCTCCGATTGCTCTCATACGGAGCCTTAGCCATGGCTAGGGTTAGAGAGAATTGGGAGAGGCTGGTGCGCGCGACACTGAATAGGGAACAGCTGAGAAGTACCGGCCGGGGCCACGAAAGAACTCCCAGTGGGATCGCCGGTGCGGTCCCACCCTCACTCGTGAAATCCACGAACATCGATGCGATCTTACAGGCTGCCGATGAGATCCAATCCGAGGACCCCAGCGTCTCAAGGATTCGTGAGTCTGTCTCTCTTTCTCCCCCTCCCTCCCTCCTTCCCTCCCTCTCCTTTTAAACTTTAAAATTCTGGTCAGTTTCCTTTTTCTATTTCCAATATTGTTTCGGTGTTGATAATTTATTCTGTGCAGGTATAGTTGTTGTTGCATGTTTTCAAGGCTCATTTAAGCTCTGATTTTACTAAGAAACCATGTGACGCGGGTTCTGGTTGTGATATGACATTTGAATTACGGTGCTCTCATAATTAATTGAGCTAAGAAATCAAAGATTAGGACTGAGGCGAATATAAACATAATAGAAATTTCAAGCAGCTGTGTATTAGGGAATGGAATGAGGGAAATAGTTGTTAGGTGTCGGCCCTTTGTTGTCTTATTCATCTTGAATAAGTTGTTAATGCTTTTTAAAAATAGCCTTGTCAAGTACATATGTATAAGATAGATCTCATAGTAGCGCCCAACTAGCAGCCGTTTGGCGGATGATTCCTTTGTGCTTAATGTGGTGTTTGTGGTTGGAAAGGAATGACCGGTGCTTTAACAACAAGGAGCGTACAGTGGGGGAAATCTGGAACTTTTTTGTTTTTTCTCTTTTCCAGTGGTTTTCTGCTATTGTATTGAAGGGAGGGAATGTTCATGAGTTTTTATCTTCTTTCTAACCTACTAGAATGTAATTAGGTGTCTCACTTTGTATACTTCCTGTGTACTTGGGCACTGCCTAGTTTCATTCACATCAATAAAGATTATTACTTATAAAAAAAAATATGTATAAGATGCTGTCGAAGCCACAAAATGTTTTAGTCAGAGGTATACAAATCTTAGACTCTTCGCTTCTTGATAATGAATAATTTGATAGTAGGCTTAAATCAAGTGAGCCAAGGGTGCTTTTGGCAAAAGAGAAATGCTTGTTCTACACAGAAATCTTACACAAGGAAGTTACACATTGACGGGGTTTAATGTAATTTGTTAGATTGTAAAGTTCTTTTCATTGTAAAGTGAATCTGATATATTATATTAATCCATGTCGGACTGTAAACTTCTTTATGTAATATTAATCCAGGTCTAAGGTTTAAATCCTCTAGAGATTGTTTGCATTTGAACCTTAGACTTGGGGGGAGCATACCCCCAAGCCCAAGGCCTTTACCACTTTAGCCCAAACCTTCCACTTCTCTTTTATGGGCACGCCTTTTCATATTTTATCTCTTGCTGGGTTTTTCAATAGTTCTCCTGGGCTAGTCACCCTGGTGATTTGCTGTCTTTGTTACTCTTTATAATGGCCATGGAGGCTCTAAGCAAAATGTTATTAACTACTCTCATGCTATGGGAGCTAATGTTTATTTATTTAGTTAATTTTATTTTAAATAGAGAAATAGTAACACAAAGCTAAAGGGAAATCAGGCTCATTGTGGGAGCCAGTATATATATATTTTTGATAATTAATAAAAGATTTTTATTCCAAGTAAATATGCATAGCCCAAGTACACATGAAGTATACATGGGAGCCAGTATATATGTTATTAACTTTAAGAAACTTTTAGGAGAGATGAAAAATGGGTGAGTAAAGTTTGTTGGTGCTTTGAAATGTTATATTGTCGACACTGAACAATTTATGGTCCATGGTTTACTTGTTAAACATTTAATTAGGCTATTCGAAGGCGAAAGTTAAGATAGTCAGTTGGAAAATTAAGCCTACGTGAATTTCTTGCCATTTATAGCTCCTAACTTGTAACTAGGTGTTCTCATTTGTATACTTCTTGTGTACTTGGGTTACATGTGTTACTTGAGTCAACAAAATTTTATTCTTACTTATCAAAAAAAACTTTTCTCTTACTTGTTTAAAGCTCCTTGTAATGCTTCCACATCACACTGATAAGGTAAATCATTGGTTTTTCACCGATTGAGTGTGAGCCCTATAAATTGTTTGCACTCAAGGGCTTAAACTTTGGACCTAGGAGGAGCATACTCCCAAGACCAAGGCCCCATACCAATTGAGCCAACCCCTAAGGGTTACCTAGATTAAGGAAGGTTAGAGAAGCAAGTATTAGTAAAATTTATAAAGAATTCAAGATGGTAATTCCTATGGACTGTAGTCCACTCATACAAAGATCTAAGCATGTTTTTAACCTTGGAAAATTTCTTTCGCAATCTTTGAAGTTACGGCCGTTATGTCCTTCCAAATGCTCCACATCAATCACAAATGAGCCCTCCTTCTAATGTCTATGCCCATGACTCCACTTGGTATTCCTCCCCAAGCTTTTATGTCCAATTCTTGTATATGCTTGATTCTGTACTAGCTTATACAGGATATATTTTCATTTTGACTTCCTTAAGATGCTACAATAAAGAGTATTACCTACCCATGGATAGCTCAAGTGGTAAGGGCGAACTTGTGTGCATGTGCCCCATATCATGGGTTCGATTCCCCTGGGATGAAACTGCGATTTAAGTGGGAGGCCATGGTGGTGGGTTGTTGTGCTAGTCTCCCTGGGGATTAAGGTTCCATGGGTGAGTCCTAAGGGCTTTGCCATGGGGTGGTTCCCCCGTCATAAAAAAAGAAGACAATAAAGAGTATTGGTACAATGAAAGTGGCATGGTGGAATAAGGATGTTCTAATTTGTTGGCGTGCCTATCTTTTCCTTGTTTTAGTATTTCTGACATATCTCAAGATATTACTCTCCATGTCTTCTATAAAGGTCAATTCTAAGTGCAGAGACTGTGTGTGCATGCCTTTGCTGGATTATACATTTTACTAATTGCATACTTTTATGTCTATTAGTTGATAATATATTTACTTATAAAAAAAATAGTTGATAACATATTTCATACTATTTAAATGTTTTCAATTTCAGTGTGTGAGCAAGCATATACCATGGCACAAAACCTAGACCCCAATAGTGATGGTAGAGGTGTTCTTCAGTTCAAGACTGGTTTGATGTCTGTAATAAAGGTATTATTTAACCGCAACTTAGTCCATACACAGCCTAAATTAGAATCTAATTACCGATATCAGTTTTAGATGCTCTGCACAAAAAAATTACTTGTGCAAATTGCATTTTCTGTTGGATTTTATCAAGTTATCAACTTGAGTCATGAAGACTGGACTATTTACTGCAGCAAAAACTTGCCAAAAGGGATGGGGCCCAAATAGATCGTAATCGTGATATCGAGCACCTGTGGGAGTTTTACCAACAGTACAAGAGTCGGCACCGAGTGGAGGATATCCAAAAAGAGGAGCAAAAATTGCTGGAATCTGGAAATTTTAGTGCTAACCTGGGAGAGTATGGCCCACTAATGCTGCTTTAATTTCCTCGCTTATGTTCTATTCATTTACTTAAATCCAATAATGCTTACATGCATGTTTGGGTAGTAATTCGGATTGAGGCTTTCTATTGCCTGTTGCTCTAGAGAATTCTATGTCGGATTTTGGAACTAGTAACTGTGAAATATATTAGTCATAGGCATAAAATGAGGGCATGTGAAATGTGTGGTAGAATGAATTGCTTTTATCTAGTTGAAACATATTTTGATCTTACAACATGGTGTATGCTATCAATAGAGATGAAAGGGGCATCAAAAGCAAGAGTGGATCCTCATTCAAGTAAGACATAGGACACCTTTGCTTCTTTGGTAAATTTGGAATGCATGCTTTTTTCTTGCTCAGCATTGTTTATGAGGTTCCTTGGTGGGACAAGGCATGGGCAGCCTCACCATTGGGAATGTGCTGCCACTTTAGAGCAAGGCCAAGGCCTGGAAAACCATGCCATGGGCAGTCATGCCCACAAAAGGCCATTGCATGGGCCTTCATGCCAAGGCAAGCCTAGGAACATGGTGCCATGCCATTGCAGAACCAGCCATCGTATGGCACCTAAGTGTGGTATGGCCAAGGCATGCATGATCCTGATTTGCAGGCTTGTCTCTATTGAGGTTGTGGTTGGCCTTTGGTACTTTTGTTTTGTGGCTCTTCATTTTCGTATATGCACTTGCATCTCAGTTTAGCTGCTGCTTGTGGACTAAGGTTGTCTGAGTAAGCCAGAAGTGAGATTAATTTCCTTATTTGGATACTGAACACTTGGAAGAGCCTTCAGCGTCCCCTCTATCTGGGTCATGCATTGATCCAGTGTGTGTGTGTTTTTTTAAATTACATATTCTTTTTTCAGGCTGCAATTCAGATCTATAGAAATGAAAAAAGCAATTGCTAATTTCAAGGCCATAGTTGAGGTTCTGGATGCGCTTAGCAAAGATGCAGATCCTAATGGAGTTGGAAGACTTATAATTGAGGAGGTACATCACTTTTGCCCACCTACCTCTGGATGTACCCTTCACGAGGCCATTAACCACATTACAATAGTCAAGATATATTTAGGATTTACAACATATTGTTTTATAATTACTACTAATTGTATGGGTTTGAGCTATTTTTTCTGATGTTCTCAGGATGTTGGCTGATGTGTAATGGTGGCAATGAAATTTTTTCTTAAAACATTGTCATTAAAATTAGGATTCTGTTTCTACCTTGATACCTGGTGCTATCTTTGACATATGAAGCTTAGACATTGCGAACTCACATTTCTCATTGTTCTGTGGATTTTCAGCTGCGAAGAATAAAAAAGTCTGATGCGAAATTAGCTGGGGAACTCGCACCTTACAATATTGCTCCTCTAGAGACAGTTTCATTGACCAGTGCCATTAGAACTTTTCCAGAAGTAAGTCAAATCTTGAACAAGATATATTCCAATGTTTGCCACTTATCAAAGAAGAAAAAAAAGAGAGAATATATTCCAATGTTTGTTTTCCCTGCTCCTTGGTGATTCTGTACAAGTTTTTTTTTATATGCTGTTACAAGTTTTAAGTTGCAAAATCATGGTCATATTAATTGAAAATAGGTGTTCATTTTAAAATTAAATTGGACTTTTTCTTTGCCCTGCATCTTTGTTATCTACCCCATTTGGTTGGAAATACTTCTGACTCTACATTATGTATTTTTGGTTATCTCAACAGGTTAAAGGTGCAATATCTGCAATTAGATATTCTGATTTTGAGAATTCTAGACGAAGGGATGCGGATATGTTTAATCTTCTGGAATATGTGTTTGGTTTTCAGGTTTGTGCATGCTTATATTTCTCCATTCCGTTCTTTGATATGTATGACTGTAGATTATGGTTTTGTAGATAGGTTTGAATTTTTAATGCTAATTAGTATTAGGGCTGGGCTTCGACTCCGACAGAGTCGGAAAGCCCAACTCTAAACTCCGATTAGGGGCAGACTCCTACTCCGATTGGAGTTGTCGGAGTCGAAGTTGGAGTGGCGGATTGTCGGAGGGATGGCTTGGCCGGTTGCGTTTGTGATGCCGTCGAACGCCGTCAAGAGAGAGGGAGAGAGCGTCTTGATTGTCGACTGCTCCACGAGTCTTCTCCCATTTCCCTTTCTGATTTTATCGAGTCTCTTCCAAAAACTAGTTTTTATATGCAAAGGGATGAAAAGGAACGGCTAACGAGCAGTCAAATTGGTTTCTTGAAATTAACATTGCTATAAAACTAGACATGAACATAGTACAACCACAAGCCACCCTAGAACCAAAAAAAAAAAAAAAAAAAAAAAAAACGACGGTGATTAAGATTTGAACCTAAAGGCTCGAGACTTGAGTGAATAAAAAAAAAGACTTTATTGAACCCAAAGGCTCGAGATTTGAACTCAATGTCCTTTCCTTTCCTCCAGGAGTCCAAAAGGTGGAAGTTATGCTTACTGAATATTGAGGGACAAAAGTGAAATTAAATGAATATCCTTTACATTGAAGATCTCAAAAAAGAAAAAAAAGATTGTCACCTGTCTAAGCTGTCTTATCCCTTTCCCCTTCGTACCGCTCTTCACAAAGCAGTGTAAAATAATGTTGTTATAAAAAAAGACAAGTTACATTGGTTCAGAGCTTCAGATAAGAAGCAACCTGGTATAAAGTAATTAGTAAATTCGATAAAATTGGTTTAGAATAGCGAACAAATAACAGCAGTCAGAGTTGATATCGTCTCTAACTTTGATTCTGATTTTGAGAATATTTTCTTAAAAAATTCCGATTCCGAATTCTTGATTACTCCGATTCCGTCAAGAGTTGGAATCGGAGCAAACGTTGGCCGGAGTCAGAGCAGGCGGAAGTTTTGCCTAGCCCTAATTGGTATCTTTTATGTTTCAGTTGGGCTGATGCATTAGTGGTAGTCTCTTACACTTTAGATTACTTTGGATTTTCATTAAGTAGACCATAAATCCTACTTATCAAAAAAAAATTAAGTAGACCATAAATCCATCCATAAAATACGTGCATGCATATGAATATATATTTTTCTGGGTTTTTTAATAAAACTTCTTAGAGGGTGAAAGGTTCTTCATGTAATCTCTAAGCTAGTTTATTCAGTTTGACTTGAAACCGGCTAGGCTATGTTTTGGAAATCATTTAAGTACCATTTAAGCTACAATTTTGGCCTAATATGCATCATACTAAGAATATATGCTCTTTATCTTACATGTTCTCATTGTTTCCTTAGTTAGTTGACTTTCTTGCATGCAGGAAGACAATGTAAAGAACCAGCGGGAGAATGTTGTCCTTATGATAGCAAACGCACAATCTCGACTTGGCATTCCTGTAGAGGTTGATCCGGTGAGAGCTTACAACTATTTGTTAACCAATTAATTCTCATAGATTTAAGTTATTGGCTTACCATTTTCTGGTTATTTCAACACTTAGCTTTTTTAGTTTAACAGTTTTTGTGATACCTCCTATTGATTTATAAGTGTAAGTGGTGTATGGGATCTCATATTATTTGGGACGGAGAAGTTCATGCTCTTTATGATGATTCCAATGAGGCCCCAATTTTACCATTGATTAGTCCTATTGGACTATAAACCTAGGTGTGGCTTATGCCCCCCTTGGAGTGTTACAAATAATATGAAAGCCTATTCCAACCATAAGTGTGGGACTTTGAGCCGTGCCACCTATGATTGAATGGCATAACAAGGATGTTGGGAATTTAAGGGAGACGGAAATAGTGATACCCCCCATACTAAGTGATTAGATCGTACAATGCTTGGGAGAGAGAAGTTTTTGTTCCTTGTAATGATTTCAATGGGGCTCCAATTGTACCATTGATCGGTCTTTTTAGAGTATAGGCCTAGATGTGGCTTGAGCCTCCCTTGGGGCATTACGATTTTGCTTTGCATGGCTTCATCTTTTAATAAATACATTTTTTTTTATAAGTAAGTAATTGATTAAACCACGTAATTAGGCATAGCCCAAGTACACAAGAAGTATACAAGAGAAAAACTCCTAATTATAAGCTAAAGCTGCAAAACAACACAAAAGTCATTAAGACTAGTCCCATCCATTACAATAACTGAAGCCCAAAGCAACAGTGTAAGAAAAAAGAAGTCTCTAATCGCTCCCACTGAGCGTTCTTTATTGTCGAAACAACACCCATTCCTCTCATTCCAAATACACCACATAAGACAAAGAGGTACTATTCCAAACAACTGCTATTTGATGATTGCCTTGAATCCCTCTTCAACAGGCCAAAAGATTCACCACCCTCTTGGGCATCACCCAAGCAATGCCAAGCTTAGCAAAAACCTCATCCCACAAAGCCCTCGACACATCACAATGGAGAAGAAGGTGATCTGCTGATTCTCCACACCTTTTGCACTTAAAACACCAATCCATTGCAACAATACTGCGCTTTCTCAACTTATCAATAATAAGGATTTTCCTATGAGAAGCCAACCAATCGAAGAAAGCCACCTTGAGAGGCATTTTGCATCTCCAAATATTTTTCCGAGGAAAAAATTCAATAGAAGAATGTGATGCCAAGACCTTGTACAATGATCTAACCGAGAATTTCTTATTACCAAGCTGATTCCAAAGTAATCTATCATCCCCTCCAGATTTTATATTTAGAGCATAGAGCAAGCTGTAAAAATCAGTGATGTCCCCCCACCTCCCAATCCTGGATGTCTCTAATAAAGCTTACTGACCACTGAATAAAACCAGCAGTATTGTCCATATAATCAGCCGTGGAAGCATCTTTATCCAAAGCAATTCTAAAGAGATAAGGGAAAGCATTCTATGAGGCCTCATCCCCACACCATAAGTCATGCCAAAAACTGATTTGGTTTCCCCTACCCACCTCAAATCTGAAATTTCTGGAGAACTCCCCCCATCTAGTACGAATGAATTTCCACACCTCGCATGACTTCTTGTCTTTATTTTTCTGATCTTAGAATGTATGTAGGTGTTCTTTTGTATACTTCCTGTGTACAAGGATTTCATTCATATCAATAAATTTACTCTTATAAAAAAAAAGAATTTCCACACTCCCACACCATATGGCGCCTCTTACTTCGTTTGAGCACCAACCTCTCCAAACACTCCCATATTTGGCATCAATAACAGTCCTCCAAAGAGCATTCATTTCTTGATGGTACCGCCACAACCATTATCCTAAGGGCTGGTTTGGATAGTGAGATGAGATGAGATGATTTTAAATGAGTTGAATAAAATATTGTTAGAATATTATTTTTTAATATTATTATTATTTTGAGATTTGAAAAAGTTGAATTATTTCTTTTATTTTGTGTGGAAATTTAGAAAATTTGTAATGATGAGATGAGATGAAACCATCTCTGAATCCAAACAGGGCCTAAAAGTGCCTTATTAAAAGTTTTCAGCTCTCTAATCCCCGAACCTCCCAAAGATAAAGGAGCACAAATCTTGTCCCACTTAAGCAAGTGGAATTTCTTCTCATCCTCCAATCCTCCCCACAAGAGAGCACGAAAGATCCTTTCCATGCTATTAGCCACTCTTGTGGGCAAAGGAAATAAAGATAGGAAATAGGTTGGGATATGAGATAAGGTACTCTTAGAAGCCGAAATTGTATGTGTTGTACCGCATACTCAAACTTCTCTCTCTCTCTCTCTCTCTCCTCTCCCCGTACACTCAAACTTTCAGTATGTAACTTTGCATATCCGATGGTGGCTGTGGGCATTTGACGGTGCTTTCTGGCTGTTTTGGAAGGAAAATGGTTCCTGCGAAACGCATTGTTATCGAATCTAAGTTGTTTGAGGTGTTAAGGGATAGTTGCTTGGTGCATTTTTCTGAGAAAGGAAGGAAAGTTGTTCAAGAGACGAGCTTGGGGTTAATCACGACACGATGGCTTTCTAGAGTCTTGGAGGAGTGTTGGAAGGTTGGGGGCAAGGAGTTCTACACTGCTCACAGGGAAGGGCACAAGGGATTTGTCGCACAACTTTGCTCAAACTTCAGAGGTGTCTATATGGCCTTGGTTGAGTACTGTGGGGGAGGTCGCTGAAGCTTATTTTCATACCTGGAGAAAGGAATGGGATGGGTTGGAGGAAGTTAGCAGAGGTCTTGAAGGAAGCTGGTAGGGAAGGTGGTTCTGGGTGTCTTCCACCACCAGTGATGACGGCATTAGCTATTGACTCTTAGTCATTCAAGGAGGCTCTGCAGTACCCATGGTCTTTGGTGAGGCCTAGAGTAGGTGTGGCAGGCCTGCATGGGTTAGGTGGCATCAAGTTTTCGGTGGGGAGTGAGAGAGGTGAGGGGGGTGGCAGGGGTGTGGTCGAACTGAATGAAGAAATTTTACTTCAGACGTTGGCGGATATGAGGGGCCAGTTGGGAGATTTGACTGATAAAGTCAACTGGTTGTCTTGATGTATTAAAGGGAAAGCTCGGGTCTGGGCTTAGCTCGTGGTTTAGTTTTAGCAGAAAGGAAGTTTGCTGTGGGCTTCAATGGGAAGGAAATAGATGTGGGCTAGGCAAGAGTGAAGGAAAAGGCCTTGGGCCTAGGCGCTGGGCTTTAGCCTAGGGGAAAGCATTCGTCTAGCCTTCCAAGGGCTGTCTAGAGGAGACGATCGCAGGCCATGGGAGATCTTGGCCCATCAGTTTGGGGGGGGGGGCACGAGCCACCGGCGCCAATGTTCCAGGAGACCGCGCCGATGATTGACGATCCCAGTATCCCAGACAACTACAGAATAACTGTCGGCTCCATTACCGTCAGCGGTGGCAATTACACAGCTTGGAGAGGGAAGTTCAACACCTTCTGTCGCCGGCGGTAGCACCCAAGTGTTGGATTTAGCGTAGACGATAGTTTCCGGTGATTTCACAACGTCAACTAGCACCATGATGTCATCGGTGATGGTACTTCTAGAAGAAGGGGCTCTGTTTCTTACGGATTGCCTCTCGTCCTGACTCTTGGTGTCGAAATCTCAGTGAAAAATAGTCACATGGAGTTGGGCCATGATGTGAGTACAGAGATATTTTCAGTTGGGGTGCTAGATGGGGAATGTTTTGATGGTGGGGATCTATAGTTGGCCATTTGCGAGCAGGAATGTTTAGATGGGGGGTAGGCTGAACCAATTTGCACACTTCCTCCTAGTTCAAGCTCAGAGAGTTTCGGGTTAGACTGGGTGTTTAAGAAGGTGATGGAGTTACAAACCGTTAATGGTGTCTCTTATACAGGGTATGAAGAGCAGTTTAGGGCCCTTCTTTTTGCCATTGAAGCCGGTCGCACGAAGTCCACTACAAAAAGAGAGAGAGAACTCAAAAGGCTCACATGTTCTATTAATTCTGAAGCGTAGGAGGGGAGCGTTGGGAGGGATAGATCAAAAGGGAGGGGGCCAACTTTGTTTATGAATCCTAAGATACTCTCTTGGAATGTACGTGGACTCAATGATCGCAATAAGCGCCTCCGTATAAAATCTTTATTGCGATCGTGGAAGGTTGATGTGGTGTGTTTTCAAGAGACAAAATTGTGGGTTGTTGATCGAAGAATTGTTCGTAGCCTGTGGGGGGTGTTCGTATGTGGGTTGGTCTTATTTGGCTTCGGTGGGTGTGTCAAGTGGTGTTCTCCTAATGTGGGATAAAACAGTGGTGGAGGTGGTAGAAGAGTGTGTTGGGTCTTTCTCAGTTGCTAATCTCTTTAAAAATGTGGTAGATGATTGGGATTTGGCTTATGTAGGTATCTGTTGGCCCAACTTGGATAGAGATAGGAGGAGGCTTTGGGAGGAATTGGCGGGTTTATATTGTTTATGGGATGTGCCGTGGTGTATGAGGGAGATTTCAACATCACTCGCTTCCCTAGCGAGCGATCGGGGAGTCATCACAATTCTTTGGCCATGGAGGAGTTCTCTGAGTTCATTTTTGATTTGAACCTTATGGATTTCCCCCTAGTTGGGGGCGAGTTCACTTAGTCCAATATTAGTAGTTGGTTGAGATTGACAAGTTTCTAGTCTCACCTTCGTGGGAGGCCCACTTCCCGGAGTTGTGCTAGTAGCGTTTGCCCTGTGTCATTTTCCTATCTTGTTAGACTGTGGCGGTATTCATGGGGGATGACGATATTTCAAGTTTGAAAATATGTGGTTTGCAGCTGATGGTTTTGTTGAGAAGGTTCGTTCTTGGTGGTCTTCTTATCATTTCACGGGTAACCCCAGTTTCATTCTACAGGCAAGCTTAAGGCTTTGAAACGAGATTTAAAGAAGTGGAACTGGGAAGTCTTTGGCAGCATTGACAACTAGAAGACTATCTTAATGGAGGAACTGCAGGTATTAGAGGGGCGGGAATTGTTGGGCGATATTTCAGAGCAGGAGTTGTTGAGAAAGAGGTTGGTTGAGATTGAACTAGAAAGGGTTTTATTGATGGAGGAGACCTCGTGGTGACAAAAATCTTGGGCCCTTTGGTTAAAAGATGGTGATAAGTGTACAAAGTTTTTTCATAGAATGGTTAATTCTCATAGGTGCAACAATGCTATTGAGGCACTCCATTCAAGTACTCAAGTGCTCTCTGTCCCTCTTGAATTAGACAACCATATTGTTCATTATTTTGAGAACCTTCTTATGGAGCCGACCTGTTGGAGGCCAAATCTCGATGATTTGTTTTTTGAGTCCATTGATATGCAGAGTGTGAGCTGGTTGGAAAGACCCATTGAAGAAGATGAGATTTATAAGGTCATTAGTGGTATGGCTAAAGACAAAGCGCTGGGCCCCGATGATTTCTTGATGGGATTTTTTCAAGGGTGTTGGGAAATTGTGAAATGTGCGTTATGCAGGTTTTTATTGAGTTTCATTCTTTCAAAAAGTTTGAGAAATGCCTCAATGCAACGTTCATTGCTCTCATATTGAAGAAGCAGGGGGCTATGGAAGTTGATGATTTTCGCCCTATAAGCCTAGTGAGTGGGGTATACAAGATTTTATCGAAGGTTCTTGCTAATCAGTTAAGTTCGGTGATGGCACAAATTATTTCTAAGCCTCGGAATGCTTTTGTTCGGGGGAGACAAATACTTCATTCAGTTCTCATTGCTAATGAGTGCTTTGGATCATAGGTTGAAGGAGGGAGTACCTGGTATCCTTTGTAAGTTCGACATATGGAAAAAGCATACGACCATGTGAATTAGGATTTTCTCTTTTATTTGCTTGGGAGGTGCGGCTTTGGTGATCGGTGGATATCTTAGATTCGTCATTGTGTTACTACCGCGCATTTCTCATTGTTAATGGCACCCCTGCTAGGTTTTTTAACAGTTCACATGGATTGCGGCAAGGGGATCCATTGTCTCCTTTCCTATTTGTTATTGTTATGGTGGCACTTGGTCGGATGGTGAAGGCAGCTGTTGATGGAGGTTTCTTAACCGGTTTCTCGGTGGGTAATGATAGTAATGGTTCTATCATAATCTCACATCTCTTATTTGCATATGACACGCTTCTCTTTTGTGTTGCAGACTTTGGCCATATACAAGCTTTATGGGCATTTTTGTTATGCTTTGAAGCCATGTCGGGGCTTAAGCTGAATCTTGGTAAGTTGGAGATGGTGGTGGTGGGAGCGGTGCCTAGAACCAATAGGCTGGCAAATCTCTTGGGCTGTAAAGTGTCTTCTCTGCTCATGAAATACTTGAGCCCTCCGTTGGGGGCAACCTTTAAAGCAAGAGCTATTTGGGATGGAGTTATTGAGAGAGTAGAAAAAGATTGGCTGGCTAGAAACGGTTGTATTTATCGAATGGGGGCTGAGTTACTCTTATTAAGAGCACTTTATCTAGCCTTTTGACCTACTTTCTCTCTCTTTTTTTGTTACCTGCAGGGCTGGCGGCTAGAATTGAAAAATTATATCGGGCTTTCCTATGGGGTGGTTTGGGGGAGGAAACAAAATTCCATCTTGTTAAGTGGAATAAAGTTTGCTCCCCAATCTCATCCGGAGGGCTAGGAGTGGGCAACTTGAGGATATTCAATAAAGCGCTATTGGGAAAATGGCTTTGGAGATACCACCTGGAGGGGGATTTGTTGTGGAAGGAAGTTATTGACCATAAACATGGTAGTGTTTGCGGGGGTCGGTGTTCTAATGTAGTGAAAGGGGGGGGGGATGGTGTGGGTTTGTGGAAATTTATTAGGAGGGGTTGGTTGTGTTTTGAAAATCATCTGTTTTGTGGTTGGAGAGGGAACCAGAATCAGGTTTTGGCATGATGTTTGGTGTGGAAAGAATGCTCTTGAAAGGGTTTTCCCAGCTCTTTTCAGTATTGCTACTAACAAGGAGGCTTCTGTGGCAGATCTTTATGCTTTTTCTCATGATTCTCACCAGTGGAATGTCCTATTTAATAGGGCTAATCATGATTGGGAATTGCATATTGTTTCAGAATTTTTCAACTTGTTATATTCCACAGGTAGGATAACGGCACAGGGGGATAGGATACAATGGAGGTCCAGTGGTAGCAAGAAGTTCACCGTGAAGGCTTATTACAAATTATTGGCATCACAAGGTAACGTAACTTTCCCGTGGAAAAGTAGTTGGAGATCCCGGGTGCCTTCCAAAGTTGCCTTCTTTATATGGACTACGGCGCTTGGGAACGTTTTGACCACAGACAACTTGAAGAGACGGGGACTCATAGTGATGGGTTGGTGCTATTTGTGCAAAAAACATGGAGAGTTAGTGGATCACTTATTATTGCATTGTGAGGTGACAAGTACGTTGTGGAATGAGATATTTAGAAGCTTGATGTTTCTTGGGTAATGCCACTGAGGGTGATTGACTTGTTGAAAGGACATTCATGGTTGTTCTCAGGTGGTGGCAGCATGAAAGATGATACCGTCGTGTATTATGTGGTGCATTTGGTTTGAAAGGAATGCACGGTGTTTCGATGATAGGGAGCACACTATGGTGGAGCTTCTGATTTTTTTTTACAAACATTACTGCTCTGGTTTTCAGCCATTGTGCTTAATGGAACTAATGTTCATGATTTCCTTTATTTAAATTAGCGCTTATAGAATGTATTTAGGCATTTTCTTTCGTATACTTCCTGTGTACATAGACTTTGCCTATTTTCATTCATATCAATATAATTTACTTCTTACTTATAAAAAAAAAACAAGATTTCTTTCACCCCTTTTCTCATGAAAGACTTGCTTTTTCTCTCTCCTCCTTTTTCTCTCTATACGTAAAAACTTTCAAAAATATTTTCACGTATAAGATGGTGGCTATGGTTTGTTGACGTTGCTGGTGAAGTATTTGTTGTAAGAAAGATGCCTCCCATGAAATGTATTGCCATTGAATCGAAGGTATTCGAAGTGAGAAGAGAGGGAGGTGAGGTGCTCATCACAGAGATAGGTTGGAAGGTTGTGAAAAGTTTGAGCTTGGGTTTAGACACTGTACACTGGTTATCGAGAACTCTGGAGGGATGTGTGAAAACTGGAAGTAAGGAGTTTTACTCTACTCACCTTGAAGGAGGCAGAGCCTTAATCGCACAACGATGTTCAAACGCTCGCGGCTTTTACTTGGCATTGGTGGAGTATGGTGGGGGAGGTTGCTGCAATTCCATTTTTATCCTGGAGGACAGGGATGGAGCGGGGTGGAGAAATCTTGCGGTAGTGCTATAGGAGGCTGGCAGAGAAGGGGGGAAAACTTTCCTTCCACCCCCATCTCGGTCGTATAGGGAGGCTCTGGAGTCGTCTCGAGACGTGCAAAAACCAGAAAGTAGAAACTAGCAACCTTCTTTTGGCAAGAAACCTGCGCGATGAAGGAAATTGCAGTGCATGGTTGGGGCAGAAAGTAGAAAGGGTGTTAAAGGAACTGAACGAGATGCAGTGGAGGATGAAGGAGATGTCTGAGCATTTAGTTAAGTTGAAACGCTGCGTTGAAGGATTCTCTGTAGGGGAGTTGTGCATGGGCTCGGCCCCTGGTCCGTCTGTGGGAAAGAAAGTGGGAGGGGTTCAGTTGGGTGGGCCTGTAGCACAAGTCACGGGTCAGTCTAAAGGACAGGCTAAGGTGGTGGGTTGGGGAACTGGGCTTCATCCCACGACGATGAAGCCGACGGACCTCTCCTGACGCAAGAAGATCTAGCACGATGTGGGCCCATTGGAGTACAGAACCGAGCCACTGTTGTTGGCGAAGACTTAGACAACCCCGCCGAAGGCCATGGAGATGTCGGCGGTAGCAGTGCCGTCGTCTGAAGCCGCATCGGAGCAAAGGGGAGTGGAGTTGACTGTTGCTCCTGTAGCCCCCATCGTCACGGGACCTGCTCAGAACAAGTCGACGACGGCCTCTGCCCTCTCTCTGACGACAATCGCATCTGGTGTCCCTCCGACGATAACGACAATGGTGGCTTGGTATACACAGATGACGTTGGATGGTGATGGGAAGGTCTTGCCATCGTTCTCTGTAGCATCCATCGACACGAGACTTGCATAGAACAGGTCGTAGTTTTCAAAAGTGGCATCTGGAGAAGTTTTGGCTTCAAACAGTGGTGTTATGGTGGTATCTGGAGTTGTGGAACATGCTGAAAAAAATGATGAGCTTTCTGTGAAGGAGCCAGAAGGGGTAGATTTGCAGTTAGCTATCTGTGAAGAGGAGTGCTTTAACCAGGGTGATGTTGAACCAATTCGCATGCTTCCCCCAAATCCAAATTTAGACTAGTTCATTTTGGATTGGGTGTTTAAGAAAGTGGAAGAAGTACAAGCTTGTCTCGGGGTGTATTGTCCAGGTTTTGAAGAACAATTCAGGGCTCTTATTGTTGCCATTGAAGACAGCCGATCGAAGTCCGCCACTAAGAGAGATAGGGAACTTAAAAAGTTTGAATGCTCTATAAATTATGCAATGAAGGAGGGGAGTGGCGGAAGGGGTAGAATGAAAGGGAGGGGAGCTACTATTGTCCATGAAACCTAGGATTCTCTCCTGGAACGTGCGGGGGCTTAATGATCGCAATAAGCGCTTCCGTATTAAATCTTTATTGCGATCGTGGAAGGTTGATGTGGTGTGTTTTCAAGAAACAAAACTGAGGACTGTTGATAGAACACTTATTTGCAGCTTGTGGGGGTGTTTGTATGTAGGTTGGTCTTATTTGCCTTCGGAAGGAGCAGCTAGGGGTGTTCTCTTAATGTGAGATAAAAGGGTGGTGGAGGTGGCTGAGGAGTGTGTAAGGACTTATTTGGTTGCTAATCTTTTTAAAAAATGTAGTAGATGGGTGGGAATGGGCTTATGTAGGCATTTATGGGCCTAATTTGGATAGAGAAAGGAGAAGACTTTGGGAGGAGTTGGCGGGCTTACATTGTCTATGGGGCATGCCGTGGTGTATGGGTGGGGATTTTAACATCACTCGCTTCCCGAGTGAGAGATCAGGTAACTCTCGCACTTCTACAGCTATGGAGGAGTTTGCTGAGTTTATGTTTGATTTGGACCTTATGGATCTTCCCCTCATTGGGGGTGAGTTCACATGGTCCAATAGTAGGGGATGGTTGAGACTTGACAGGTTTATTATTTCTCCTTCTTGGCTTTCTAGAGCTGAGGCAGAAGCGGTTGGCCCGGGTTTGTTCGGATCATTTCCCTATCTTGTTAGATTGTGGTGGAGTTCATAGGGGCCATCATTATTTCAAGTTTGAAAATATGTGGTTAACAACGAAAGGATTTGTTGAGAAAGTGCGTTCTTGGTGGTCTTCTTATTAGCTCACAGGTACCCTTAGGTTCATTCTTGCAGGCAAGCTTAAAGCTTTAAAGCAAGATTTAAAGAGGTGGAATATGGAAGTCTTTGGTAGTATTGACAACCAGAAGACTACCCTTATAGAGGAGTTACAGGAGTTGGAGGGGTAGGTATTGATGGGAGATACTTCTGAAGAGGTTTCGTTGAGGAAGAATGTGGTGGAGACTGAATTAGGGAGGGTGTTATTGATGGAGGAGACCTCGTGGCGACAAAAATCCAGGACTTTTTGGTTAAAAGAAGGAGATAAATGTACAAAGTTTTTCCATAGAGTGGCTAATTCACATAGGCGCAACAACACTATTGAGACACTCAAGTCAGGTAATCAAGTTCTCTCTTCCCCTATTGAAGTAGGGGATCATATTGTGAATTACTATGAGAATTTGCTCATGGAACCGTCTTGTTGGAGGCTGAAGCTCGATTTGCCTTTTGAGTCAATTGACATACAGAGTGTGAATTGGTTGGGAAGATCTTTTGAAGAAGATGAGGTGTATAAGGTCATTAGCAGTATGGCTAAAGACAAAAGCACCTGGGCCGGATGGTTTTTCGATGGGTTTCTTCCAACATTGTTGGGAGATTGTGAAAGGTGATGTAATGCAGGTTTTTCTTGAATTCCATGCTTTCAAAAAATTCGAGAAATGTCTTAATGCGACGTTTCTAGCTCTCATACCAAAGAAACATGGGGTGATGGAAGTGGAGGATTTCCGTCCTATAAGCCTGGTGAGTGGGGTTTACAAAATTATTTCGAAGGTCCTTGCTAATCGGTTAAGTGTGGTGATGGGGTAAATTATTTCAAAACCTCAAAATGCCTTTGTACGGTGGCAGTAGATCCTTGATTCAGTACTCATTGCCAATGAGTGTTTGGATCACAGGTTCAAGGAGGGCACATCAGGTATATTATGTAAGCTAGATATGGAGAAAGCATATGATCACGTAAATTGGGATTTTCTCTTTTACTCTCTTGGGAGGTGCGGTTTTGGTGATAGGTGGATTTCATGGATTCGTCATTGTATTACTACTTCTCGATTTTCAGTGTTAGTTAATGGTACCCCTGCGGGCTTCTTTAATAGTTCTCGTGAACTGAGGCAAGGGGACCCTTTGTCTCCGTTCCTTTTCGTTATTGTCATGGAGGCACTTGGCAGGATGGTGAAGGTTGCTGTGGTGGGTGGTTTATTAACTGGATTTTCGGTGGGAAATGATACAAATGGCTCTATTATGATCTCACATCTTTTATTTGCAGATGATACACTCATTTTTTGTGAAGCAGAGTTGGGATAAATTCAAGCTCTACGAGCACTTTTGTTATGCTTTGAAGCTGTGTCAGGGTTTAAGGTCAACCTTGACAAATCTGAGATGGTGGCGGTGGCTGGGGTGCCTCAAATCAGCAGCCTGGCAGCTCTCTTGGGGTGCAAAATGTCTTGTTTGCCCATGAAATATTTGAGTCTCCCTTTGGGGGCGCCTTTCAAAGCAAGAACTATTTGGGAAGGGGTTATTGAGAAAGTGGAGAAAAGGTTGGCTGGGTGGAAATGTTTGTATCTATCAAAGGGAGGCCGGATTACACTAATCACAAGCACTTTATCTAATCTTCCGACTTATTCCTATCTTTATTTCCGTTGCCTGCTGGGGTGGCTAATAGGATCAAAAAGTTATTTCGAGCTTTCTTGTGGGGTGGTTTGGGGGAGGAAAACAAATTTCATCTTTTTAATTGGAATAAAGTTTGTTCCCCAATATCGAGTGGAGGTTTGGGTGTGCGTAATCTAAGGACTTTCAACAAAGCGATATTGGGGAAATGGTTATGGAGGTATCATTTGGAGGGTGAGTCTTTGTGGAAGGAAGTTGTTAACTCTAGGCATGGAGGTGCTTGGGGTGGTTGGTGCACTAATTTAGTGAAGGGGTGGTATGGCGTGGGTTTGTGGAGATATATTACGGGGGGTTGGTAGCGTTTCGAAAACAACATCCGTTATGTGGTTGGTCAAGGTACTAAAATCAGGTTTTGGCAGGATGTTTGGTGTGGTGAGCGCTCTTTGGAGAGGGCATTCCCAGCGCTTTATAGCATTGCAGCTAATAGGGAGGTTGCGGTGGCAGATGTGCTAGTGTTTGCGCATGGTACTTATCAGTGGAACATTCTATTCACTCGGGATAATCATGATTGGGAGCTGTCTACCATTGCAGAATTTTTCAGCTTGCTACATTCCTCCAGAGAGACAATGGCATAGGTTGATAGTATACAATGGAGAACCAGTGGTAGCAAGAAGTTCACAGTGAAGGCATATTATAAAATGTTGGCTTCACAAGGTAATGTACCTTTCCCGTGGAAGAGCATTTGGAGGTCTCGTGTACCCTCCAAAGTAGCCTTTTTTGTGTAGACTGCAGCCCTGGGGAATATTCTAACCACGGACAACTTACGGAGGAGGGGCCTCATTGTGATGGATTGGTGTTCTATGTGCAAAAAACACGGGGAATCAGTAGACCATCTTTTATTGCATTGTGAGATGACAAGAGAGTTGTGGGATGGGATATTTAGTAGAGTGAATGTTGCTTGGGTTATGCCGTCAAAGTTGACTGATATGCTTGCCTGCTGGAAGGGTATTCAAGGCTGTCCCCAGGTGGCCGCAGTTTGGAATATGATACCTTTATGCATTATGTGGTGTATTTGGATGGAGAGGAACGCGATGTGCTTTGAAGATAGAGAGAGAACAATAGCGGAACTTCAGAATTTTTTTCTACGTACTTTACTACTATGGTTTTCAGCTATTGTCCTTAATGGAAACAATGTGCATGATTTCTTATCTTTAATGTAGTACTTTTAGAGTGTATTTAGGTGTTTTCTTTTGTATACTTTCTGTGTACATGGGCTATGCCTATTTTTCATTCATATCAATGAAACTTATTTCTTACTTATCAAAAAAAAAAAAAAAACAAGATAAGGTACTCTTAATTAAAGTGATTCTTCTCCCTTTGGACGAATAGATCATTTTCCAACAAGCCAATCTACATTCAATCTTCTCTATGACCTCGTCCCAAATTGCCTTGGATTTATAAGGTGCCCCCAAAGGAAGACCAAGATACTTCATAGGCAAAATAGAAACCTTGCAACCCAAAATATAAGCCAAATCCCCTAAATTATTGACCAAACCTACGAGGACTATTTCAGACTTTGACAAGTTTACCTTTAAGCCCGATACAACCTCAAAGTATAGCAAAAGTGCCTGTAATGAACAGATTTGATAAGAATTTGGCTCACAAAGGAGAGTAAATGAGAAACATTAATACTGCCATGCGAAGCATTGAGAAGCTCGAAATGAAACCCCAATCCACTGCCGCCCTCAATATTCTGCTGAACACATCTATAACTAAATATGCTATATGAGCTTACAACATTCTTTTTAGTTTCTTGGCATTGATTCTTAATACTTTTGTTTTTATTTGTCAAGCTGTGGATAAAACGATTCAATGGGGCTCCAATTGCACCATTGATTGATCCTTTTAGAGTATAGGCCCAGATGTGGCTTGATCTTCCCTTGGGGCATTACACTTTTGCTTTGTGCATGGTTTCATCTCTTAATAAATACATCTAGCTTTCAATATGCCATATGAGCTTACATCTTTTTAGTTTGTTGTCATTGATTCTTAATACATTTTTTATTTGTCAAGTTGTGGATAAAACGTTAACTTATAGAGAGGTCAATTGAGGTTCATAACAACTCTGGCATAAATAGGGGTGGTAATTCGTGTTCGTGCCGTATCAAGTCATGAATATTAGATTATATGGGCCAGCCATTCCGAACGATACCCGCTGAATTTTTTTGATAGTTAATAAGGGAATTTTATTATCAAGAATAGGCAAAGCCTAAGTACACATGAAATATACAAAGGAAATACCTAAAACTCACTCTAGAAACAATAAGAGGCTAAAGCAAATCATGAAAATTATTACCATTTAATACAAGAGCCTTAGCCCAAAAATACAAAGTAATAAAGAAAAAATCCCTAAGTTCTTTCTTAAGTTGTCCATGGTCAGAATTTTACCAAGAGCCACCAACCAACAGAAAAATGCCACCTTACTAGGTACCTTCACTCTCCAAATGCTTTTCCAAGGGCAATCATAGCCATAATGACAAGTTAGTACCTTGTAAAAGGAACTAACTGAAAATCTGGAATTTCCGTAGGGAAGCTTCCTAGGGTGCTGTGCACGAGACTGAGGTTTACTCTGCAGGGGTGGGTTTGAAGGGTTCTGCCTTGGAAATGTTTCCCTACATAAAAGAAAGAAAGAAAGAAGGCTGCTTTTAGATGTTCCTTTGTCTTTCAAAATTTTCTACAAAGAAAAGGGTTAGTCTCTTGGTTAGTGAGGGCTCGGTAGAATGAAGAAACATTGAACTTCCTCTTTTTAGAAGAGCACACAAGGACCTCATCACCTTCTCCAATATTCTCTCCTATTGAGTACAATATATTAAAAGAACTCTGAGAAGGCATAGACTTCCCAATCTTTCGTCATTGGGCTATGCTATTATCTTATGAATAAAACTTCTTAATTACCTAACCCCTAACGCTTGGCTCAAGTGGTAAGGACCTTAGCTTGGGTGGTATGCTCCCTCTTGTTGATATTGTCATAACCATTTGCCCAATAGGGCACAATTGAAGACCAACAAATTCAGAACTCCCAAACCTCTCCTAGAGAGGTAGGAGTGCATTCCTAGCTTCTTAGTACATTTAGCAACCTTGTGTGAGTTCTTAATTCCTTGTCAGCTTATGTGCGAATTCTTGCTTGATGTCGCATGCAGCTAGTAAAAGGAATCTTAGTTTTGAGTTTCGGCCTTTTTTGGTTGAGCTTGTTCTTCTACTCGTAAAGATACTTTTTTCTTTCTTTTATTGGCACCACGTGTCCGAGAACAAAGTCCCCGCTAATCCGAGGGATGTACAGGCCGTCGGTAAGGAGTTTCCCGCAAGTGCACCTCGGGTAATTCAAGGGAAAGTTTCCCGAGCCAGATGGCCCCTAGAAATTATTTTCACCCAAGAGTATTTGAATTTTAGACCTAGAGGGAACATACCACCAAGACCAAGGCCTTTACCACTTGAGCCAACTCCTATGGATTTCTTTTTTCTTCTGAATCAATGCTTGGATTTCATAAATCCTTGCATGATGCTAGCTAGATTTCAATGCATTATATGCTTCATTTTTTTGTGCCAAGTTACTTACTTTTTTTTTTTTAATTTTATGCCGATTAAAAAAAAATGGCAGCTTGGGGGAGGGGGTCCCTACCCGTAGCTACTCAGTGGCCCCAGGAGGATATCTGTGGGAGGTTCTTAGTGGTCCTAGAGAGTTAGGTACTGTCTCAACCAACATGGGTGTTAAGGGATTTGCACCCAAGCACTGTGTGAGGGGAGTGAACACAATTACCTTTCATTTACTTGCTGCTGTGGTTGGAGGTAGTGTGTGTTTTTATGAAGTTGACAGTTGTATGAACCTTTTTATTTCCTTCAAAATTATAAAATGTAGTACTTTGTGTTTTCCATTCTGAAAGTATGTGAGTTGAGTAAAACCATTATTTACCATGACTTGGCATGGGGGCTGATGCTTTGGACTTCTTACCTGTATTGCTAGACATTGACTTCCTTGTCTTCTGTTTTAATATTCTTCGACTTCTACATTTTAGACTTCTTGTTTTTGGAGTAGCTATTTAAATGTCTTATTAGAAATAAGAAGCCTCATTTACACATGACGTGTACACAATGCTGTCTTAGAGAATTACATAAGCAAGGAAGGGAGTTTATAAAATCGAGAAACTTAATCATAGAAGTTGTTCCAAGCACATAAGACCACTTGAACAAGAATCACAAGACCACTGATTTCAACTCATCAATGATCTCAAGAAGACTGTATACCCCCATCCTGTGTACTTGTCTTACTCTCTTAGTTACCTTATCTTTTGTGAAATCTTATGAAAAAATCGGGTTTTGTTGGATTTATGCTATTCTTTATGTTTATGGATGTAGCCTGGTATGGTTATGGCTTATTGTGTACTGCAGTGGAAAGATGATTGACGGGATTCTTTTGGATGTTAAGTTGACTGATATTATTATTATTTTTTATTTTGCTTCATGTACAGAAAGTAGATGAGAAAGCAATAAATAACGTTTTCTTGAAGGTGCTTGATAATTATATTAAATGGTGCAAGTACTTGCGGATTCGTGTTGCTTGGAACAGGTTACTTGTGAACATGCTGCTATTTTGAAATAGTTAGTTCCTTTGTTCTCTTCTTATCTGGGTTCTAATTCTCCACAGTATAGAAGCAATTAATCGGGACAGGAAGCTTTTTCTGGTTTCATTGTACTTCCTTATCTGGGGTGAAGCTGCAAATGTCCGTTTCCTTCCTGAATGCATTTGCTATATATTCCACCATGTAAGCCTCTATCAATGGTCTTATAATCTTTTGACCTTTTGTTCCGCTATCATCCTCTGTTCTATTTTAATCTAAGGAAATCTGTCTCTAGGGCAGTCATAACTTTTTGTGTTGTAATTGTGTTATGAAAGTCATCCTGTGGTAATCGGCACTCTTTTTCTGTACTGCATAATAATTGATTACCATAGAAATGTGAGTCTGTCTTCTGTATGAAATAACTTGTTTTAGTTTCTAAACGTTAGCGTTAAAAATCATTCTAAAATGAGTTGGCCGCAACCATAAGTGGAAACGAGTCACTATTGATGATTATGTGGGTAACTATAGACTGGTTCTTATACTTGTAAGATTGTGGCCAGATAATTGTCCAAAACATTTATGAGAATGGTTCTTTCTTTGGGTATGTTTTTTTAGTTTTACAACCATCTTAATTCAAAGAGAAGTTTGCAAGAAATTACACAATATTAGTTTTATGTTTTAACTATAGTACTGAAAAGTTAAATCAATTGTGTTCCTTCAGATGGCAAGAGAGTTAGATGCAATTTTGGATCATGGAGAAGCTAATCGTGCTGCCAGTTGTGTAACTGAAAGTGGTTCTGTGTCCTTCCTTGAGCAAATTATTTGCCCTATCTATAAGACGATGGCAGCGGTAAGTGGATCTTTGTTATATTCATATGGCTTTGAGTATAACTTGGGAGGTTATGTTATCCATCGAAGTGTTTACCTGTGAAGGAAGCTTTTCCTTTGTTAATCTTTGGAGAGCAGATTCTGAAGCCTGCCCCAAGATAGTCTCTCTGTCTTGCAGAAATTTGGTTTTGGCTTTTCATTTAAGTATTGGACTTTTTGTTAGAATCTCGCAATCAAAACAAATGTTTAACTTAACGTACATATCTATTTTTGCAACGAATTATGCTTGGGGGAAGTTAGTCATTAATATGTCATTATCTTTGGTTACTGGCATCATACATGTAAGCTCGATCAATGCCCTCTCCCAAGGTTAGTAATGTGGCTGTACCTTTCCTGTCATTTGTTAGCTCTGTCCGCTGCAAGTTAGCTACATAAAGTGTGAATAGAGGTGTCTCGTGAAATTTTTCTTCAAGAACTGAACTAAGAGGTTCACTCTCTGGAGTTTCCCCTTGACACCTTTGTAACCTCAAGTTGGCTGGTGTACATCATGATAAAGTTTGTGGATTTCATTGAGTTAGCATTGTCCCTGCTAAACAACTTCCCTTTTTTGACAATATTTTGACAGCAGATCCCCTATCTCAAACATTTGGGAAATACCTTACAGATGAGATTTATCCTTTTTCCGTTGCTCTTCTTTCTTGAGTTGGTTATAACTTTTAGGTTTCTTTAAGTGCATTTGGGTGCCCCTGGCTTTGAAAAAGTTGATGAATGGTTGGTTTGTCATGCCTGGGTTAGGAAGGTTTACTTCATTCAGAACGCAATGGAAATTCTATGCATGAATCAGAGAAATCAAAGCAGAGTATTGTTTTCTACAGTTAAAGGATCTAAGGATGTTGTTTTGTAGTATTATTGATGTGATGTCTTCTTGTTCTCTCTCTTGTTTTTTATTTCAAAGGAGATTTTAAAAGTCATACTTGTTTTCATTTAATATCTACTTCCAATTGTTTTAGCAAGTATTTATGATATGCTTTTATTAATATACAGGAAGCTGCTAGAAATGATAATGGGAAAGCTGCACATTCAGCATGGCGGAATTACGATGACTTCAATGAATATTTTTGGTTTGATTTTTTCATATATCTGTATTTTTCAGATTTGTTTCGTAGACTTTGAAGTATTCTTTTCATGCCGTCTTGTGTACATTTTGTATGTAGGTCATCTGCTTGCTTTGAGTTAAGCTGGCCAATGAAGAGGAATTCATCGTTCTTTTGGGAGCCTAAAAACTTGAAAAGGGTTAGTTTGGATGATGGGTTGTGGCCAAAATTTACCATTGTTTGTATATTCCATTACTCACAATTTTTGAAACCCAAACAAGAAATATCATTGGTCAAAATTAATCATGTTTTGTATATTCCATTACTCAAATTCGGAAAACTGAAAAAGCCAAGTATTTGTTATCCAAGTTTAAAATGAAGTGTGGTGTACTGTGTGGGGGATGGTATTCAATGGGATTACGAGTTGTCTGATGTGCCTACCTCACTGCAATTTGATTAAAACCAAACTTGGCTTGGCTACACATCCATACAAGGGTGTTGGTAATTGGTAAATTGTGTGATGATAACAATTACAAAACATAGATGCTCAGCGAAAAAGGCAATAAAGGAAACTTTGGTCTTCCTATCATCATTCTGCTCTAGTGTTAAATGTTTATATTCTCTAATCATTTACCTCCTTTCATCCAGTGTACATGGGCTATGCCTATTTTCATTAACATAATCCTCTAACCTACAAAAAAAAAAAATATTTACTTCCTTTCGCTTAACTTCTGTTTGTTTTTTCATTTTTTACCTCAAACTGGCAGACTGGTAAAAGCACCTTTGTTGAGCATCGGACGTTTCTTCACTTGTACCGAAGTTTTCATCGTCTCTGGATTTTTTTGGCTTTAATGTTCCAGGTTACTGTTGTGCTTCCAAGCAGTACTATGTTTATTTTGAGTGAAACTTGTTCATTGTTAAGATAACAGATGCTTATTTTCTCATTAATTACAGGTTTTGACAATTTTAGCCTTCAACAACGGACACATTGATTTGGATAGTTTCAAGACAATACTCAGCATTGGGCCCTCATTTGCAATCATGAACTTTATAGAAAGTATGTTCTTTGCGTCTTTGCTGAATTTTGTGATCATTTCTCATAAATAAATGCCAAATCTCACCATCTTTACACTTGTTTGCCTTCTGTTCATTGGATCATGTGCTGCTTGCATAGGTTGTTTAGATGTCTTGCTTATGTTTGGGGCTTACACCACAGCAAGAGGCATGGCTATCTCAAGGCTGGTTATTAGGTTTTTCTGGTGTGGCTTGAGCTCTGTTGTTGTAACATATATTTACCTGTGAGTTTGCAATATACTTTTATGTTGTCAGCTACCAAACTGTCTTTACTTTACTTGTGACTATATATTGATAAGTTTATAAATGGTTGCAAACTCTCAGGAAGGTTCTGCAGGAAAGAAATGACCATAATTCAAATAATTCTTTCTATTTCCGGATATACATTCTTGGTGTGGGCATTTATGCGGCATTACGTTTGGTCTTTGCCTTTTTACTGAAAGTTCCAGCATGTCACACTCTGTCTGAAATGTCTGATCAGTCGTTCTTTCAGTTTTTTAAGTGGATTTATCAGGTAAGTTCTGTTCAATATGTATTCTATAGAAATAATGTCCAATTAGTATGTAGAGGATATGACTGATGGAATGATCTGCTTCTTAATCTGCATATTTCAGGAGAGATACTATGTTGGACGTGGTCTTTTTGAGAGGATGGGTGATTATTGCAGGTTTGCTTTGTACTAAAGAAATTTCAGAATTGATTTCTTAAAACCTGTTTTACGTTTTCGTTTTAGATAATACTAAACTGCTTTTAGTAAGTATATGATAAAACTATTTTCCTCTAAGTGTTCTCTCCTAAATCAAACATTTGATATTGTCCATATTTTACATTGTTGGGGAGTGTACTTATCAAAAAAACATTGTTGGGGAGTGTTATTCAGATTATTAAAGGACACGCACTTTCATTATGATCTTACCATAGTGAGTGGTAGATGTGTCTTGCTTGTAAGATTTCTAATCACCCTGGAATTGCAGGTATGTGCTCTATTGGCTGGTGATCTTGACATGCAAATTCATATTTGCTTACTTTCTCCAGGCAATCATCATTTCCTAATATTTCTTTCATAGTTAATTCATATCTGACTGTATTATGATATGTAGGAATAGATTTTCATTACGCACATATCCTTAGTTAATCTGTACTCCTATGGCAGATCAAACCTCTTGTGAAACCCACCAATATTATTGTGAAGCTTCGGTCTTTGGATTACTCATGGCATGATTTGATCTCAAAGAGTAAGTTCATTGCTCGTTTACTTTTTCTGACCTCTTCTTTTTTAGTCACTTTGTTTTTGTTTGCATTGAGTTTCTCAAATTTGGGTCCATGTTACATTATCTGGTAGTATTTAGTCTGTGTAGTCAATTATTTTTATGATAAGTAATTGAGATGTGGGCATTCCATACCAATATTATTCTCGAGTGGTGAGCTTATGTAAATTTGAAAAAAATGGGTAACTCTGAACTCATTCTTTTATGTTGAAATTGAAAATTTCTGGTTGATGCTGTAATTGAAGCAGCTGCTATTTGCTACTGACTTATGTTTGTTATTTTGGCAGATAATAATAATGTCTTGACTGTAGCTTGTCTATGGTCTCCTGTTGTGGCTGTGAGTATTCTTTATCTTTGGCTCCATTGTTTCAATATCAGATAGGAATTCGATGTCTGGTTGCTAGCTGAATGTTGTATTAACAAAGGCAATACCCTTGGGGTTATGGTAGCTGGCTTTAGATGTTGGTCAAAACAAGTGCATAGTGTTTTTATAAGTAAAAGTAAAACTTTATTAATAGAAGAAGGCATAGCCCAAGTATACAGGAAGTATACACAGAATATGCCTAATTGCCACTAAGCACTAGTGATGGATACGAGCAAATTATGAAAACTGTCCTCATTACAAGTTATGACCGAAGCCCAAGAAAATAGTGTTAAAAAAGAATCTCTTCAGCTCATCCAAGGAACACTCTTGGTCTTCAAAAGAATTAAAACACCTATTATTTCTCTCCATCCACAAACACAAGTGCATAGTGATTTGACCTATCAAGGTCTATATCAATACTACTGAGCCTGAGACACCCACACCCTGGTTTGGCTCAGCCATAGGGCTTTTCTTAGTTACCATTATGATCAAATTGGAAACCTTTATGCCTAGGTTATTCTTGTTCCATCAGTATGCACATATTATATCTACTCGGCCATATCTCAATTTCTAAATATTTTCTCTTTTTCAGATCTATCTCATGGACATTCACATCTGGTACACTCTTTTGTCAGCAGTTGTTGGTGGTGTAAAGGGTGCACGAGCTCGCTTAGGCGAGGTATCTATATTTTTATGGTTTATTTCTTCAGCAACAGGGAGTGCTTTTTTTAATGGCCACACTCTAAATATTCATTTATAATGTGGTAGTTTTTATTCCCCTTTCTTCATAAATCTTACATTGTCAATTGCTCATTGCTGATTTATGTCAGATACGTTCAATTGAAATGGTACATAAACGTTTCGAGAGCTTCCCTGAAGCCTTTGCCAAGAACCTTGTCTCACCAGAAACTAGAAGGTAGGTTTCCATTCATTATTTTTAGAACTATGTATAAATGGCAATCATGGTGCAAGGAAGTGTTGGAAGTAATCGACTTTTGTTAAATAATTTTTATAATTGCTAGATTTGTTATAGCGGTATAAAGTGTGGATTTGTTTTGAAAATGTTATTGAACTTAGAGACGGTATTTTGAATTCCTACTGTCATGGTCCAAATCTTTACACACTCTAGCATGCGTGTTGTAACACCCCCTTCCCGTAGGCTAGGTGTGTCACGTATTTTTCATAAAAAAATTCCGGCAAGAGATTCTCTAAGTTCATAATTAAAAAGATTACTGAAATTTATCGGAAAATAAAAGGGTCTCATAAAATTTTCATCCCAAAAACATTAAATGAATAAACTGAATAATTTCATGTCATAAAAGACATGTTTTATTTTAGAAATGTCTGAACTAAAAATAAAATGCTCCTTTTACTCCTGGCCTGCCTGCTCGTAATCATCATCTTCACCTGGGTAGTTAAAAACATGAAAATAAACTAAAATGAGTCGATGACTCAGTAAGAAATCCATCACAATGTAAACGTAATAAACATAAGATTTTCATAAGAACTTTCATGCTGAAGACTTAAACATTCATGACTGATCATGCTAATGCTTATGCTATGTATGACTGATTCATCTGAACTAACTGACTGATTTATCTGACTGGCCAACACACTTAACCCTGTGTGCAAGGTTGTGCACCAGTCCCACATCCCGCTGCAGCAAGGGGAACTGCTGATAGTACTCTAGCGTACTATGGTGGACCACGACTGAGTTCATGGCTTGCACACCACCCTGAACTGAACTGCATTGGTACCATGCATCTGAATGGCCATCTTATTAACTGATCTGAACTTATCTTACACTTGAATTTAAGATGGCTTACATGTCTTATGCACATGAGATGCATGACATAATACTTATATAATTATAACTTCTGAATCTAAACATGATGCGGAATGACATGATCGTGTGCTATGCTGAATGACATGCTTGCACATGACATGAGCGGTTCATAAATAATGGTTGACAATAAACTGGCTTGAATAATACATATAGACTAACTGTGATGATCCTAATTTATGATCAAATTACTTACCTCGCTGCGTTTCTTCTTGAATAAAACTTCGTAACTTGAGACCTATATACAATAAATAACTATCACTAAATTGTTTGGAAATTAAATAAATACTAATATCTTACTTAACTAAATTTGAAATTCTAAAAGGTAATCAAACAATTATTTTGTTTAACACTAAAATCAATAATTCTTAGCATTTAAAATTACTTAAAATACTAGTTTATAATTTTGTGAAAATATTCGAGCTATTTTAAAATAATTCATAAAACTTAAATTCTTAAACTAAGTTTCATTTCTTAACATAGTTATTAAATCTTATAAGAAATCTTATAAATATTAATATCGTTTAAATATTCTTAACATCTTTCTTAACTTTCCTATTTAAAGTATCAATAATAATTTTTATTAAAACTCTATTAAATAGATAAAAGAAATCTTAACTAAATTATTAGTCTCAATAATCTACTTTAAAATATAATTTAAAATTCTTTAAACATTTTCTTATAAATTAAGCATCTGACTAATATATTAATTTAATAAAATATAATTCTTCTTTAAAATATTAAGTCTAATAAATCACTAAGAATATGCTTGAAATATCATAAATTCGGCCCAATTAAAATCACAAGTTGTAATATATAATAAGTCTAATTATCCTTAGCTTTAGCCCACAAAAGAAATGTCCACCAGATTTAAAACAAGGCCCGAAACACAATTAAAACATAGGCTAACAATTAAGCCCATCTTCATAAGGCCCAAGCCCGTTTGTAAACTCAAGTGATACCCATTCTCGGCAGAAGGAATAAGGGTGCTGGAGAATTAAAACACTCTGAACAACAAGCCGTGCGCGAGAGAAGAGAGAGCTCACCGAGAGAGGTGCTCGACGGAGATGGGGATGGCAGTTCTGGGTGGCTGGAAGCGGCGCGACTGGAGGTTTATCTACGGTGGTGCAGCACCGAGCGGGAGGGAAAGAGAGAGTTAGAGAGAGAGAGAGAAACTGTTAACCGAAACAAAAGAGAGTGGGAAGAAGGCTGGGCTGCCGAGGCCTTACCGGAAAAATAGAGGGGCTCGACGGGGGCTGCAGGTCGGCGGCTTCTGTGGTGGTTGGAGAGGGGTTCGGCGCTCCAAGGGTTGGCTATCGAGGAGGAGGGCGACGGGCAGAAGTTACTGTTCAACGCACAGGGTGCTTTCGAAACAGAGGATTCTCGGCTCAAGGGTTTTTCTCTCGTGTACGGGTAAGCACAATTTTATAGTGGTAGAATGATAGAGAAAAATAAGAGAAACCCTAGAAGAGTAGAGATGTGCACGTGAAAAAAAATAGAGACGTGCATATGTAGAATTTTACTCGGCAACTGGGTTGAATTTCTCCCCTAGGATGTTAGCGAAAAACACTGAGAGGCAAACAGAGGCTAATCATCGAGATAGGTTCGACTGATTAGAGGGAAAATAAAATTTTAAATTTCAAACAAAAAAAAACTCTAGTAAATGTAGTCCGATACCCTTTAGAAATCCTTAACAAAATGAAATTCTAACAAAATTTTAAATAATAACTATAGTCGAAAATATAGAGATAAAGTGGATATAATTTCTGATAAAACTTTAATCATAATAATATAAATTTTAAAATAAAAGTTTACTAGAAAAAAATTTACTTATCTACCCTAAAACAAAAACAGGTATGTTACACGTGTGCACACAAACACACATATGGGTATATCTTTTAAATATATATATATATAAAGAACACTTGGCAATACAATTCTAATCCTTGGCACCATGTATGTTCTTGAATGGTAATACATTTCTCATCGTTTACTTGACACTTGATTTTGTTGTTAGAGAGAGAACAGATTCTATAATGAATGTGATTTTTTTTTTTATAATTAATATGAGAATTTTATTCCAAGTAAATATGCAGAACCCAAGTACACAGGAAGTATACAAGAGAATATACCTAAATACATCCTAGAACAAGAAATGACTAAAGCAAATCATGAAAATTATCTCCATTCAATACAAGAGCCTTAGCCCAAAAACACAAGGTACTAAAGAAAAACTCCCTAAGTTTTCTTATCGAGCGTTCTCTATCTTCAAAGCAACTCCCATTCCTCTCCAACCATAACCACCACATCAAGCACAAAGGGATCATCTTCCACACGGCTATAGTACATTATCTCTTCACTAAACCTTACCAACATGCAAAAAGGTCCATCACATGCTTAGGCATCACCCAAGCAATACCCGTCCTACTGAAGATCTCATTTCACAAAGTCTTAGGAGATGCTTGGAGAATGAGATGAGATGAAAATTTTGTAAATAGTGAAATGATTTTAGTTATGATGTTTTATTGGGATTTGGGAAGGGAGAGAGAAAAAGTTGTATAAAAATATTATAAAGTTAAAATATTGTTAAAATATAATTTTTTAATATTATATTTGTTTTGAGATTTGAAAAAGTTGAATTATTTTTTATGTTTTGTTGGGAAGTTTGGGAAAGTTGTAATGATTAGATGAAATGTTGAATATTTGAAATTGAAAAGTGTTTGTGTTTGAGTGATGTTTGGGAATGAGATAAGATGAGATGAAATCTCTTCCTCTTAGTGACCTCACAATGAAGAAAAAGATGTTCAGCAGATTCACCATCTTTCTTACGCATAAGACACCTATTTACTACAAATAGTCCTCGTTTTCTCAAGCTATCCGTGGTCAAAAGTTTTCCAAGAGACCAACCAACAGAAAAATGCCACCTTACTAGGCACCATAGATCTCCAAATGCATTTCCAGGGTTAACCTTGACACAATGACAGGCTAACGCCTTATAAAAGGAGCTAACCGAAAATCTGGAATTTTCAGCATGCAACCACAGCAGACTATCCTCCCTTCCTTGAGCAATCTTCATATCATATAATCTTCCAAAAAAATCAAAGACTACATATACTTCCCAATCATGCACATCTCTATTAAATTCCACATTCCAATGAAGATTATTATTAAAAAAATAAAAGGAATCAGCCACTGCAGCACCTTGATCCCTAACAATCCTAAAAAGATTGGGATAAACATACTTAAGAGCTGAATGCCCACACCAAATATCATGCCAAAAATTAATCTTTGTCCCATCCCCCACTTCGTATCTAATATGTTTGACAAATTCCCCCCATCCCATCCGAATGGAATTCCATAAACCTACCCCATACGCTCCTCTTACTTCATTAGAACACCAACTCCTCCACATCCATATTTAACATCCGCAATATTTCTTCATAATGTATCCCTCTCAACATGATACCTCCAAAGCCATTTCCCAAGAAGAGCTTTGTTAAATAGCCTCAAATTTCGCACCCCCAAACCTCCACAAGAGACTGGGGAACAAACCTTATTCCGATTAACCAAGTGAAACTTTCTTTCCTCCTCATTACCATCCCAAGTTAAAGAGCTTTGTTAGGACGCCACACCACAGTCTATTTTAGAAGGTCTTCATAATAGTTCACGATATGGTCTTGAATAACCTCAGGGGTTTGGTGCACTATGTTACCCGATTGGATCACCTCAATCACATTATTACGCCTGTGGGAATATGCCATTTTGTGAAATAACTTAGTACATTTATCGCCCTCCTTCAACCATGTCATCCTTGATTTTTGTCTCCAAGAAATTTCTTCCATCAACAAAACCTTTTTTAACTCAGACACCACCTCAATCTTTCTCAACGAGGGGACTCCTCAGTGACCTCCCCTACTTATAGAGAATGCAACTCATTCCAAAGAAGACTTTTTGCTCATCCGTGTGTCTAAAAACCTCAATGTTCCACTTCTTTAAATTCAGCTTAAGGGCTTTGAGTTTACCAGCCACAATAAAACTGGGGGTATCGTGAAAGGAATAGGAATCCCACCAATCCCTTATCCTCTCCACAAAACCAACCATTTGTAGCCACATATTCTCAAATTTAAAGTAACTCCTATCTCCATGAATGCCCTCACATATAACAAGATGGGAAAATGATTAGAGCATGCCTGTGTCAATCTCTTTTGGCTTAAGTCAATGTAATGTGTCTCCCAAGAAGTAGAAACTAGAAATCTGTCCAACCTTGACCCCCATTTACTATTCGACCACATGAAAAACCTCCCAATCAAAGGAAGATCAATCAAGTTAAGATAAAAAATAGCTCCGAGAAGTCTTCCATTGACCTTGTCAAATAAGTAGCCCCTTCCCTCTCACATGGGAAATGTACAACATTAAAATCCCCACACATGACCGAAGGTAATTCCCATAAATAATACAAACCTGCCAGTTCTTCCCACAAATAGCTCCTTTCTCGATCTGCATTAGGTCCACACACACCTGCAAGAGCCCACCTCCACCCATCCTCAATATTCTTGAAAGACCTAGCCACTGAATAATTTCCAATACAATCCTCTACTAACTCCACCCCTCCTGACCAAAGAAGCTAAATAACTCCACCCCACACACGAACAATCCCTTAGGCTTCAAATAATATTTATGTCAACATGGCACAACTTAGTCTCTTGAAGACAAACAATATCAACTTTCCAACTACGGAGAATGGATCGAATGCAAAGTCGCTTGTTAACATCATTGATCCCCCTAACATTCCACGATAAGATTCTAGGCTTCATAAGATAAACAACTCTCCCGCCCCTTCAATCTTTCCCTTCCAACACTATTCTCCTTGTTATCATAATTAATAGAACAATTCAATCTTTTCAGCTCTCTATCCTTTTTGGCTGTTGTCTTCAACGCATTGGTCTACTTGCTTCTATAGCAACTAAAAGGGCCTTAAATTGCTCTTCAAAGCCTCCGCAGGAAATCCCCACATACCCCTGTAACTCCACCACCTTTTTTAGCACCCAATCCAAAGATTTAGGAACTAGTGGAATAGCATATAGTGGGGTAGGACTACTCAACTCATTTTTATCGCCCCTTTTCTCACAAACCATCATTTGAAAAGCCATAAGCCAACTGACATCACTTCCCCTGAAGAGTAAGCCGACTACAACTCCCCAAGCAGCACCTCTGTTGTGCTCCCCAAGCCACCCACGACCATTCCACCGGAAAGGAATTGGTCACCCATCTATGGGACAAGCTCTGTCCTAGGTACCTCTGCTGCTGGGAGGCTGGGCTGCGTTGAGAGCTCCTTGATCTCCCCATCAAAAGCAACCCCACCGTCAAGGTCTTCTAACATCTCTCCATCCTCGATTTCCATCCATCGATGTGATTGTGTCGACCCACCATGATGATCGTCAGCGACTGGTGGAAGTTTTTGTGTTGGGGCTGGGTTCGACAGGACATATTGGCGCAGTGGGGGAGCTGCTAAGACCTTAGGCCGATATATCGGCAGAGACTCGATTCTTCTCCATTCAGATTCTTTTTGGACCTAATCCTTGGGCCAACCCATTTCCCTTTGACGGCCCAGCGTGATCAATAAGTGTGATCAATAGGCCCATTTGCAAAGCCCCCTTCCCCTTAACACATCGTTTTAGCCAAAATATATTATCCATCAGATATCCCACTTGTTGTTCCATTTCAGCCAAAGCCTACAACACCCTTACCTCATTTAGACCCACCACGTCCTTGCCACCCCCCTGACAAGTCTGCGCCTTAGCTAAAATGGAAGAGCTACCTGTACCTGGCAGGCCTGCCTTCTCTGCAAGCTTCGAGGCTCGAGGTATCGCCTTCTACCCTTGGAGTACCTCTCTACTAGACCGAGGAGTTGACTAATGCACGGTCGACGATGGTGGAGGCACCCGTGGAGGACCACCTCCTCTTCCAACCTCCTTCGACACCCCTGCCTGTTTCAACCTTCCCATGCCCCCTTTGACTCTATTTTCCTCGCACGCACCAAAGGATGAAGATCAAAGCTCCTTCAAGGTGTCGCTGAAATTCCTCCAACCCTCTCCCGTCCACCCTTCCGGTACCACGATCAGACCTCGCTTCTTCTCGTGATCGAACTCCGATAGAGAGAACCTAACATGATAGTTGTGACACCTTTGCACCACGAGCACCTGGTTACCTTTTCTACGAGTTTTAAGGAACTCAGATGATCCTATTGAAGCCACATATTCCCTCACCAATGAAGCCAACCACACCAGAGCTTCATGATTGATAAAGATATATTTCACCACTCGGCAACTACCCTTCGTGATTCTCCACCACATATCGTTTTCCCTCTTAAACGCAAAAGTCTTGTGATCAATAATAACATCTCTGCATGACCCCATTGCAACCATCCAAACGACAAACAAAAGAGAACGAAACGCTAATCACCGCAATAGTCTTATGCCATTAACAAAACACCATCAACGAAGTAACACCAACTGTGTGATATTTTGTGTATGTACAAAAAGAAAAAAAATGTAATCATTGTTTAATTAAAATTGCTAAAGTATGAACAATCAAAGAATGCCCAATGTAAGAGAAAGGAAATATGTAGGAAGACTAGAGAACGTGCTCTTTATCATGGTAACTCTTCCCTTTTTTGACAAGTATAACTTCTTCTAACCAGCTAACATCCTCTAAATCTTCTCTATCATCCCATCCCAAATTGTAATAGATTTGTGAGGAGCACCCAAATTGTAAAACATGTGAGATTATAATTTTGCTTCGAGACTCATCTCCCACCAAGAAAGTTGACAAAAAACTCCCTTCCACCGCTGCTTCAATCATTCGACCCAAAGCATCCATAACTAATACAAAAAGAAAAGGAGACAAAGGATCTCCTTGTCTCAATCCACGGGAACTACTGAAAAAGCCAACCGGAGTGCTTTTCACCAGAATAGAGAATTTTAGCCGTCGAAATACAATGCTTTATCCACGAACACCACTTCTCACCAAAACCGTATCTCCCAAGTAAGTAGAAGAGGAACTCCCAATTAACACGATCATATGCCTTTTCGATGTCCAATTTAACTAAAATTTCAGATTTGCCAATTCTTATTCTACTTTCCAAACATTCATTGGCTATTGAAACCGAATCAAGGATTTGTCTTCCCCTCACAAATGCATTCTGAGACTTCATAATAATCTTATCCATCACTGCACTTGTGCGATTAGCTAGAACCTTGGAAATGATCTTGTTCACCCCATTTACCAAGCTAATAGGCCAAAAATCCCTCATTTCCACAACCCCCACCTTTTTAGGAATGAATGCAATAAATGTAGTATTAATACTTTTCTCAAATTTCATAAACGAATAAAATTTAAGAAAAAATTTCATAATATCTTCTCACACAATGTCCCAAAAAGCTTGAAAGAAAGCCGTAGAAAAACCGTCTGGGCCTGGAGCCTTATCCCTTGCCACGCCTCTAACCACATCAAGCACTTCCTCTTCTTCAAAGGTTCTCTCCAACCACTCCGCATTCAATTGATCAATGGACTAAAAAACCAGCCCATCGAACTTTGGTCTTCACATGTATTCTTCCCAAAAAAGCTTCTCATAATAATTCATAATATGATCCGTAAGGGCCCCATGATCCAAAAGAATGTTATTGCTTACATGAAGAATCTTAATAGCACTATTTCTATGATAGGAATTCGCCATTTGGTGAAAAAATTTTGTACTCTTGTCGCCTTCCTTCTTCCAAGAAACCCGGGATTTTTGCCTCCAAGAAATTTCCTTCATGAGAGTGATTTTCTCTAAATCAGCAACCACCCCTTTTTTCCTCACCGGAGATATTCCCCAACAGCTCCCTATCCTCCAAAACCTGCAGCTGTTCCATAAGTTGCTTCCTTCTATTTTCCACATTTCCAAACACCTCTGCATTCAATTTCTTCAAGTATTGTTTTAGAGCTTTAAGTTTTCCTGCCAATACAAAGCTAGGAGTACTTGAAAAATGATATGAAGACCACCACATCCTCACCCTATCAACAAAACCCTCATTCTCCAACCATATGTTTTCAAATTTAAAGTATCGACGCCCCCTAGCAATGCCCCCACAATCCAACATAATAGGATAACGATCAAAAACAATTCTCGGACTGCTGCTTTGGGAAAGATTTTGATGGCCGACAATCTAAGGAAACACGGGATGATCGTGATGGGTGGTGTTACATGTGTAAAAGCAACGACGAATCAATTGAACACCTTTTCCTGCATTGTTAGGTGGCAAGGGAGCTATGGGCGGGTATTTTCAATCGGGCTGGGTTGTCTTGGGTCATGCCTAAGAATGTGGTGGAACTTTTAGCATGTTGGAATAGGCATCATCATTGTTCCCAACTGGCAGCGACATGGAGGATGGTTCCTTTGTGCCTATTGTGGTGTATATGGATGGAACGCAACGAGAGGCACTTCAACAACAAGGAGAGAAATGTGGGGGAATTATGGAACTTTTTTGTATTTACTTTAGTTCAATGGTTGGCTGCTATTGTACTAAAGGGAGGGAATGTTCATGAGTTCTTGTTTTCTTTTCAGCCTTCTAGAATGTAATTAGGAGTCTCTTTTGTATACTTCTTGTGTACATGGGCATTGCCTAGTTTCATTCAATCAATAAAATTTATTTCTTATTAAAAAAAAAAAAAAATTTTAGAAGCCTTTTCTGGCACAAATCTGGAAAAGAAGGTTCCCAAGAAGCCAACAGCAGAAATCTGTCAACCTAGAATTATGCTCTCCCATTTGACCACATAAAACCCCTCCCGCCATGGGTAAATCAATCAAATCTAACTCAAAAATGAGATCTGAAAATACAGTCATAGCATGAGAGAGATGAGAATCCCCTACTCGATCACAAGGAAACCGAGTAATATTAAAATCCCCTCCGAAACACCAAGGGAGATCCCACCAATAGCAAAGACCTGCCATTTCATCCCACAAAATTCTCCTTCTAGTATCTGACTTTGGGCCATATACCCCCACAAAAGCCCATTCGACTCCATCATCCACACTCTTAAAATGACACGCCACCAAGAATTCTCCCGCGTAATGTTCTACTAATTCCACAGCCCTCCTATCCCACATAACAATGATGCCTTCTGAAGCCCCATTCAAAACTAACTCAACCCACCCCACACAATGATGGCTCCACAAACTATTAACAATAGATTGATTAACAAACTTCAGTTTAGTTTCTTGAAAGCAAATAACATCAGCCTTCCACTTCCGAATCAAATTCTTAACCCAAAGACGTTTTCTGAAATTAGTAAGCCCCCGAACATTCCAAGATATGATCTTAGGTTTCATGGATAACTGTTGGGAGCCCTCTCCTTGCCTTTATCAACAAAGTCACTCCCTCCCCTAGCATTATAGTTGATGGAACGCTCCAATCTCTTCAATTCCCGCAACTTTTTTGAAGTCGATCTGGCCAAGGACGGTTGACTAGCCTCAATAGCTATAAGGAGAGCTCTAAATTGTTCCTCAAAACCATCACAAGAGGTCCCCCCACAATACCTGATTTCTTCCACCTTCCTCATCACACAATTAGATAATTTATTTGTCCATTTAATGCTTGGAGGAATGGAGCATAATGGATCAGGATCAAGATCCTCATTTGATTCAAGCAACTCACCATATTCACAAAACTTAGAACCTTCCCCTCCACCAAGAACCATATGCAAATTAGAGTGATTAATTTGGGTACACGGAACCCCAAAAACAAACTTCTTCTCAGCATACCCTGAGATAGACACCCTCATCCCCTCACTATAGTCATCCTCCTCCACTTCGACTCCCCTTGCGACCAACCCAATACCACCATTATAGAGCACCGATTCCCCTACATTCTTCTTGCTATGAATCACTTCCATCAGAGCCAGGTTCTAGAGAAGACAATGATATCCCTATCACCAGAGTGAAACTCGACACTAGAGTACCCCTAGAAGAGTCTCCTACCTCTGTTGACTCAGTCTGTGTTGAAGAAACTTCAAATGGAGCCATCATGAGCTTGGGCTGAGTTGCCTCTCAAATTGGGCCCTTGGAACTATGAATCCTTGTTGAAGGGTTGCCTAAGAAAAACTCAACTTTGGAGAACCCCCATAAGAGTCGCCTGCCGCTGTCGACCTCTTCTATGGAGACAGAACCTCTATCGGAGCCACCACTCTTGTCGGGCTCTTAGATCTCAAAAGCCCTAGGTTGGTCTTAGCCCGCCATTTCAATGGCCTAATAACTGGGCCTTTAACCAGCCCATTTTCGTTATTCACGTTATTGGCCTTAGACCCACTCAACCCAGACAACTCCCCCTTTGCCCCATTAGACACCTTATTACCCACAAATTCTCGACCCAAGCCCACAAGCAAAGCCCAGGCCCCCATCTACTTTCTTCACCAAATCATCGAGCTCTCCTTCCAGCCAATGAGCTCTGCCTTGATATGCCACAGAGACTCCTCGACTTCTCCATATCTCTGCATCACCTCGGAAGACCAACCATTGGCTCCTCCATCATTACGATTTTGTTGGGACACTTGATTCAAACATTCTTCCCTAGTATTTCCTTCTACTGAGGCACTACCTTCCTATGAACTCCATGGTCACCCTTCTAATGTAAACCAGTGCACCCCGTCATCGTATTCATCAATGCCGACAAGTACGATTTTTCACAAGAAGAAAGAAAACCTCTGCTAGAGGTGGCCGAAATCACCTCTTTACCTCTTGAATCCTGTGAAGCACCACGATTGTTAGTCGCATCTCTGTACTCGTTTTTAAAATCAACCTATTCTCTCATTTTCCTTACAAAACCAATCCAACCACTCCCTTTCCAACCTTCAGGAATCACAATAATTCCTTTCCCCGTTCCAATGCCATACTCAACCACCTTCACAAACCTTCCATGCGAGTCTATTCAACTGGCCTGGTATGAATCCATTTTTCCAGAAGACCTCAAACACTCCTCCACCTCCATAGCTATCCCTCTACTCAGATAAAGGGATTTCAACATCTACTCTTGTCCGAAATGCAGAAAAGATTGCCACCTCCATATGCTTTTGTGTCTGCTATTCAACTGGCCTTTGTGTTTCCAGAGAAAATAGCATTTTCTTCTCTCTTATGTTCCATTGTGAAAAAAAAACCATCATTAAGAAAAAGCATTCTAAGCTCATCTTTATGTAAAAGTTCTCTCTCCATACATCTTTTTCATGCATACTTGTAATCGCACCTTTGGCGCTCCTAGCTGGAGTTGATCCTCTTGATTCACGACGTTTGTTTTCTTCTTTTTTCTCCATTTTCCTTTTTTAGTCATCTTTGTTGTCACCGCATGGAGGATGAAAGGCATTTTACAGTGGAAGCAAAATCCTTCGCTTTCTTGTTGGAGGGTAGTAGTGTTCGCATCACTGAAAGAAGTAGAAGAATGGTTACGTCTATTGTCTTAAGTAGGGCATTGGCTACATGGGTGGTCCAGATGGTGGACGAAGGGTTAGCCTCTCGTCGACATGAGCATTTCTTTAGGCGAACGGGGATGGGGAATGGAGTCCTCACCATTCAATGACACGTTAACTCTAGGGGCTATTTCTTACACTTGGCAGAGCTCGGGAATATCAGAAGCAGAGACTTGGTGATTATCCCTGAAGGTTCGAAGGGCAGTGGCTGGGAGGATTTTGCTTACCACCTCAAAAAAATTGATGGCCTCCGAAAGGGTAGGGAGACAGCTAGGGATATGGAAGCAGAGAGTTTTCTGCCCTTCAAAAGCACCACCTATGCCTCGGTTCTGAGGTTGCTAGCAAGGTTTGACTCTGTTGTGGTGGCCAATAGTGCTCAGGTGAAGGATACATGGCTTGGCAGTGTAGGAAATCACAATTGCAGGCCTACCTCTGACATGGATGGTTGGGGAGCCTTTGTCACTGGTGCAACAATGGGAGATATAGAAGGGGCACTGTGGGCTGTCAGAAGCCATTTGTCAGGCATATCTAGGGAGATCTTTGCACTGATGAGGAAAGTGGACTTGGGCTTACGAGAGGTTATGGGCTAGAGAAGTGGGTTTGTGCAGAAGGAGGTACTTGCGAGGAAGGGAGAGAGCCTGAGGTAAATTTGGTAAGGGTTGTGGAGAATTTAATTAGGGGCTGTGGAGCGCCTTCTAGACTGGGCCTGAGTAGAAAGGGGTCTGACTCTCATCCACTGACACGGGTTGGGCCTGCGATTGGAGAATTGGTTAGGCCCACCAAAGGACTCATCCCTCTAGGGCTCGAGAGCCCCAAACCTGCTGCCTCCACGCCGACTACCTCGCTGGCATCATAGAAAACGTCAACGACCCTCGATGACCCAAACAAAGCACTCCTAAACGACATGGTGGCGATGATGCTTTTAGGGCTGGCCCAAAATGAAGCCGCCTCCAATTCTTAGGCCATCAGAAGCTCGTCGTCAACACAAAGTGGGTCGTCCTCCTCAGGCGCCCCCACGATTTGTAACTTGGACCACCTCTCGGCCTTGGAGGGAGTAAACAACTGAGATGAGGTGGAGGCCTCGCCTGGGCTGGTCGAAGCCCTCGCTAGACTCCAACTCCCACAACCTCTGGAGGCTCCCTCCAAGACCCATGCAACTGAGGGCCTAGGACCTTTCACGATGGCAGCGATTGAGATCCCTTCAGGGTTCTATGTACGGTGGAATAAGAAGAGGAGACTGTTTCTGAAGATGAGGCACTCTTGGACAACAAGGCATCAATTGGGTCAGATCTATACTTGGCTTGCAAAGATATTGTTCCCTTTTTTGAATTGGGGGACCCCAGGGACAACCCCGATCCTATTTGGTCACTGCCTCCAGCACTTCTGTGGATTGATCCGTAGTCAGATTGGGCACTAAAGAAGGTCAATGAAGTTCGACACTGCATAGGGATCTCCTGTGAAGGATTCGAGGATCAATTTAAAGCGCTACTTACGACCATTGAAGCAGGACAATCCCAAATAGCTAGATCTGCCTCTAAAAAAGAAAGGGAGCTTAAGAGGCTATCTTGTTCCATTAATTATGAAACAAGGGAAGGAAGCACTAGCAGGGGAGGAATAATGACAGGGTGAACTTAGGCATCCCATGAAGCCCAAGATCCTTTCATGGAATGTTTGAGGTTTGAATAACTCGAACAAACGCCTTAGAGTAAAGAACTTAATACAGGACTGGAAGACATACATTATTTGTTTGCAGGAGACTAAATTGAAGTATGTCGATAGGATTATTATAAGTAGTTTATGGAACTGTCCTTGTGCAAGATGGACTAGCCTTGCTTCAAAGGGCGCTTCAGGGGGCATCATAGTGATGTGGGACATGAAAGTAGTTGATTTGGTGGAGGAGTGTATTGGAGAGTTTGTAGTAGCATGGTCTTTCAGAAGTTTGGATGATGGTTTTGGGTGGGGATTTGTAGGAGTTTATGGGCCTAATGACGGCAACAATAGAAAGCTTCTTTGGGATGAGATCGATGGTTTGTTCAATTGGTGGGATGACCTGTGGTGCATCGGAGGTGATTTCAACATCACTCGGTTTTCGAGCGAAAGGTTGGGGGCTTCTAGCTAGGGGTCAACTATGGCCAACTTTTCAGCTTTAATTTTCGAGCACTTGATTGACCTACCTCTAGCTAGGGGTGACTACACTTGGTCTAATGGGAGGGCATGGTCTAGGCTAGACAAATTCATTCTCTCCTTCTTGGGAGGCACACTTTCCCAACCTATGTCAAAAACGCCTCCCTAGGCTCTGCTCAAACCACTTTCCACTCTTATTGGATTGCGGGGGCCTCCACGAGGGGCGGAGATACTTTAAATTTGAAAATTGGTTAAAGGTAGAGGGGTTCACAGATAAGATTAGATCGTGGTGGTCCTCGTCTTAGATCTCGGGTACTCCCAATTTTGTTTTAGTTGAGAAACTTAAAGCCTTGCAAAATGATTTGAGAAAATGGAATACAAAAGTTTTTGGGAACTTAAATGACCAAAGGATTAACCTTTTTCAGGCACTGCAGCGATTTGAGGAAAAATAGGTGACGGGGCCCTCCCGGTTGATGAGAAGGCAAGGAAAATGGTTGTAGTAGCTGAGCTGGAAAAAATACACTCATGGAGGAGATATCCTGGAGATAAAAATCTCGGGATATCATGGAGGTCAGTGTATTGGAACCTGACCTTTTCAAGAAATGTGCAAGATTGGGAAGTGGAGGAGATAGCAGGTTTTTACAGCTTTTTGTACTCAAGAAAGATAGGTGGTATGTGGGAGATAGAATGCTGTGGAAACACTCTAAGAACAAGAAATTTTCTATCAAATCCTTCTACAAGGTGCTGCAAAATCATCAGCCCTTAGTATTCCCATGGAAGGGTATATGGAGAGTCCTGGTACCACCTAGAGTGCATTTTTAGTTTGGACTGGGGCTTTAGGTAAAATTCTGACGGCTGACAACTTAAGAAAATGAGGGTTGATTATTCTTGAGTGGTGTTACCTGTGTAAGAAAGGTGGTGAATCGGTAGATTATATTTTTCTGCATTGTGAGGTGGCGAGGGTGTTATGGGATAGCATTATTAGTAAGGTTCGGTTGTCTTGGGTTATGCCTAGGAGTGTGGCGGAACTTCTAGCTTGCTAGAATAGGCAACATCTTAGTTCACAGTTGGCTGCGACATGGAGGATGGTTCCTTTGTGTTTATTGTGGTGTATATGGTGGGAAAGAAACGACGGATGCTTCAACAACAAGGAGAGAACAACGGGGAAATCTGGAACTTTTTCGTACTTTCTTTTTAGTTTGCTAGAGTGTAATTAGGGGGTCTCTTTTGTATACTATTTGTGTACATGGGCTTTGCCTAGTTGCATTCAATCAATAAAAGTTTATTACTTATCAAAAAAAAAAAAAATCTCGGGCCTTTTGGTTGAAGGAAGGGGATAAGTGCACAAAGTTTTTTCATCAAGTAGCTAATTCCCATCAAAGAACCAATGCCATCGAGGTTCTTCATTCAGAAGGGAGGGTTCTTTCAGATAGAGTAGCTATAACATTGTCCACTCTTATGACCAGCTCCTTAAGGAGCAACATCATTGGAGGCCCAAGGTAGATGGGCTGATTTTCGATTCTATTTATCCACCAAGTGCAACTTGGTTGGAGAGACCGTTCGAAGAGGAGGAGGTGTTTAAAGTGTTAAAGGGGATGGAAAAAGACAAGGCCCTGGGTCCTGATGGTTACACAATGGCTTTCTTCCAAGCTAGGTGGGACATTGTCAAAGAGGACATCATGAAGGTCTTTCTTGAATTTCACTCTTTTAGGAAATTTGAGAAAAGCCTCAATGCTTCATTTATCGCCCTTATTCCAAAAAGGGCAAGGTCGGTGGAGGTACAAGATTTGCTTCCTATTAGTTTGGTGAATGAGGTTTACAAAATCATCTCCAAAGTGCTAGCCCAGCGATTGAGCGCTGTCATGGGGAAGATCATCTCGACATCCCAAAACACCTTTGTAAAAGGAAGGTAAATACTAGACTTGATCTTCATCGCTAATGAATGCTTGGAGAGTAGAGTCAGAGCTGGCATTCCAGGTATCTTATGTAAATTGGATATGGAGAAAGCTTTTGGTCATGTAAATTAGGATTTCTTGGTGTATATACATGGCAGGTACGGCTTTGGGGAATGGTGGTGTCAATGGATGAAGTATTGTATCACAACAATTAGATTCTTTGTTTTGGTTAACGACACTCCTGAAGGCTTCTTTAATAGCTCTCGGGGCTTAAGGCAAGGGGACCCTTTATCCCCTCTCCTATTCATTTTAGTAATGGATGTTCTGCGTAGAATGTTGAAAGGGATGGTGGATAGGGGCTTCATCTCGGGGTTCTCTGTAGGCGGCTCCTCACAAGGTAGTATGTCAATCTCCCATCTACTTTTTGTTGGTGACACTCTAATTTTTCGTAAGCTAGATCTCGATTAGATTTGCTCCCTGAGAGCCCTCTTGCTTTGCTTTGAAGCTGTGTCCAGTCTAGCGGTGAATCTATCAAAAATCTAAAATCGTTCAAGTTGGCTCGCTTAATAACTTAAGCAACTTGGTTGCCATTTTGGGCTATAAGGTGTCATCCTTGCCTATGAAGTATCTTGGACTCCCTTTGGGGCCTCTTATAAATCCAACGCAATGTGGGATGGGATTGTTGAGAAGATCGAGTGCAAACTAGCGGGTTAGAAGAGACTTTACTTGTCCAAAGGTGGCAGAATCACTTAAATTAAGAGCACACTCTCCAATCTCCCGACATATTTCCTATCTCTATTTCCCTTGCCTGCAGGTGTGGCTAGGGCTGCTACCCTCATGGTGCGGGGCGGGGGGTACCCTTCCCCGCACCCCGCCCGGCACCATGTGGGGTGTGGGGTCTTTCCCCCCTCCCCGGTGCCGGGGGGCAGGGGAAAAAACCTCATCCGCCCTGCCCCTGCCTAGGCCAACACATTGGGTCTAAAAAAATTTTTTTTGGTCTAAAAGTATTTTTTTAGAGCCAAATTATAATATAATTTAAATTATAAATTAAAATTTATAAATACAAAAAGAACTTAAACTCATTAAAGTTAGATTTTGGATTGTCTTAGCCTCCTAGACCAACCTTTATATAGGAGGATCCTTAAGCAATGTAGGCCTTGGCCTAGAAGGTCAAGGCAATCCAATAACTTGAATACATTTTGAAGTCTTTAATAAATTGTATATATCTATATACAATATATTTATTTATATATATAAAAAAAAATTTATATATGTGGAGCAGAGTGGGGGTGGGGCGGGGCGGATCCCTGCTGGGGTCATCCCGCCCCTTGCCCCCTCTAGGCCTTCTCCATGCAGGGCGTGGTACGGGGCCCCACTGCCCACCCCTAGGTGTGGGGCATAGATTGGAGAAGTATTTTCATGATTTCCTTCGGGGCATTTGTGAGGACATGAAAAAATTTCATTTGATCAAGTGGGATAAGTTGTGCACACCTTTGTCCAACGGTGGTTTTGGGGTTCATAAATTGAGAACTTTCATCAAGGTTCTCTTAGGAGAATGGTTACGGCGGTATGATATGGAAAGAGATGCCCTTTGGAGGAAAATTGTCGATGTTAAATATGGGAGCATTTGGTGAGGTTGGTACTCTAATGAACTAAGAAGTGCCCACGGTGTGGGTGTGTGGAAATTTATTCGCAATGGCTGGGAAGACTTACTTGTTAATTGCAGGTTTGCAGTGGGTAGGGGCACACAAGTCAGATTTTGGCACGACACTTGGTGTGGCAATGTAGCTTTGAAGATTGCTTTTCCCTCACTTTTCAGGATTGCGTTTGATAAGGATGCCACAATTGCTGATAATATGGCCTCCTCCTTTGAATCCACTCAATGGTCTGTGAGATTTATTAGAGTGGCATAGGATTGGGAAATGGGTGATATTGTTGATTTCTACAGCGCATTATATGTGTTGAACTTCCATGCAGATGGAGAGGATCGTTTGCTTTAGACATCTACAGGGAACAAAAGTTTCTCAGTTCGATCCTTATATAAGGTATTATCCCCCCGCCCAAAAAAAAAAAAAAAATGCATTCCCTTGGAAGTGCATATGGAGGAGTAATGCTCCTCTCAAAGTGGTCTTTTTTGGTTGGCTACCATCTTAAGGGAAAATTTTGACTATCGACAAACTGAGAAGGTGTGGCCTCTACTTAACAGATTGGTGCTTGACAGCGAATCAGCAGACCATCTACTTCCTACTTCTTCATTGTGAAGTAGTTAAGGCTTTATGGGATGATATTCACAGAAGGCTTGGTATGGCATGGGTAATGCCTAGAAGGATAGAGTAATTGGCATGCTGGAGAGGAATCCGGGGTAACGGGAAGATCGCGGCTATTTGCAGGGATGGTGCCTCTTTGCCTAATGTGGTGCACATGGAATGAGAGGAATAGTCGTCGTTTCAAGGACAAGGAGTGCACACCGGAAGGGTTTAGGGACTTTTTTTTTTTTTATCATACCTTGCTACTTTGGGCTTCTTCTATTGTATTGAGCAGAACATCTTTTAACGACTTTTATGCTGCTTTTCACAGCACTTAGCTTGTAATTAGGCTTTCTTTGTATACATCTTTTCTTATAAAAAAAAACAAAATCAAAACAATTTTGCTTCTACCCAAAGTCTACACTCCTTCGTAGCCTTACTAAGAAATAGACAAACAAGAAAAAACTGTGAAAAGTAAAGATTTTCCCCAGCGAGAAGTGCCGGAAATGGGAAGACAAAAAGGCATAAGCAAAGAGAGAGTTTTGGTGTCCCTGGTTTCTTGCAAAGAGACATTATATATGCTCACGTACCTCCCAACTGATGATGTTTTATACTGTTTGAGGCTACCTGCACCAGGTAACATTATATTCTTCATGGTTTCAAGAAACCCTTCAGACCCTGCCTCGTCCAAGAGTTTATCTTCATATAGATCAGGATCATCCAAGAATTTATCTATCGTATTACTAGCCAAAACATCTTCTGGTGAATGTGATTTTACAAGGTTCACTTTAATGAATATTTTTCTCATTCCAAAAGACACAGTATTAAGTTTAAACAGTTATGAGAAGACTGCAAAATATAAACTTTTGGGTTTAGGTTGCTAGAGTTGTATTTTTTCATGAAAATTCCCTAATATTTGTTATGCAGGGAATATATTCAATAATTGAACTTTTTCATTCACATGGTGGTTTGATGGTTTGAGTTTGGCTTCCTATCTCACGTTCTTTAATATTTATGGGGAATATCCTTAATTCAGTCAGGTATACTTTTGATTCCGATTAAAAAAGAAGATTTTTTTTTTGTTGGGGGGGGGGGGGGGGCGTTATGATGGTTCAAAGCAATGATGTTTCAAGGTCAGTTTTGTATCTTGTGATTTTATATGGCATAATATTTATACAATGAGATAGTATTTTCATCTTTGTAACCATGTACTACATAACTTATGATTTGATATCTATTGATCTAAATGTGACATGAATACAATGAGATACCTATTGTCCTTTTTTCATCTCTATCATTTATTGCAAGTATTTATGTCTTTCAATGTGCTTCTACAGGATGCCCTTTGACGGACAATCACCTCAGGTTTGTTATTTCTTCAATGCTTTTGCCCATATGATAGTATGTTATTTTACTATATGTGTCAGGAAAGTTCTTCTATGGCACGGGTTGCTTTTTGACTTGATGGAAGAAAATAAGATAGCAAGTCATCAAATGTTATGCAACAATATAATTTTAATTAAAAATTGGTCCTTAAGCTTTTCCTAAAATTATATTTTGTTGAGAGCTTTGGTCTTGGTGGTATGCTCCTTTCAGGTTTAAGGTTTGAATCTTTGGGTGCAAATGACTTTTAGGGTCCACGTCCCATTGGTGAAAAGCCGATGATTTATCTGATCACTGTGATGGGGATGCGTTACATGGGTCTGGGGTTTAACTAAGTAAAAGACATGTATGGTCTCTGGGATTCGTTGTCATCAAAATTAGTTGAATATTTTATTAAAAACGTGAAAGGAAGCATCCAGGTATACTGAAGTATACAAGAGGACATTCTATTAGAGATAGGAAAAAGGAAAAAAAATAAAGGAAACTCGGCCTATGAAAATATATAGTAGCTACCCAAAGGAACAAGCATTTTCATTTTCCTCAAAATACACCACACTAGACAAATATGAACCATCTTTCATTCTAATGCAATCTGTGAGCTGCCACAAAACCCTCTCCAATTGGCAAAAAGGTCTACTAACCTTCTAGGAATAACCCAAGCCAACTGAACTTCATTGAAAAAGTCATTCCACAAGGTGATGGAAATCTTGCAATGGAGTAAAAGGTGTTCTATAAGTTGTTTGCTATTGCAACTGATATAGCACCAATTGGTCACAATTATATGATATTTTTTATTTATGATAAGAATCTTCCTGAGGATGCTGTCCAAGCAAAGAAGTTCTTAGAGGTGACTTTGTTCGTTAATTATTTTTCTAAGGGAAGGTGTTACTATTTTCAGTTAAAATTTTATGGAAAAATTGGACAGTGAATTTCCCTTTCTAAGTAGGGGCCCAAGGAATCTTATCTGCACCTCAAAGATATAATCTAGAAGAGTACAAGAGATTGAAGAACTTCTTTTGAAGGCATCAACCTCCTAGTCATAAGTTGTTCTAAAAATAACTCATAGGGGTTGGCTCAAGTGGTAAGGGCCTTAGTCTTGGTGGTATGCTCCCTCTATGTCTAAGGTTTAAATCCTCTTAGGTGGAACCAATTTATAGGGGCCATCAGACTGGGGAAACTTTCCCTTGAATTACTCAAGATGCACTTGCAGGAAATTCCTTGTCGAGGGCCTGTGTAGCCTCAGGATTAGTTGGGACTTTATTCTCGGACACCTAGTGCCATTAAAAAACAGGTGGTTCTCAATTTTTTTTCTTTTGATAAGTGAAAAAAAAAGGTTGTTCTAAAAATAATAACGTTGTAAGAGCACTAGCTTTGGATTCATCAAATTCATCTTCAAAATTTGATGAAAAGTACATGTTTTTCATAAATGTAATACCTTCACATCTATAATCCCACATTGGATTAGCCATTGGATTCATCAAAAATAATAACATATTTTATAATCACACTAATCATATGTTAATTAATAATTTAATTTGATTCTTACATTATTATTACAAGATGGTTGGAGATTAAATGTGAATAGAAAAGACCTTTAGAGATTAAAAGTGAATAAAAAATAGATTTGATGAGTGAATAGTAGCCCTTCAAATTTGAAGAAACTTATAGATTTACTGTAGCTAAAAGCTTCACATTTATGTCTTTAGCTAATCCAATGCAGCTCTTTTTTTATGAGATTCATCAAATTTTGCATTTGGCTAGGCTTTTGATGAAGCCAATGCCAATGCCAGAATCTATACACCTCCAAGAGGTTAGCCATTGAACTCAACACTATACACCTCTGAAAAAGCTTTATGGAGGGCCTTGGCACTATGTCAGAAGTCATGCCAGAATCTAATCCTAGTGCCATCACCTAAGTCTAGTATGACTACAAAACATCCTTGATCCTCTCCTGATAGTTTTCCATGACCCCACCCTCTGTAACCATGTACCTTAGAACACCACCCGCCCAGAGCATAAGCAATTTAGAATCCACCATGACTTTCCACAAGGCCTTTCTCTCATGTTAATAATGCAATTCATTTTACTTGAAGGATAATTGATCAAAAACAAGTTTCAAATTTGCAAACCACATAAAAAATCCGAAGAGCACATTTTGGGCTAGTTTAATTTATGAAATTTGAACTCTTCACCTGGCCCATTCCAAAAGAAGTCCCGCCGTACTTTCTCTATTTGACCAGTCATGCTAATGGGCAGGAGAAACAAAAAGGGGAAATATGTAGGCAATTAGAGAGAGAACTCTTGATCGAAGTGATCCTACATCCCTTGTGCAAATATATCTTCTTCCAACTAGCCAATTGGCACTCAAATCTTTTCAGTCACACATCCCAAATAGACATTGTCTTGAAAAAGGCATCCAAAGGGAGGCCAAGGTATATGATTGGCAAGGAGGATACCTTGCACCCCAAAATTTTACCCAAATTATCCACATTAGAGACATTACCTACATGATCAAGTTCTGACTTAGCCAAATTCACTTTCCACCAGAAGCACAGGTGAGCACACAAAGGATACTTTCGTTAGAGAGACTAAAGTATGAGTAAAGGGGAGCTGAGTTTCCATTTCACATATCTAGGAGAAACAGTTACAAGCTTCACTAGAAACTTTTAGTGGTCAACAAGCAAAAGAACACTTATGGGAAACCTTTGGCATAAGTAAAGAACACGCATCTATTGATTAGCAGATATGTGGAATTGAAATTTTTTTTTTGATAAGTAAATAAGAATCTTTATTGAGTAGGATAAAACTAGGCAATGTCCAAGTACACAGGAAGTATGCAAAGTGAGATACCTAATTACATTCTATTAAGCTGAAAAGAAGATAGGAACTCTTGGACATTCCCACCCTTCAATACAATAGCAGAAAACCACTGTAAAAGAGAAAATATAAAAAAATTCTGGATTTCCCCCAATGCATGCTCCTTGTTGTTAAAGCACCTATCATTCCTTTCCAACCATATACACCACATTAAGCACAAAGGGATCATTTGCCACACTGCTGCCAGTTGAGTGCTATTATGCCTCCTATTCCAGCACGCTAGTAGTTCCACTACACTCTTAGGCATGACCCAACTCAGCCCGGCTCTATTGAGGATACCATCTCATAACTCCCCAGCCACCTCACAATGTAGAAGCAAATGATCTATCGATTCCCCATTTCTTTTACACATATAGCACCACTCCGCGACTACCATACCCTGCTTCCCCAAATTGTCAACCGTCAAGATCTTCCCAAGCGCAGCTGTCCAAGTAAAAAACGCAACTTTAGACGGCACTAGGACCTTCCAAATACTCTTCCACGGAAAGAATGTGGATGGCTGGCTTGTCAAAGCCTTGTAGAACTTAACTGTTAAACTTTTTTCTCCCCATGTGAATCCAAAACATACAGTCACCCCCATTTCCTCCTAACTTTGCTGAATTCAAGTAGCTGTAAAAATCTGCCATCTCGACAAGTTCCCAATCCTGAACATTTCTAGCAAACATGACATTCCAAGTAACCATCCTGTTGACACGACACAACACATCTGAAACTGTAGCTTGCTGATTTCCAGCCAAATTAAATGCAGCTAGAAAAGCAATAGAAAGAGGACTCTCCCCACTCCAAGCATCGAACTAGAAACGGGTTCTTGCTCCATCCCCCACCTCAAACCTAATATTTTTTTCAAAGGTGTTCCACCCCTTTCTAATAAATTTCCATAGACTTACTCCATAAGACCCCCAACCCTCCTTAGAACACCATCCCCCCACTCACTACGATACTTATAATCAATAACCTCTCTCCAGAATGAATTCCTCTCTATATGATGCCTCCACAACCATTTTCCCAAGAGTGCTTTGTTGAAGATGCTCAAGTTTATCACCCCTATCCCACCTTTCGCAATCAGACAGCTCACCCTTTGCCAACTTACAAGGTGAAATTTAATATCCTCCCCCATGCCAACCCACAAGAAAGCTCTAAACAACTGTTCGATTCGGTTTGTCACTCCCACCGGAAGTGAGAAGAGAGAAAGATAGTAAGTGGGTAGATTGGAAAGAGTGTTTTTGATAAGTGTTAGCCTTCCCCCTTTTGATAGATAGAACCACTTCCACCCCGATAATTTTTTCTCAATCTTCTCTACCACCCCATCCCAAATACTCTTTGCTTTAAATGATGCCCCCAAGGGAAGTCCAAGATATTCCATAGGGAGGGAAGCGAGTTTACAACCCAACAACTCTGCAAGAGAGGCAATATTATTCACATCCCCCACTGGTACCAACTCTAACTTGCCCAAGTTCAACTTGAGTCCCGAAACAGTTTCAAAACACAACAAAACCGCCTTTAGAGCTTGAATCTGGTCGCTAACAGTATCACAAAAGATAAGTGTATCATCCGCAAATAATAAGTGAGAAATGGAACTGACACCATTATTGTTATTGCTCACTGAAAAACCAGCAATAAATCCCCCCTAACAGCGGCCTCCACCATACGACTCAATGCCTCCGTTACTAAAACAAATAGGAAAGGTGATAGCGGATCCCCTTATCGCAAACCCCTCGAAGGCTTAAAAAACCACAAGATTTTCTGTTGACTAAAACCGAGAACCGAACGGTCGAAACACAATGTTTAATCCATTCGCACCACCTGTCCCTGAAGCCACATCTTCTAAGCATATAAAATAGGAAATCCCAAGACACATGGTCATAAGCCTTTTCTATGTCTAGCTTGCAGAGAACCCTTGGAATGCCTTCTCTTAACCAGCTGTCCAAGCACTCATTTGTTATCAAAACTGAATCCAAAATATGCCGATCCCGAACGAAAGCATTTTGAGGTTTGGAAATGAGTTTGTCCATCACCAAACTCATACGATTTACCAGTACCTTTGGTATGATTTTGTAGATCCCACCTACCAAGCTAATCGGCCGGAAGTCTTTCAGATCTTGAGCACCTACTATCTTTCACCACTAGATGCACCTCCTCTTCCACAAATGGCTGCTCCAACCAACTTGATACCTCCAAGTCCAGCTGGACAAAAAATAGGCCGTCAAGTTTGGGTCGCTATTCTACTTTTTCAGCTAGGAGCTCCTTGTAATACTGCACTATATGTTCTTGAATCTCTTTGGGAGATTATAACACATTTCAACCTACATGGAGGACTTCAATAGCATTGTTGTGCTTGTGAGAGTTAGCCACCTTGTGAAAGAACTTAGTACATTTATCCCCCTCCTTCAACCAAAGCGCCCTTGATTTTTGCCTCCAAGATATTTCTTCCATCAGCAAAACTTTCTCAATTTCAGTCACCACCACATCCTTCCTTGACAAAGAAACCTCATTTACGTCCCCTTCCTCCAACGCTTGCAACTCATCCCAGAGAATATTTTTCTGCATTTCTGTATGTCTAAACACTTCTTCAAGCCAGCCTTTAGGTCTTTAAGTTTGCCTGCCACTATGAAACTAGGTGTACCCTCAAAAGAGTAAGCTTCCCACCAAGCCCTTACCTTCTCCACAAATCATTCAACTTCCAACCACATATTCTCAAATTTGAAAGGACGCCTACCCCCATGAATATCACCGCAATCAAGCAAAATTGAAAATGCTCGGAACATACCCGTGGCAACCTTTTCTGTCATAAATCCAAAAAGTGTGTCTCCTACGAAGAAGAGACTAGAAATCTATCCAACCTTGACCACCCTCGACTGTTGGACCAAGTGTGGGCCCCCCCACCAAAGGAAGATCCACAAGATTCAACTCAAAGATCAACTCTGAGAAGCTTCCATTGCTCTTGTCAACGTAGATGCCCCCGGCCTCTCACTAGGAAACCGAACAATGTTAAAATCACCACAAAAAATGTAAATCCCATAAAGAGTGCAAACCCGTCAATTCCTACCACAAAGAGCTTCTTTCACTATCCACGTTGGGTCCATACACCCCCAAAAAAGCCCACCTCCAATAATGTTGAAAATGCCCGCTCAAATATGACAGAAATTTGACAATGGGCTCTGTTTGTACCTGTTACCTGTGAATTAGTTGGTGGCTTTTAAATTTTTTTCTAAGAAGCAATGCAGAATACCCGTACATCCTTTTGTTGCAATATTTCCAAAGTTGTGAATAAAATCTTCTTTTTCCCCTTTGTTCTTTTCGGTTTTTTTGTCTTCAATGGACATTTTTTTTCTTTTGAATAAATCTGGTATACAAGTTTTACACTTTTTTGTCTGGCTACATGTTATTCTTATGTTTTTTTGCAGGATTCTCAGAATATGAACAAGACGTATGCAGCAATATTTTCTCCATTTTGGAATGATATAATCAAAAGTTTGCGTGAGGAAGATTATATTAGTAATAGGTAAATCGCAAGACAAAGCTCTTTTCAAAAAGGAATAAAAATGTGATTGCAATCTTTCATTATGTTTTTATCTGCTTTTGTGCTGTAATTATTATTCATACATAACTTCATCGTTCTAATGCTTTCAGGGAGATGGACTTACTATCTATTCCTAGCAACACAGGAAGTCTAAGATTAGTTCAATGGCCTTTGTTTCTTCTTAGCAGCAAGGTGGATTTTAGCTGTTATATTATTGGTATCTACTCTTGTGGGAAATATTGCAGTAAAATATATCTTCTGATAATTCTTCTTTTTACCAGATCTTGTTGGCAATAGATTTGGCCTTGGACTGCAAAGACACACAGGCAGATCTTTGGAGTAGAATATGTAGGGATGAGTACATGGCATATGCAGTTCAGGAGTGCTACTACAGTGTTGAAAAAATTTTGCATTCCTTGGTTGATGTTGAAGGGAGACTTTGGTGAGATTCTCTAGTCCATGATATTATTCGTTTGAATTTCTATGCATCCAGTTTAGAAGCTTTGCTGATTGTAATTGATATGTGTAATCATTAATGTGTTTTTTAATTATATTTTTGTGCTTTATTGGTGACATTGATAGGGTGGAAAGGATATTCCGTGAGATCAACAATAGTATATTGGAAGGTTCACTTGTTATAACTTTATCGCTTAAGAAGCTTCCATTGGTGCTTTCCAGATTTACGGCGTTGACTGGGCTCCTGGTAAATGTTATGTAACTATGTGCATCATTTAGCTTGCTGGAATTAATGCCACTGGGACTTGCACTGATATACAAATTGTGTTTACCATATCTGCTACTTGTTGTTTTGAATGAGTGGGGGTTATTTAGTTGGTTAATATTTTTTTCCTTCGTTCTTCATTTAAGGTCATGCCTCTGTTTTCTGTATATAATTTTGTCTCCGTTATTTATGTATTGGAAATGTTTTTTCAATTTCTCTTGCCAACATAAGAATATCAGTTGTAGTTTATATAAATATTATCTCTTATTTATATCCAGTAGAGAGTGTTTTTAGCCAAGATTCCAAATATAGATCTCTGTTCAACATCAGGACAGTGTATAATGCACTGGTACAATGTGCCTGTATTTGGTATGCTGTAGATATGCGGTGCTTTGGATTTTTTTAATTTTATCCTTATCTTGACTTGTGTTATAATAATTTGTTATTCCTGGAATCACAAAGTTTACTGGATCCAAAAGATTGTCACCAGTATTCAAGTATAGTATGCAACCTCCTTTTTTTTTTTTTTCCATTTATCTATCCTTTTGAGAGATGTTACGGAAATTATATTCCAACTCCTATAAGATGAACTTTTTTTGTGTGGTTGGGGGGCTAGATTTAAAATAAGACCATTTTATGTGATAGTAGATTATGGCTTATCAGTCTATTTAGGCTACAAATAAGCCTACCACTTGCACACTGCTTTCTGGATGATTGGTGTGGCTTTTTGTGAGCTTTTGTTACTCGGTCCACATGAATGTGGTAGTTTTGGCTAGGTATGTTTCCTTCATTGTCATGCACTTCATGCCATTTTAGGTGCTTTGTGTTGCTTCCATTACCTTATTGGTTCTCCTTTTTGGAGCTGTATGTGCTTCAAATTTGAATTGAAGCATTACCTGTTGTTGCTACAAAATGTGAAGTGTCAGTGATAGTTCATTTTGAGTAGTAAGCCTCTTACTTTTGGTAAATAACTTTTGTGATGCTGAATGCTGTACTACCACTCAAAGTGATTCCATTAAAATTCTTGAACGTGGTTTTGTCAAATTGTTAAACTTGAGATACTAGATGTCATTGTTTTGTCAAGAAGGGGATAAATTTATGGATTTTTTTCATCAGTGGCTAATTCACATTGAAGAAATAATTTTACCTTACTGGTTGATGGCATCGTTTCTTCCAATCCTTCGACTATTTGCAATAACTTTGTGCAATTTTAACAGATGTTTTACATAGAACAACTCAAATTTTGTGGGGATGTTGTATGAAAGTATCACATGAGTTTCACTCGAAAGGCAGCTTTGAGAAGAGTTTTAATGGTACAGTCATTTTCATTCCAAAGAAGCCAAGGGCGATTTCTAGCCTATTAGCCTAGTAGGTGGTGTTTATAAAGTGACAGCCGAAGTTCATGCTACCAATGTCAAATCAGTATTGTCATAGGTCATTTTCAACTCGCAAATCATTAACAGAAGGCAAATTCTTAACTTGTTTCTCGATGCTACTGATTGTTACGATTGTAAACCGAGATCAGAAGTGCCAGAAGGCCCCTTCTTCATTCATTCATTTAGGCCACATTGAAAAGGCTATGATCACATGAATTGTGGAATCTTTTCATAAGTGAGGTAATCAAAGCAGGGGCTCACAACCCAAAACACAGAACAAAAAAAGAGGGAGATAGAAACACACCTTTATCTACTGTGCACTTTGTTTTGGTTGATGGTATCCCTTCAGGCTTCTCTAACCGCTCTTGGGAGTTGATTCAAATGATGTCAGCTTCTGTGAATAGGAGACTATTATAGGATTTGCAAGTGGGATCCAGGAATATTGAGGAGCTTTCTATATCTTACCTCCTTTCTGTGAATGACACCTCGATTTTTTTTAGGCCAACTCAGATCAGCTCCACTAGTAGCATTTTGTGTTCTTATTTGAAGCTTTCTCAGGGCTAAAAATGAATATGGCCAAATCAGAGTTAGTCCCGATTGAAGCAGTGGATGATATTGGAGGAATGGCCAGTATCTTGGGTTTCCCGTGAAAGTAAATGCCATACTTGGGGATTCTTAATCTACTTCTTGTGAAGATGCTGTTCGGGGGGCAAATGGGGTTTCCAATATATAAATGGTGCTGCTATATGCTTGGGGATTCTAATCTACTTCTTGTGAAGATTGGGGGGCAAATGGGGTTGCTACTATGGGATTTCTCTAGGTTTGCAATCTTTGGATAGGATGATCTTTGCCTCTGGTGCCTTTTTTTTTGGGGGGGGGGGGGGGGGGGGGGGTTCTCTTATCAGGGTCTCCTGTTCGTAGATGCACCTTAATTTTTGAAGCAGGCCATGATCATCTCCTCTTCCTGGATTGCTTTTTTCCCATGCTAGGTGGCGATTGTTTCTAGTTGCCAAGGTTGAGAATGTAGCTAGTTTGTCTGATATCCTTTGATGTAGGATCTTTACCTTACCCATGACTTCTAGTTATATTTGATCTTCCTGTGGGAGCCGCCTTCAAAGTCAGAGCTATTTAGCATTGTATTATAGAGAAGATGGGGCATCAATTAGCTAGTTGGAAGCGGTGTACTTGTTGAAGGGAGGTAGAAGCACATTGATCAAGAGCACGCTATCCAACTTGCTTGCCTATGATTTGTCTCCTTTCCCGCTACATGTGGGAGTTGCTACCCAACTTGAGAATTTACGATGATATTTTTTGTGGCGATGTACGGGGCAGAGCCTGTGTTCCATCTTATTAAATGGATCAAGGTTTGTTCGCTTGTTGCAGAAGGTGGGTTATGGGTGGGAAACTTAATCCAGCTTAATTTAGCTTTTTTGAGTAAATTACTATAGCATGGTTGCCTATAAATGAGACGTTGGAGGGTACTAGTGGACATGAAGAATGGAAGCTTGAGAGGAGGCTGGTGTTCCCATTAAGTGGAAGGGAGGGGGGGGGGGGGGGGATTGCTTTTGATTTATTAGATTTGTGTTGGGTGACAGGTTCAAGAGCATTATGTGGTGATGATCAATCCTTGAAAGGTGCCTTCTCAGACTTTTAGAATCGCTCATTTTATGGATGCTTATGTGGTGGATTACTGCCAACTCTTGCATGATTCATCAATGGTAACTAAACTTTGTCCAGGAAGCTGATGACTGGGAGGTTGATATCTTCACATAGTTCTTTGACTGGTGGTATTCGAGTCGAATGGGACGCAACGGTGAATATAAAATTGTTTGATGCCCATCTAGTAAAGGAATGTTCAAGGTATACTCATTTTACAATGTATTGAATGCTCATGATAGGGCCCTTTTCACTTGGAAGCTTATTTGGAGAAATAAGACCCCCCAAAGTTATTTGCTTCATTTGGAAAGCGACTTTTGTGGAAAATCCTTACCCTAGATAATGTGAGGAATTGGGAAATTCAAGTGATCAATCGGTGTTGTATGTTCAAGAATAGAGAAACAGTGGACCACTTTGTACTACATTGCGGAGTTGCTAGCACTTTGCGGGACATTATATTTGACCTATTCAAGATAGATTGTGTTTATGCTTTCCTGAGTGGTGGCTCTCTTAGCATGTTGGAAAGAGTTGTTCGGTAGCCTTCCGTATGCACTATTTTCGAGAATGACCCAATCTCATTTATTCTGGTGTAATTGGAGGGATAGATATGAGCATAGTTTTAAAGATTGCATAAAGCCAGTTTGGAGCTTTTCTTGATTTCTTATATCATTGGATGGTGGTCCTAAATAGTGATGTTTTTTCTGTTGTACTCTTCAATAATTTCTAGCACGTTTTCCTTTTGCTTGTTCGGTGGATCTCTTGTACACCTATTCTGTGCTGAGATGACACTTTTGTAATTTATCTTAACTTGTACAAAAATATATTCTGTTGATTGGTGGTTATTATTTTCATAACCAGTGATTTGTGTCAGATACGGAATGAAATGCCTGAACTCGCAAGAGGTGCTGCAAAGGCTGTTTACGAGCTTTATGATGTAGTCACACATGAGTTGCTTTCTTCTGATTTGAGGTACTTGATTGGTCAAATGATGCAGAAGATAATTGGAATGATGACTTTTTTCAAAATTTGTTAATTTTTTTTTTTTTTTTAATTTCTCCAGGGAGCAGCTTGATACGTGGAACATTTTGGCGAGAGCAAGAAATGAAGGACGGCTTTTTTCTAGCATAGAATGGCCCAAGGATCCAGAAATTGTAAGCATTTCTGGAAGCACCCCATTTCCCTCCTTATTCTTTTACAATGCAGTCTGTATTTACCATGGCAGTTTCATCCTGTTTGTTGCCACAGATAGAGCAAGTGAAGCGCTTGCATCTTCTTCTTACTGTAAAGGAATCTGCAGCTAATGTTCCAAAGAATCTTGAAGCAAGAAGAAGATTAGAGTTCTTTACCAATTCGTTATTCATGGACATGCCTGCAGCAAAGCCAGTTAGTGAAATGCTTCCCTTCAGGTACTTCTATCTTCATGGAGGTGATTTTCCTTACTAATATGAGCTATTATATTTGAATTGTGTTACTTATAAAAAGTAATGTGTTAATATTTTTGTTTGTGAATAGTGTCTTCACTCCATACTACAGTGAGACTGTTCTCTATAGTTCCTCTGAATTGCGGGTTGAAAATGAAGATGGAATTTCTATTCTTTTCTATCTTCAGAAGATTTTTCCAGGTCTCTCTCTCTCTCTCTCTCAACTGATAATTGTTCCCATTAGGAAAGTATTTCTGATAAATGTAAAAGAAGAATAAACATTTTTTCAAATTCAAACATCATTGAAAAGGAATTAATTGGAAACTGGAAATGAATAATAATGCCCTGACGCCAATAAGCTCTAACTCAAATGGCACCTCCTCCTACAAGAATAGAGTGTGTATCTTACCAATGCTGATAACAATATAAAGAATAATTATTCCCATGAAAACCTGATTAGAGCACATCAATAGGTTGCTCCTTCCCCTTGCACACCCCAATAGGCTTACAGGTTGATCATGCGACAGGATTACCCAAAATAGTCCATCCGTAACATCTGCTAACCTAAACCATGCAACACCAGATAAAAGATTCTGACCTCTTCTTTATATTTTCCTAAAGGTTCCCCTCTTATGTCCTTTATACAGGGATTTGTATTTTCTATTTCTTTTTCTATTTTGTCCCGAGACAATGTTAGAAACCTACTTTTTTTTTTATGGATGTTCAAACCAATGATAATTAAGGCTGCGTTTGGATGTTGAACTGAGTTGAGTCGAGTTGAGATGATAAAATATTGTTAGAATATATTTTTTAATATTATTATTATTTTGGGATTTGAATAAGTTGAATTGTTTATTATATTTTGTGTTGGAATTTGAAAAAGTTGTGATGATGAGTTGAGTTTGTTTTAGGAACCAAATGTACCCTAAATACATATCTTATGTATATTTTCTTCAATTGGAATCACCTATTTTTGAAGTTTTGTTAGGTGTTTTCTCTTGTATACGTCCTGTGTACTTTGGCTGTGCCCCTTGTGCTTATAATATATTTGCCTTACTTACCAAAAAAAGATTTTATGGGGGGAGGGGGGTCTTTTTCTTTCTTTAATTCGGTGTTGATATCTGCCTGTTATCTTTATGATATGTGAATGAGATCTGTCTTCTTTTTAGATGAATGGAATAATTTTTTGGAACGGATTGGCCGAGGTGGGGATACTAGAGATGCGGATCTTCAAGAGAGTTCAAGTGATTCTTTGGAGCTTCGGTTTTGGGTTTCTTATCGGGGGCAGACTCTTGCTAGGACTGGTTAGAACTTGATAATAATACCAGATTTACCATTATTATCAGATTTTTTGGAAGCTTGTGTAGTTCTGCTGTAACTCATACGTCTTTGTTTTTCATGAGTTAGATGCCATCAATAATACCTTTTTTTCTTCTCTATATTTTGCTTTTTGTCTGGGAAATATAGTGCGTGGTATGATGTATTATAGAAGGGCTTTAATGCTTCAGAGTTATTTGGAAAGGAGACCACTGGGAGGTATTTTCTTTTAGAAATTCTATGAATTTACCAATCTTCTATTTGGAAAGGAGACCCCCCTCACATTTTGTGAAACCTACAGTGGATGGTTATTCTCAATCGGGCTTCCCCACAACTCAAGGTTTTGAGTTGTCTCCCGAATCACGGGCACAAGCAGATTTGAAGTTTACGTATGTGGTGTCATGCCAAATTTATGGTCAACAAAAACAAAGAAAGGCGCCGGAGGCTGCTGACATTGCTCTTTTGTTGCAGAGGTATAATTGTTATGATATATTCATTTATTGATTGAACTATTTTTTTCCAGTTTTGTTTAGTGTTAGTCCTTTGGTGTTGTTGAATGCAAAGAGGAGTTTTCATCCTTGATTTGTGTTAATATAAGGTTGGGTAAAATGCCTATGAATGTTAGGCATTATGGCCAAGTGTCTTGGTTCATGTTGAGCACTTCAGTCTCCAGTCATTTACAATTTTTTTTTTATAGGTAATCATGAAGTTTTATTCATAAAAGAAAAAGGCATAGCCCAAGTACACTGGAAGTATACATGAAAATTACCTAACTAGGGTTTACAACTGAAAGTAGAAAATCATAGACATTTAGGTTAGGTTTGGAAGTTTTTTCAAATACAAAATTCTCATCTCATCTCATCATTACAACTTTTTCAAATTCCCACATAAAATATAATAAAAAATTCAACCTTTTTAAATTCCAAAACAATAATAATATTAAAAAATAATATTTTATTCAATTTTTAACTTTCATCTCAAACTAAAAATTCTCATCGCAACATACAAACCTAACCTTAGTCCATTGAAATCAATGAATTGGCGCGCGCCGGCCCCCCCCCCCCCCCCCCCCCCGCGCCCATAATAACAAAATTTTTTTTTTTTTTTAAAAGAAAGAACTTTAAGCTTATCCATTGTCCTCTCATGATCCTCGAAGCTTCTATAATTTTTCTCCTACACCAACACATACATATTGGGGTCATTCTCCAGATTGCTACCACTTGAGGATTACCTTGGAGGCCTCTCCAATTTGCTAGGAAATCCACCAGTCTAAGTGGCATGACCCATGATAATCTAATTCCCGCAAAAACATCATTCTACATGGTCTTGGCCACCAAACATTTGTAAAAGTAGGTGACCAACTGATTCCCCATTCTTCTTACACATACTATACCAGTCCAACACCATTACCCGTTTCCTCAAATTATCTGTAGTAAGAATCTTGCCCAAGGAAGCTGTCCAAACAAAAAATACTGCTTTTTGAGGAGCTTTCGTCTTCCATATATTCTTCCATGGAGAAATGCATATCCAGGCTCATTAGAACTTGGTAGAACGATCTGACTGTAAATCTACCTTTCTTGGAGGGGCTTCAGTTCATCTTGTCTATGTAAAGCAAAAAAAATTGATAGTACCCTTAGTCACTTTGATGGAATACAATAAAGCAAAGAACTCAGTGATAGCCTCCAACTCCCCATCTTGTGCTAACCTAATGAAATCTACATTCCATTGAGGGGAGCCATGAGAGAAAACCAAGAGATCAGCTACCGCTGCATCCTTCACTCATACAAGCTCAAAAATGGTAGGGAATGTGTCTTTGAGACATTTTTTACCACACCATTTGTTGTACCCAAATTTGACACTAGAGCCGTTACCCACCCCAATATGTGCATGTCTTAGGAAGATCTCCCTGCCTTTTCTAATGTTTTTCCACAGACCCACCCCATATGGACTGCATACCTCATTCGAGCACCATCCTTGCCAAGCCTCCCTGAACTTCGAATCTATAACTAACTTCCATAGGGCCCCCTTTTGTGTTGGTGGCGCCACAACCATTTACCCATTTTCAATTCTGGCACGACTACCTGGCTATAATGATATGTAATATAGAGAGGGCAAAAACAGACATGTCGCATTGGTGACGAGCAACATGTATATGGTTTATGGGCTCCTAGTCAATTTGATTAGCCTTCTTCCCTTATCATCTTTAGATTCTTTTCCTGGGTTTGGATGGGAATGTAGAAAGCACTATGAGTTAGTTAGTAGTATTGAGTTTAAAGTACACCCATGCAAACATTATTGGCAAAGTTCATAGGTGCACCTCTGTTCTATAAGATTCATACCATTGAGAGGAATGGAAATCCCTAGAGGATTGACATCATTTTTGTTGTGTTCATTGAATCTTAGCCCTTGCTTCGCCATCATCAATCCCCTTAACAGACCTTACATGATTGTGGTAAACGTAATGAAGCCTAATTTTATGTATGATTCAACTTATAAAAAAAAAAAGATATGTTTGGCAAACCAATCATGATATTTAGGAAATATAGATGGGTTACAATGCAAAGGAAGCCTGCCATTCTGATTCTTAAATTTTTTTTATCCATTGTTTCATATATGCACCAGCTACTGGGTTCCAACCATCAGATTTTCATTTTGTTTGAACTCAATATTTTTGACATGCAGATCTTGTTTGTAGATCTCTATGGTAAAATTTGATACAATGGTCCTTCTATGAGGAGGCATTGATGGGGTCTAGTGGTTTTTAGTTTTATGGAAGCATTTGTCATAGCATGGCTCCTTGGAAAGTTTCTAACAGTGGATAGTCACACCGAAAGAAACTCTATTTTTGTTGGGTTGGTACTACTTATGTAAATGGAGTGGTAAGTCAGTTGGGCGTGTGCTGCACCATTGGTCTTTCATGGGGAGACATGTTTGTTGGTTTTATTTTTGTTTGTTTTTCACTGGGTGATGCCAGAAAAGAGCATTGACCTTCTGATTAGCTGGAAAATTTTACCATACTGGTGTTAACAGGAATAATCAAATGTCTTCTGTGGTTGGTGCTAGCAATCTTTTCAACTTATATTCACATATGTCATAATACACTAGGATTGTGCATTGGACATTTTTCTTAGAGTTGTGCCAAGCTTACTGGTACAGCATAGTGATGTAGCTGAGCATGGCACTTAGTGAGAAAAAAAACGTAAGATATTGAGCACGCTCTTTATTCTCTCATTTCATGATCTGTTCTCATTTGGTTGTCAATTGTTTTATGCTTTTTCTTTGCATATGCTGCTTGTTAAGTTCAGTATTCTTGTTGTCATGCTTTATTACTCGCTACGTCTTATTGCTTAAGTTGTTTATATTAATATTCTGTTGTTACTAGGAATGAGGCACTCCGAGTTGCCTTCATACATATAGAGGAGAGCGGTGCAGCAGATGGAAAGGTTCCAAGTAAATTTTATTCAAAGCTTGTCAAAGCTGATATACATGGAAAAGATCAGGTAACCAATGGCTTTTATTAAACCTGATTTTCATAGATCTTATCTCCTTTCTGGGGTTGGATTCTGATTCTGCATCTCCCCATAGACTTCTCCGGTGTCCTTATCTAAAAGCGGGATAGTGATGACTTGAGTGGGGTATATTTACACTTACTGTTTGAGTGTATCTTGCTTTTGATATCTCTAGCTGGGATTTTTTATTAGTTCCATAGTAATGAGTTCCAATTTTTCTTTCTTTTTAATTTTCATGTCAATCAGGACTTACAAAATTGAAGCTTTGGTTCCAATGTTTAACATTTTGTTGTAGCATAAGCAAAAGAAATCTGTTCTCTAGTTATTCACTTTTGCCCTCTATTGAAGACACCCCCTCATCTTTCCAAAATATTCAACTTTGTCAGGATGGGTGGGGGGCAGGAGCACATCAGATGCACACTATTTACAATTGGCAAAACTTATATTTTAGCTCAGGCGTGAATTCTTTATCTTATTGTATTCTTTCTACGCTCTTGTTGTAGTTTGCATTGTTCTTCATGGTATATCACAGATAATTTTTCTTTTTGGTTAATGTGCCATTCCTTAATGGACTTGACTTATAAAGAGTTTTTGTGAAGCATATGTTTGTTGTTCTTTTTTAATATTTTTTTCTCTATTCACCCTTTTTGTTATCCCTTCACCAGATGAATCATTCCTACCCCACCCTTCCATTTTTTGAGTTGAATTGTGGTTTGGTAATAGTAATTATCTCATATATATGTTTAGGAAGTATATTCCATCAAACTACCTGGTGATCCAAAGCTTGGAGAAGGGAAGCCTGAAAACCAGAACCATGCTATTATCTTCACTCGTGGGGAAGCTATTCAAACTATCGACATGAATCAGGTTATATATGCATGTTCTTTTTAGAGTTCATTTAACTCTGTTCCCCCTTTTATTATAGAGTTCATTAGTCAGATGCTTCTGACATGAACTTTGTGCAGCATTACATCAGTCAATAAATTATTTGAGTACTGCTGCATCCACAAAGGAATCACACAAAAACAATCCCACAAGTTGACGTGGCTTCATTTGATTTGTTAGATCTGTTTTACAATAAAAGTAACTTTACAATCTGATGAACCACATTAAGCCATGTCAGTTTGTGAGATTACTTTTCTGTAATCCCTTTGTGGATAGAGTATTTCCCAAATTCTTTTTATGTTCTGTTTTGTTTTCTTATCGATTGCTTTGTTTAAGTTTTATGTTATGGTTTCTAAAGAATTTAAGAATGGAGCCATGAATGTTTTATTGTATTGCTTCTTGTTTCAATATGTTAAGTGAAGATTGGTCTAGATATGATCTGTACATGGTAAAAGCTATTTTTTCTTCTGCAGGACAATTACCTTGAGGAGGCAATGAAAATGAGAAATCTTCTTGAGGAATTTCATGGTAATCATGGCATACGACTGCCAACTATTCTTGGTGTCAGGGAGCATGTTTTTACTGGAAGGTTTGGCATACAATTCCTTATGATAAAGTACACTTTGGTTTTTGTTTCAAAGTGATCTTTCTTATCAATTACATGTTGGATATGTCAATGCAGTGTCTCATCATTAGCTTGGTTCATGTCCAATCAAGAGACTAGCTTTGTAACTTTGGGCCAGCGTGTTTTAGCAAGTCCGCTCAAGTGAGTCAAGAACAACTTATCTTATTAATAACCGATTGGGTTGACTTATGGATCAATTTCCATTGACTTTATAGGTAGCTTGTTAGCTTTTCATATTAAGAAGTTAATACATGTTGGAAGAAGTGGAGAAAACCTGACTAATGCTGGTCTGGAAAGTATTGGTCCTGAATTTGAATTGATTATTGTAACATCATATATTTATAACATATTCATCAATTAAAAAGATTTAACATTTTAATTTGAAGAGAGAAATTCTATTGTTTGCATTTAATTGACTCCCTTTTTTATTAACAAATGTTTGCAGGGTACGCATGCATTATGGTCATCCAGATGTGTTTGATAGAATATTTCACATAACTCGTGGAGGCATCAGTAAGGCATCACGGGTTATTAATATTAGTGAAGATATATTTGCGGGTAAGCATGAGGAAGTCCAATGATTTGCTTCTATGGTTTAGTTAATTTATATTATTCATTCCTTAAACTTGTCATATAGTGTGTTTTGAAGAGGAATTTAGAGTTATAGTTGTCACATTTCTTTCCTTTTTGGGTCTGATAAATAGATACCTATTTTGTTAAGAATAGTAGAATGCTCCAGCACATCTGTGAGTATACTAGATTAGGGGTGCTACCCACCCCTAGAGCGCGTAGCCAGTAGGGGATGCAAGTTGGGCCCCCATGTCCTGGCCCTGCCCGAATGCTGTGGGGCGGATTGGCCCCTCAGGCTGTCTGCCCAACCGTGGGGTCAGAATCATTAGACAACACATATCAGGTATTAAATTCAATGAAAATCCAAAACTCAAATCTCCAAACATCAAGCACCACTGCATCCAAAAATAAAAACCTAAATTCAAAGAAATTAGGGTTTCAAGTTCGAGATACTTACAACTACAAGGTGAGATAGAGCAACGGCTCGTTTTGGTGACGGCAACAGCGTGAGTTGTTGGGAGAGGGTCAGAGAGAGTTGAAACACAGGAGGGTGGGGGAAATTGGGTTTTATTAACCCTTGTAATGAAACGATGCCGTTTTGGGTACCCCAAAACGATGTTGTTTCATTACAAATCTTTTTTTTTTTATATATATATATATATATATATATATATATTGGGCCGGGCAGATGGGTAAAAACCATCCGGCCCACTCAGTAGGCCTATACTAGACAACTCCTAAAATGTGAAAGTTTGAAGTTTCTAAAGAAAAATAAAAGATTAATAACTTTGACCAAAGAAGTGAAAAGAACCCTGACGGAGACAGCTAGTCGTACAAAGTACTTGGGAATATTTCTGATAGAGATAAAGTACAAATTACTTGGGATACAAAGTACTTGGGAATACCCTGGGAGTGTCTCAGACACTCCCAGGGTCTGATCATTCCTTTCTCCCCTGATTATCTACATGGGTTATAATGGATTTGATTTGCTAATTTTGGTACTCTCAATGTGACCATATTTTCCTTGCCTACAAGCAAAAAATCAAAGACTGTCCTTGGCATCACTCACCGAACTACCAAAACGGAAAATACAGTGAAGGAAAGGTTGTCGGCTGTTTCTTCACTTTCCTTAGTCATACAACAAAACCCTACTTGCAACTATTTGTACCTAGTTTGGTTTTTGGATATGTTTATCACAATTATGAATCTCCTTTAGGATATGTTTTCACAGAAATGTATACTTTTGAATTGACAATGCAAATATGCTAGGAGAGGAATTATGTTTGGGAGATAGTAATTGCTGTATACAACGCTCAACATCCATGGTACTTATATCAGAATCCTGAGCTTCCAACTCTGTCAACACCTTGTTCTGCCTTAGCATGTTTATTTGAGCTTTCACCAAACAAAGTAGCTTGAAATGATGTCATCTTCTCGTTGCAGTTATGCGTTTATGTTTAGAGATTAATGTGGTTTAGTTAAGTATCCCGATGTTATAATTTATGTCACAGGTTTCAACTCCACATTGAGGCAGGGCAACATTACGCACCATGAATACATTCAGGTTTTTTATACTTTCTGTTTATCCCTGCCTCACCATTACACACCTTGTACATATTTTTCTTCTTATGGTTGCTTGAGAGCTTCCTCTCATGTAGGTTGGAAAAGGAAGGGATGTTGGATTAAACCAGATTGCCCTATTTGAAGGGAAAGTGGCAGGTGGAAATGGAGAGCAAGTCCTTAGTAGGGATGTATACAGAATTGGACAACTGTTTGATTTCTTCAGAATGTTGTCATTCTTTTTCACAACTGTTGGTTACTATGTTTGCACAATGGTATTTTTATTCTATATTTCATTCTTTCATCGTTCTAGATAATTTGAATTACTAGTCTCTGGAATGGGCCGAATCTGATAAGAATTTCCGTTTTAATGCAGATGACAGTTCTCACTGTATATGTATTTTTATATGGAAGAATTTACCTGGTAATCTAACAAGTTTAATTTCCCTTCCTACATGATGTTTTCTCAAATGATTTCTGTAGGATTTTCACTTGAACTTACCATTGGTAATTTATTCATGATTATATGTCTATTATTATTCATTGCTAGTTTATTCATGATGATATGCCTATCATTATTCATGATTATGTCTCTATTATTATTACTGTTAAATGTCTCTACTATTATCAGATCGTACCTACAGAATAATTTATATGATTAATTAGGGCAGGAAGGTTTGGAGTTTTTGCCGCTTGTAGTTGGGGAAGGTCATGCTTTAAATTGACCTTTTGTTAAGTTGAGCTATATGGTACACTTTCCAAAAACCACGTGTGATAAAACTGTATTAGCACATAGCCAAAGACAGTTTAGTTAAACACAAATAAACTTTTTGCTTTGAATGTTGGTCTTGTTCCTAATGCTACAAGTAGTCAAGCCTCAAATGGGCTTTAGTTCTTATTACTATCCATATTTGTTTTGATTGGATCAGTACATTTCAAATCTTCTAGTTTGTCTAAGCTATGTCTATTTCATGATCCCTGGGATGTAGTGATTATTTTCGTTATTCAAGGACAATTATGTGAACCCCCGCCGCCTAAACAAAAAAAAAAAAAAAGGATCTTATTAGTTTATACAATCATAATACTTATAAAAAAAAGTTTATACAATCTTAATTTGTGACTTACTAGTTTAGAGCTCTTGTTCAAAACTTATAAAAAAAAAAAGAGCTCTTGTTCAAATTCTCTAGAGTTTGGGTCATGATGCATCTAGAGGGTGTTCTATCGTCTTTTTTGGGCTGCCATGAGTTATGCGGTCCCCCATATTCAGTGCTGTACCCAAATTCATTCACCCAAGAAAAGTGACCCAACCCCTGTTTCTTGGGAACTGCTTTAATGAGTGTAATGTTCTCGATGTTGGTTAAAGTGTGCATTCAGATTTTAATCTCCAGGTTTATCTTCTTTTTGTTATTATTCTTGGATAGATTGTTCTTCTGTTCAGAATTGCTAGATAATAGATCTTTTGTCAATCTGCTGCCAATTGCTTCAGGCTTTCTCTGGGCTTGATCAGCAAATCTCTGAGGAAGCAGAAGCGCTGGGTAACACAGCTCTAGATGCAGCTTTGAATGCTCAGTTCTTAGTCCAGATTGGAGTTTTCACAGCAGTCCCAATGATAATGGGCTTTATACTTGAATTGGGATTGCTAAAGGTTAGCCTATATAATTGTCATCATATAATGATATAAAGCTGTGTATGTAGTATAATAAATGGTATTGCATCCTGTATTTTATTATGTTGTGGAACCTCTTAGGCTTTAGCAGGCCATGCATCCATAAGTCTATTTAATCATCTTAAACTTGCAGGCTGTTCTATTAACATGCTTTTTTCATCTTTTTTGCCTCCAATTTTTTGGTTGCTTAGTGCATAAATTTTTGTTGTGCTAATGTTAGTGTCACCTAAACATTTGCAGGCTGTTTTCAGTTTCATTACAATGCAACTTCAGTTGTGTTCTGTCTTCTTCACCTTTTCATTAGGAACAAGAACTCATTATTTTGGCCGCACCATCCTCCATGGAGGTGCAAAAGTATGTAAATACTTTTTTCTAATTCGTCTTTAAAAATGTATAGTAGTTTGTTTGGAAATTGATACCTTCATTTGCATTTTTTATATTTCACCCACAGTACCGAGCAACTGGCAGAGGCTTTGTTGTCCGTCACATCAAGTTTGCTGATAATTACAGGCTTTATTCAAGAAGTCATTTCACCAAAGCGTGAGTGATGTTTGATGATGAAGGATCGACGTTTTTTCAATATTGTCAAGTTGAATTACTTGAGGGTTTTCTTATGCAATTTATGATGTTGATTTTTTTCAGGCTTGAGGTGGCACTGCTTCTCATAGTTTATATTGCATATGGGCATACGAATGGAGGTGCTGTTTCGTTTATTTTGCTAACTATGAGCAGTTGGTTCCTCGTTATCTCATGGCTCTTTGCTCCTTATATCTTCAATCCCTCTGGATTTGAGTGGCAAAAGTACGTACTTAGATTTTTTGTTTACTTGCTGGAAATTCCTTCTCTGTTATGACATTTAAGTCTCTGATTATACTTTTTTTACTTAAAAAATAGAATTGATATAATTTTGTAATAATCATGCTGTCTCGCAAACCCTATAATCTTACTTTCCAATGGCAGGACTGTTGAGGATTTTGATGATTGGACTAGTTGGCTTCTGTATAAAGGTGGAGTAGGCGTGAAGGGAGAAAATAGCTGGGAATCTTGGTGGGATGAAGAACAGGTTCATAACTACTAATACAACTGTTTTCTTACCTGTTTTATAGCTTTTTCAGCTAAGAGAAAGTCAGCTTCCTTATCACTCTCTCTCGTGATGAGCAGACAGTTTGATATTGTCTTTACTAGTTATTTTTTCCCTCTCACAAATAGTGTTACAAACATATTGTTACATTTTTTTTTCCTCACAAATCTAGAGCAACTGCCCAGAGGAGTAGAGTATTGAAGAAGAAAACGTTAAGCTCTTCCATCATTCGCTTGCAGTCTTCAGAATATCTATTGTTCCTTTTCCCTATAAATGCACCACAATAAACAGGCAGGAGCCATATTCCATATTGATGCAATTTGTTGGCTGCCAAATAACCCTCACCAGTTTACAAAGAGTTCTACTCACCTTCCTGGCATAACTCTATGCCATCCCACGAGGCTTTTGCCAAAAGGCAGTACAGATTTCCCACTATTTCTGCATGTAAAGCCCCAATCAACCACAGTGATATGATATTTTCTTGGGTTATCCATAGTGGGGATCTTCCCTAAGTAGGCTTTCCAGGAAAACAAGCTTCTCTTAGCAATGCCTTCATTCGCCAAATACTCCAAAAAAAGAGCTTCATCTTGAGGTATAAGGATGTGATAGAAAGAACAAATGGTAATTTTTTTTCTGAACGGTCTTATCAACACCTTCCAGACATGAGTTGTCGAGTACAATAGGTTGAAAAATTTTGTGAAGGTGTCTAATTCCCTGTAATGAGCCACTCTTAAGGAACTGTCGTTCCATTGGGGGGCAGCCATTGTAGACTTCCAATAGGTTTCCCACTGAAGCTTCCTCTATTCACGAAATACTTTACTTCCCTTGGAAAGCTTCCTTGAGGATCCTGTTTTCGTACTAATCCTAGGGTCGTCACTCACCTCATGTGTACTGTGACTAGAAAAAACCTCCCATCCTCTTTTGATATTTTTCCGCAGCGCAATAGGTGGCCCATGCATCTCGTTTGAACACCCCTCGCCCTAAGTATAACTAAAGAATGCTTAATGTTTATTAGAGCTGGGTTATATGACAAGCATTGCTGCATTACATGACATTAATGCTTTGTTGTATAAATGATTTTTTCTTTTTTTATAAGTAAACAAATTTTATTGATCAAAGAATTAGGCAAAGCCCGATACAATACAAGAACACCTATATGCCCTAGTTAAGAGTGCGCAAAAGAGACTAAAAAAGTCATGTAGGTCCATGCCGTTGAAGTCAATAGCAATGGCCCACGTACATAAAGTACTGTAAAATAAAGCTGCAAGTTCCTCTAGCAATCTCTCTGTCATCAAAAGTCCTCGCATTGCGCTCCTGCCACAAACACCACATGATGCATATAGGGATCATCTTCCAAATCGCTTTAATCTGCTGCATGCCTCCTATATTTGTCCAGCTGGCCAGCACTGCCACTACAGTCTCCGGCATAACCCAAGCCAGCTCTACTCTACCAATCAGCTGATTCCACAAAACCCTTGTTGTCTCACAATGTAATAGGAGATGGTCCACTGACTCTCCCCATCCCCTACACATGCAACACCAATCTGCAATGATAACCTTCCTCTTCCTCAAGTTATCTGTTGTGAGTATCTTGCCCAAAGATGCTGTCCACAAGAAGAATGCAACTTTGGAGGGTGCCTTGTGTCTCCAAAGTCTTCTCCAAGGAAACTGAATGTTGGGCTCTTGAGTGAGCCTTATAGAAAGAGCAAACCGAATATACATCTTTCTCGGAGGGTGACCACCACAACTCATCTTCTTGTTTATTGCTCGGTTTAACGGAGTACAAAAGGCTGTAAAAATCGGCAAAACTGCTCATCTCCCAATCCTGTGCTGCTCTACTAAAACTGATGTCCCAATGGAATTGCCCACCTGATAGCCCCATGACATTCGCCACTGCAGTGTCTTTATCACTAGCAATTTGGAATAGTGAATTCTTATGATAGCAAATGGTATTATGGACTTGTTTCATGTGGTGCTTTTCTAGTTTGTTTCATATGGTGTAACCTTCTTTTTCAGGTGCATATAAAAACATTGAGAGGTCGTATATTGGAAACAATTTTGAGTTTGAGGTTCTTAATATTCCAGTATGGCATTGTATACAAACTACATCTCACAGGAAAGGATACATCACTTGCGGTACGCTTCTTGTCCCTTGCATTCATATAGCGCACGTCCTCTGCATATTTTTCCAAATTAAATTAGCAAATTGATAAATCTCCTCATTTATATATATATTATCTCCTCTCTTAGGAAGTGACAAAGTTTTCCCATTCATAAATATGTGCGTATTTTGGCACATATCCTCGGTATATTTTTCTAAATTAAATAGTATATTCATAAATCTCCTCACATGTCTGTGTGTGTATATATATATATAATCTCCTCTCTTAGGAAGTGACAAAGTTCTCCCATTGATAAATATGAGCTTATTTTGGATACATGCTTTTGTTTTTCCAGTTCTCTGCTGTTTCTTCTGACATAATTTTCACATGAAATGGCAACTGCAAGATCCCTTACAAAAATTGTTGTTCAAATTAAACCCTGAGGGGTAGCTCAGCTGGTCCGGCCTTAGGTTTGCTCCCCAATGGTCAGCAATTTGAGTCCCCTTAGGGCCATTGGAGGTTTACCTGGTCGTAAAAAGGGCCCCATGGGATTAAAAGCATTGAAAAACAATTTTTTTGCCAACAAGTTCTGAAAACTTCTCTTAGCAACAGGCATAAACAGGATAAAGAAAAGGTAGAAGTATTGGGATACGTTGTCAAGAGAAGTCTATTAAATTAAGATTTAGGAACTGTGTTATGATCCTAAGGGTTAAAGGCTTAACCAAATTAGTATCCAATAGTCTTAGGGCTTTTGGATCAATAGTTGGGTCTTTAACAATTGATATCAGAGCAGAGACCACATAACGAGTTCAAATCACGGATAGGGCTACCTATAGGCTGGATTAAAATCATTGGTACTATGTATGTACATGGTGTTAAGTTATTGAATATTAATAGATGAGTGAAGCCGCCAAAAGGGAAAAGGCGACCATCAAGTCAGTGTCGATAGAGTGGGCCGCCGTGGACGTCGGATTTGGAAGCGTGGTGAAATGTTATGATCCTGAGGGTTAAAGGCTTGACCAAATTAGTACCCAACAATCCTAGGCCTTTTGGATCAATGGTTGGGTCTTTAACAAACGGCATGTATGTGTTCCCATCTCCTTGTAGATTAGCATTTATTACCAAAAAACAGAGAAATAAGGAAGCTTCTTGAGGTTGATTTGTGTAAACAAGCTTTACGATCAAAATGTCACAAGAAGTTTGTCTATCTTTGCCAATCCTGTAGTTATATGCTTAAAATGGAAACTGCTGCTAAATACTTCCTCCAAAGATCACACAATTCCTGTTCAACTTGCGCTGTAACTATCTAGATGCTTGTCTATATGTCTATCTTTGGCCCAAGTAACAGTACAATTTATGTAGAGACTGTCCTTTAAACTTTGGTTATTTTTCCCAAACCACCACCACAAATAAATAAAATACAGAAAACAGTGGAAGAAAGAAAGACACATAGTTGCATATGCTTTGGGCTTATATCACATTCTACTCTACTGATCCTAGTTATACGAGGAGGATGTTTTCATGATGTTAACAATGTCTTTTGTTCTTCTAGCTATATGGCTTCTCCTGGGCCGTGTTGGTTGCCATTGTCCTGATATTCAAGGTCTGTCTGACTTCTTGCTTAAAATCTTTTCCCCTGTGCATTGGCTGTCTTGATTTTTGCTTTGAATCTTAGTGTTTGCATTAAATGATATTGTCCTGCAGGTCTTTACCTACAGTCCTAAAAGATCAAAGAGCTTCCAGTTAATGATGCGGTTGATACAGGGAGTCGCAGCCTTGGGACTTGTTGCAGCCCTCGCCCTCATTGTTGCCTTTACTCCTTTGTCAATAGCAGACTTGTTTGCAAGCATTCTTGCATTTATTCCAACTGGATGGGGCATACTATGCGTAAGTTAACAGATAAAGTTCTAATTAAATCTCGTGTACACAAGATGTTCAGTTCCTCAAGCAGCCAATTATGCAAAAGCAGTAAAACTTTTCCTGAGACCAAGATGATTAGAAATTTAGGTTTCAGTAACACACGCAGCCTACAAAAGATGTGATGGCCATGATTTACAAGTCATAGTTCAGCCATGATTTAAAAAAATAAATAGTAGAACAAACAGCTTGGGATGTTTGAAGTGCATGCAAGCTGTCTAGCTAACACCATCCAAAACGCAATGACTTGGACTTATAGTTGCTTGATTGGCAGAACTGACTTTGTAGATGCACTTGCAACGCCTGCTTTTAGTTTTAACTGGCTGAACTGCATATTTGTAACGGGCTTTAACAATGTTTTTGGTTTGAGTTGCATTTTTATGAGATCCTTTTAATCCTTGTTGGTTGTGCTGAAACAGCTGGCAATCGCTTGGAAGAAGCTCGTTTGGAGTCTAGGGTTTTGGGATTCGGTGCGTGAATTTGCTAGAATGTATGATGCCGGGATGGGTTTGCTTATTTTTACCCCAATAGCCGTACTATCATGGTTCCCATTCATTTCCACGTTCCAGTCTCGACTTCTCTTTAATCAAGCATTTAGCCGTGGCCTGGAGATCTCCATCATCCTTGCTGGAAACAAAGCTAATGTTGAAAGTTAAAAGTATCCTGCCCCTTATATCTTGCAAGTATGCTCTGCTGTTGTGATCAAATGAGGACTTTGTATATTTATGATTCCAATTTTACGTCCTATTGGTTTTTCAAATTTTTAATGTGATACTAACTAGCCTTGTGTCTTTTTGAACTGGCTAGGATCCTACATGGTTGTTTGTGTAGAGATGATGTGTTTGTAGAAATGGTAGCCTTTTGATAGTTTTATAATATAACAACCATGTATTTCCAATGTTGTTATTATTATTATTATTATTTTGGTCTGATGATGAATACCAATTTAGTGTTTTGTAGTGGCTATTTAAACAGTCGATATCACAAACTCAAAAGTCAAGACACTCAAACCTCGTGGAATTGTTAAAATCTCGAATTACATTTGACAAACTAAACAGTTATAACTTTTCAAATGTTTGATTCTATAGTCTAAAAGTAATTAAATTGGTCAAGTTTAGTTCCTGAAATTGTACAAATATCCCCGTACTGCCTTTACTTTCACTTTATCATATCATTACTAATGCAAGTAAATGTTCCATATAACTTTGATATGGCCCATTACTACTACAAATACTTCTCTCTTAACATCAAATATATATATATATATATATATATATTATATATTTATATATATATGGAAAATAAAAGAAGAGAATGTGTATTTTTTTTAGGAAGGGATCAGGGATATCGGGGACTTGATTCCTACCCATTTTTTTTATGATGGAGAGGCTACAAATGTCACTAGACTGTAAGGCCATTGACATTCTTTTAAAAAGTACTAAAATATGTTTATTTAAAAAATATATATATGTAGCTCCTAGCGTATGTAAAGTCTCCATATGTCTTGAGTTTGTGAGATCTGTTTGTAGCATACGATGTCTACAAACATATAAAAATAAAATAATAATAATAATAATAAAATTGCACCAATAACAAGTGCCGATCAAATGGTAAGGTTATAATAGCATTAGGACGAAACCGAATATCAAGCTTTAATAATATCGATAATTTAGGGACAAACTTAGAATTTGGCAAATTTATTACGTATATAATTTACCAAGCAATCTTGTTTGTTTCTGTTATGTCACATCAGCCATTTTCTTAATTGATTTTATCATTCATTTATCTAAATATTATTGGAATTCTTCCCATCATTCTATTAGTTATTATTTTATTTTTATTTATATTTTATGACTAATTAGTATTTTTAATGGCTACCTATTGAAAGATTGTTGGGTTTCCACTTCAACGTAGTTGCCATACAGTCTTTTCATCAAATGACCACGAGTTTAATCATTTAAATTATAATAATTTGAAAGGTCGTGTAAATAAATATTATAAAGTTTAAAATTAAGTTTAGAACATTCGCATTGTTTCTTCTCTAACGTTTCTTCTTTCTTTACATCGTATTTATTATAATTAGGAATCAGGTAATGCCACATTTAAAACAAATCACAATTGGTTTAGAGATGAAGAAAAAGGACATAGAAGGATGGAGTTTAGATCTGATTGATTCCACATTGCAACTAAAGAATATCAAAGAATGTTTCTTTGGATTCTAACAGTTTACAAGCTGAATATGGGGGTGAGAGCTCATAGATTAGTAATAAGATTGAAAAATTAAAAAATTCTTTAAGACTTAATCAGCATCGGAAAGCAGAAAGGGCTGTTATAACCTTCTACCAACCCTAAAGATATTCAATTTCCTCCTTTCAAGGCATGTTCTCTTCTGTCTGGTTGGGAAATCATGGGTGATTGGAAGAGCATTTGCTGCACAAAGTGAGGACCCGGTGAAAATAAAATAGTGGAACCTTTATTGAAACAAATAAATAGAGCCCTTGAATTGCAACAATAAATCTCACAAGTTACAATGAGAAACTGAAAATTGAAACATTTTTCACTGTATGATAGGTTATCAGAAACTGAAAATTAAAAATTGTGAGAAGCAAATAGAAAATGACATTTTTCATAGATCAAAGAGCTGTCGGGGCATTTTCTTTTCTTGGCATTGCAGGTAACAAAGCTGCTAAGCCCCTTCCACGTTTTGTTACATCAAATATAAAATTACAAATCCTTGATACTTCGGATCCTAAAATGCTAGGGCCTCAAAATGCAAAAATTTTTACAGAGACTGCCTAAAACTGGCCTCGCTTCCGCTTCCGCTTCTGCTTCCACCTCCCACAGCCTTATCCGTCATTACAGAGTCACCATAAGGAAGATGCTGATCAACTCCAGTCATAAGTGATGAAGCCGGATGCAGTGGATGATCGAATTTACAAGCCGGCCCGAACTTGCAAATTCCATAACGACTATAATGTGTACAAATATTCTGATCCTGGATCTCAAAGACAACAAAACCATGGCCATAATTAACCCAGGCAAAGCAAGTATAATAGAACATTTTTCCAGAGGAAACAAATATAAAAAAAACAATACGAGTAACTTCCCGTTGTTGAAGATCATGAAATTTGTTAACAATGGTCTATAAAATTTGATTCCGGCTCGATGCATGAAAAAATTCACTCTTTAAAACAAACTTACAAAAAAAATATTCTTTAAAAACACAGCCCAGAGTGAACTTACAGGTCTCAAAGGAAGACCCTTGTCACTGAGAGCGCATGGGGGTGACTTCACAATCCTATCCTTAGGGTGGTGATATCTGCAATTAGACTTATACTTACAATCCCCAGTTTTTAAGAAATAACTGCACTCAGGATGGCCAGGTCGTTCCGGATATTCTTCAACTTGAATCTGCTGCTGATGATGCGTATAGACATTAGTTTCAGTCCCAGCTGGGTTCATAACATATGTGACAGGCGGACGCATACTCCTTTCTGGCGGATATACAGGAGCCTTAACAATCCACAAACAAATAAAACTGATAGGATTAGTAGAGTTCATCTACTCATCTCATCTAATCAAATACTTAAAAAAAGAAAGAAAAATAACCGTTTAGAAGGTAGCCTAGCCATGGGGGCTTAAAGCATAAACCACACTTAATTACAGTGTGTTGCATGTGTTCCCATGGGTGCAAAAAGTGCCTGAGACTGAGAACAGCTGTAGATCTACCTGATTTCTCTAACAAAACAGCAAATATACAATTGATCTTTTTTTCCTTCCCTAGCTTTTAAATTCTTGAGTAATATGGCATTTGGAACCCTTGACAGATTCCTTATCTTCGAATATAATATAGCACTTCTTTTATCCGTTCCAGCTACCATTGAATGGTATCCCCTGTCAACCTCAAGTTCACCATTAATTTCAAGGATTACATTGAGGGAAAATATATGCCGTTGACAATATAAATAAAGGTAAATATCATCCATGTTTGAGATCATGTTCTCTTTATAATTGCAATCTGTGAGATGTCCAAGGGGCAGTCTCAATGCTAAACTTGGGTTGAGTCAGTTGAGACATTCGCCCAACAAACATGCTTGTCTGCTTTATCTCAACCATGTCCTTTTTTTAATATGTTTGTCTCAAACATATTCCTCATAACACTTTTTTTTTTATCTAGATGCCTTCCACACTTCTTTTACAAGTATGATCAACACCCCCCCCCCCCCAAAAAAAAGAAAAGAAAGTAAAGGCACTATATATTTTACTATCTCTAAACCGAAAATCCCATAATCAGCTAAAGTGAAACAAAGCTAACAAACAGCAATGGTAATCTACTAGTTGATAAGCAGAGACAGAATCTGAAAACAGATAACTTGTGCTTGTCCAAAGAAGCAGAGTTGTAAAAATTTAACTTATATTGAAGTAAAAGAAACACAACTGCATGGGGCTTATAAAAAAGAGATAAACAGCATAGGAATTTTGACAGTTCCATTAGAAAGAACAATCACATGTCTCTGAAATGATAAAAACCCAAAACAAATACCTTGGGAGCTGATTGCAGCACAAAATATGACTGGAAGATGGGGAACTTAAGGACCATATACTTGGACATAAACATATAGGCCAAAAAAAGAAGATAAAATACTGTATTTTAGAAGATTGACACACAAGCTGTGATTTAAAATTTACTTATTTCCAGATAAAAGTGACGACAGTTACTCGAACTATTAAGTACCTGCAACCCAATCCATTCTGGATTTTGGGAAGGAACCCCATGTGAAGGTGAAAGAACTATTGGTGCAAAGGGAGCAGTTTCATTAAATTTCCTAGACGAAGACCAGGACGCGATTGATGATTGGGAAGCATCTATTGTAGCAGATCCGCCATTACCATAACCTGAAGGGTTGTCACTTCCTCCGACGGCTGTAGGGTCAGGATGATTAAACCTGCAGTTGGCTCCGTATTTGCAAGAGCCAGTCCGCATGTAGAAGGGACACTCTCTCTCTCCCTGTGACAAATTAGAACATTGTTGACTTGTCAGAATAATTGGTCCACAACAGAGACAAAAAAAATAATTTCACCAAGAAATTAGAGGAAGAAAAAAAACCATAGAAATATCATAGACATGGGTAGAAGTATACGGGTCTGATTGGTAAGCCCAGAAAGTTAAGCTCTAGAAGTGTAGTTTCTGAAATTTTGTCTCTTGTGTGGCTGTATTTACAAGCGTTTCCATACTTGCACCCCCCAGACCTCATGTAATACTGAAACAAGACTCGAGAGAAGAGTTACAAGACCACAAAAACCATCATTAGTACATCGTGCATGTTTGCACATATAGTATACAAGGAGATTTAGCATAAAAGTTACTAATAATCTACATGTAGGACATGCTACTCTTTAAGAAGGAAAAGTACTTTCAATAACACATCCAATAGTAAGTCGCTTATAATTTATTATCTAACACAGTTATCTTCCATGTGATATAAAGAGCAGACTTGTACAACATAACGCTGTAACAGATATTGTCGATCCAAGGTTAGTGCATGGCTCCTTAAGATGACCCAGACACATTCAAACATATGAGAGGTCTTTCTTACAAGTACTATAATTACAATTTTTCTTTTCTATTCAAGAATTATAGAAACTTTACCTATTTCTTAGTAATATTAACTTGAGAAAATTCATATATTCTATAAAGCAAGATTCTAGCATAATAAAGAACATTTCATGTCAAACACTAGAGTCTAGTAAGCTCTCTATCAATTTAGGAGATTGGAAACCAGGAGGGAAGGGGGGACATTTTGTTTATGGATGCATTATCTTTGGAAAACAGCAATCATGATCATCTTGAATGACTATCCTTCAAATGAAAATCACATGTAATTCCATAGGGAGTCTGAAAAGGACTGATTTTGTTAAGTATTCAAACCCCTAGGGGTTGGCTCAAGTGGTAAAGGCCTTGGGCTTGGGGGTATGCTCCCCCATGTCTAAGGTTCAAATCTCATTTGGTGCAAACAATCTCTAGAGACCATCGGTTTGGGGGATTTTCCCCTTGAATTACCCAAAGTGCACTTGCAGGAAACTCCTTGTGGAGGGCCTATGCACCTCCGGGATTAGGCAGGACGCATATTCCAGACACCCAGTGCCAATAAAAAAAAAGTGTTCGATCAAACCTCCTCTAATTCTTAAAATACTTTCCTCACAACAGCCTTTAAAGCTCCAAGAAACTAACTAAAAATTGTTTCAGCAATAGTCCTTATCAAAAACATGAAAAAATTATTTGATGAAGCTCAAACACATTTAGGTAGATTTTTTTTTTTTTTTGTACTAAAAAATATATTTGCATTAAAAGCTTGAAGATTGGGTTTATTTGTTGAGTTAGGGATGAAGTTTCAATTTGGTGGTTATATTGGAGTCATATGATTGGTTAAGGGAGAATTCGGGACTACTGAAATATTTTTTCGAATTGTATTTTGCGAGCTTTAGTCAGTTCAAAGGTTAGTTTCATTTTGTCCTTTGTTCTCCACTAATTTTTTTTTATTAATATTGTGATTTTATTTTTCCATTAAACCAACAGTCTTTTTCTTCCTATTTGTCAGCCTCCATTTTTTTAGAATTCCAAGGCAAAGTTCTTATCTTGACCTATTTTTTATTCAACCAGCATTTGTTGCTTTCTTTGTTCTGGTTCTAGGTTGTATTACTTCAGGTTTTCTCTCTGTTGTGATGTTGTTTGATCCCTAAGAAAAATAAGAAAATCCTTGAGGAGAAGACGGAGATTTCTTGAAAGTTAAATCTGTCAAAACAGTGACACTACAGATATTGTTGATTGGGATGCATCGGATGCAGCCAAGTTTTTTGAAAAACCAACAGGGAAGCTTATGTGTCATCTTCCTATTGGTCAGGGTAAAACCTAGTTTTAAGGCACGTCCGGATTGTAGTTCTCAATCATTAATGTAATAAAAATGTTCCATCAATCATCTCTATCATGGGCCATATAATTGTGTTTTTTATCAGTCATATAATTAATGGAATATATTCGAAATATTTCCAAGAAAATGCATAAAAGATGTAACGCATATTAACAAAAAACAATTATGTTAAAACCGTAGCTTGAAAAGATGTCTATTCAAGACCACGATAACAATAACAAAAACCTTGCATTCCGTCTGGCCTAGCCTCTCTGTGGGTTCTTCCTTTTCCTTCACCTTCTCCTTAACAGCCTTCAAAATCAATAAAATGAAAATGCCCAAAGAAAAAAATCAATAAAATCATTCGAGGACTATAAAACCGATGCTTGAAAGCAAAACAAACAAAGCACCCACTACATACAAACTACAGAAACCATTTTCCATCAAAACTAACAAAAGCAAACCCAATCAGCTTCTTCTTTGCTGAAACAAGAATTTGGATAAACACATGAATATATAGACGAATAAACATCCCACCTACCCGCGCATACCAACACACACACATATGTAAGAAAGTGTGAGTGCGTGAATGGAGGAATACCTGATTTTTTCTTCTCACGGGGTGATTGAACCTGCAATTGGACCCGAACTTACACGTCCCAGTCTTGAGGTAAAAGGCGCAATCTCCGGCCTCGGGCCGCACCGGGTACTGATATTGATGCCTTTTGGTATCAGTACCACCGTATCTCTCACACCCGTCCTCCGCCTCACTACCTTCTTCAACAACCACCACGTCAATCACAACCCCGTCATCGTTGCCATTATCACCCCAACCGTTCCATTCGCTCTCAACGGCCTTCACTTCTTCCCAAGGCGAACCTCCCTTCCCTCTCTCAGCTTCCTGCCCATCCTCAGCCTCTTTCAAACCCCAGTTCCCATCTTTCTCATCCTCATCCTTCGGAGACGGTTCCCATTTCTCCTTCAAAACCAGTTGCTGAAACTTCTCATAGACGACCGCTGTCTGCTCCTCTGCCGTGTTACTGAGATCAGACCGTGAATGATCGAGATCGGGATTAGGGGAATCTAAAGACTGAAACCCTACCTCCGGGTCTTTGATGTTGGGGGTGGCAACGTAGATTGATTCAGAGGCTTCCATCCTCCCTCCACATTTCAAAACCCTAAACTCGCAGAAGAAAAAAGGGGAAGAGTTGAGGTTGGCGTGGAAATGGCGTTAACAGTTTGTGGTATGTCTAAAGTACTATCCGTTTTAAGGGTACATCGGTATCGTACGTGAGAAACGTACATGGCTACTCAAAAAAGTATAATTTATTTTTGTTAATTTATTATTTTTATTTTTATTATTATTATTATTATCATCACCAATATTTTCATATTTTATATTTTTTTTTCTTTTTAAATTATATTATACAATTTGAATAGAATAAAATTCTCTTTCTTTCGTTGAAAACTTTTGTATTTTAATATAAAATAAAGAAGTGCTACATATATAAAAAAAAAAAATTACATAAAAGTAAACTTAAATTTATATATTTTTTATGATCTGTTAGATCTATTTTATAATAAAATTAAATTTACAATCTAAGAACGAACATTAGTAGTGATCTAGCTATTCTATAGCCATTAACTAGCAAATTCACTTTTTCTATTAACTAGCCACTTTTCAATAATATTGAATATCAAACTCTCTAAATCTATTATTATCCTATTTAAATATTTATTTTTAATTTTTATTTATTTTAATTCTAATGATAATTAGAATATTTATTCTTTACTAAAAAATTACACGTTAATTTTCTAACATTCCTATAACATTTATATTATTCCATTTAAATACCACATCAAGTCACGTCACGTTGTGAAATTATTTTTATATGATCTCTTTATAACTCAAGTATTTCTCATATAATAATTATTTATTTAAAAATAATATTATTTAATCCTGTATTTATTAATAAGAAGTTTTGAAAATATAAAATAATGCACTAGAATTCATTAAAATACTGAATTAATTATGAGATGTCTTTATGAATATGGATCCTCCTTGTCCAAGATTTATTCACAAATTAGCCTTAGATGAGATCAGTGAACTTCTATCTTTAAATTGATGACATCTTTTAGAGATTTGAACATTAACAAGAACATAAAAAGCTTATAAGTTCAGTTGAAGTTGAGGAAGCACATGTTCTCTATCTTTTTTAAAAAGGATAATGCTAGTCGGCTGTCAAGCTCTTATTGATGGGCATGACTGCTAACTCATTCTTTTTTAAAAATATATATATATATATATTTTTAAATATTTTAAAAGAAATATACAAATTCACTAATATTAAATTTTTTAACTATTTAAAAAATTAAAATATAGTAGCAATTAAACCCATGAGACCAATCCAAGCCTTTGAAAAATTGCAGTCTAGAGGTAATTAATTAGGCTTCCTTGCTAAGAAATTCGTGTATACCACAAGCTCTTGGAACTCTGAAGTGCATGCAGTTTGAGGAAAGTAAAGTATGTAAGTCATTTATTACACACCAACTGCTCGTGAATATAAAATATAAAATCATAAAATTTATATAAATCTTTTGACTTGATTCATATAAATTTATATTAACTCGTATTTATTAATTTTTAAATAGCATTATCAAAAGGTATTGTTAATTTTGTTAGAATGCCTACGTGTCTTACTATTAGTGGTGGAAATAGTGAAAGGCACCCATCTGGCTCCTAGCACCTCTCTTTCACGAATATAATCATTAATATATTTATATATAAAATATGGAAAAGATTTAAAAAAATAAAAAATGGTTAATCAAAAGGTATAGATAAAGTTATGACATTCACTATTTTTTTATATATAATATACGACATAAATAATCTATGTCGTGAATAAGTTCAACATAAATAAAGTTGCTCGTGAATGAGTTCAAACTAGCTCAAATAATAAATGATTTGTCTGTGAACATAAAATGTGTTTAAGACCCTATCATGCAACCAACGGTTAAGAAAAGTTGCTCCGCCTATGTTACTCCAACATGAGAGTCCTTGAGAGTTGACCTCTCTGGTAGCCTATAAATCTCTCTTGATAGTAAGGTGAAGAAATGAATCCACCCGAATTAGACTATTAACAGAGTTCTTTTTTAGGACAGATTATGTAATCACGGCTACCAGAATTAGCATCTGAGGATATTGGAGAAGGATGATGTTGTTGAACATCCAAGCAATTGCTCTGGTTACACTGAATGACTGCCACCGGTGTCCAATGAAGACCCCCCAGGCAAACAGAATTAGGAAGTTGTTCTGAATGGCAATTACAGGGAAATCCTAATCCTATCTTTAAACCTAGGCCTAACCCCATCAATTAAACAACAGGTTAACTAACAATTATAAATTGCATTCTCTTGGATTAAATTGTCACCTTCCCTTCTTTGCTGAATGACCAGTCTTCCGCTTGTGGCGACTGAAATCTGACACGAATCTGAATGTCTGTCCACAGCCTGGCTCACCACACACATAAGGGCGAGCACCTGTGTGAACCCTAATGTGCTCAGTTCGAGCCCATGCCCACTTGAATGTCATCTTGCAGCCCTTCCAAGGGCACCTAAGAGGGCGATCATCCATGTGAACTCGACGATGCTGCACCAGATATTTATGCGAAAAGAACTTCTTTCCACAACCCTTGACTGGACAGATGTTTCTTTTATGCCAAGCGAGCTCTTGTTTTGAGCCAAAACTCATGGTGCACCCTTCAATGTCACACACAAATTCTGCCTCCTCATTCCCTGTTTTTGGATCATTGTTCCCAGCCAGAGCCTTCACAGCTGAAGCATTCTTCTTAACTTTTTTCCTACTGGGTTGCTGCTTCTCTTTTGCCTTGGCTTCAGTCTTTTTATGGGGCTTTGGGGTTCTGTGTCTAAGGCGTGTGCTTGGTCCACCTTCTAGATCCTCTTCAGCATACAGACCCAACTGGCTGGCATTCTGGTCAGATTGATTATTCCGATGACGAGGAGTCTGTTGTTTCATTTGCTGAGTCCCTTTTTTCATTGGCTGACAGGTCACCTGTTTTATAGCCCGAGAGTCCGCTTGTTTCACAAGTGAGGTCTCTTTCTTCATTTGCTGACGGGTCTCTGGTTTCATTTGCTTGTTTCGTATAATCCTCTGATGCTGGCGATGAGAATTACTCTGTAGAACATCCACAACTTCACCTTCTCTCTCAATGCCTTTGGCTTTCTTGATTTTAGGAAGCCTCCTGCACTGATGATGTGAAAGATCCCCAAATGAATCATCTGAAGCTCCATCTTCTCTCTCTATGCATTTGGTTCGACTCCTAGAAAGCCTCCTAATCTGCTGGTCAGAATTAACCTCCATTGAATCATCAGAAAATGCTTCTTTTGCAATCTTGCTTTTAGTAACCTTCTGACTACGCTGATGGGCATTATTCCCAAGAGAACCATCTGAAATTGCATCATCTCTCTCCAAACATTTGGGTCGCTTGCCACTAATAATCCTCCTCCGCTGCTGATGAGAATTATGCACCAGTGAATCATTAACCACATTTTCTCTCTCATCAGAAAAGACTTCCTTAATTTTAGAGGACCTCCTTTGTAGCTGACGAAAATTATTGTTCAATGAATCATCTGAAACTGAAGCATCTCTCTTTATGGATTTATTTGGCTTGCCTCTAAGGGTCCTCCTATGCTGCTGAAGATAATTATCTTCTGCCGAATAATCTGAAGCTGCATCTTCTCTATCTATACATTTGGTTTTTTTGGTAGACCCACTTTCTACTGTCATCTTTCTCTTCCTACTATACTTTCTAGTAACTGTTGTGGCTCCATGTTTAAGGTTGCTTTCTGATTTTCTATCAAGCTTCTCATCTGGAACTGTCCAAGTTTGTAAGCTTCTCTCTTCTTCTTCTTCTTCTTCTTCTCCATAGTCAGGATCGCCTTTTACCAAAAAGGGATGAACCTGATGTGACATCCAGACTTTCCCGCACCATTTCCCTGCAACAACTTTTTTCTGCCTGCCAGACCTCCTCCGGCAGACATTGTGTTTTCTGGGCGAGCTAGCTGGAGCACTACGGCCAAATGCATTATATATAACAAAATTGTAAGGCATCTGCTTGCTATAAAGAGTAGAGCGGCTAAGGTTGGCACTGTAAAAGAGATTGATTCCCAGCTTCACAGCCCAATCCCCATTTCCATGGATCGCTTCCTGACTATCCAGAGCTGACTGGATTCTATTCTCATCCTCTTTGGTGGCATTCCTGAATGTTATATCATTCCAATGACAATCAATTCCCAGTTCTTCTGCAAGTAACTTTGCTTCAGACTCTATCTTGGCATACTCTGCATAATTAAATAACAAATACTTTGGGGATGATTAGATGGCAGATGATAACTCAGAACTATACATGGGAAACCCTAATGACAATTATCTTTTCAAATACCAATGAAGCTACTGATGCAAGTCCACAGGAAAAGATATCCATCCAACATGAAACTTAACATATGGTTAAAAGCTCTCTTGACCATGCAAAAGAGACAAGACCATAACCTAGTAAGATCTATCTCTTCAATCTAGGGACAGCTTACTGGAAGAGAAAAAAAAGTGCATTACAGTGTGAGATTACCATAATATTTCCTATATTTATAATCAATTTGATCTCAGCCCTCAAGCTACCTAATATTCCATCCCTCTTCACCCACCCCCCCCCCCCCCCCCACAAAAAAAAATCTTTGCTTTTCATTAGATCACAAGGTTAAATGTGAAACTAGAAAATCTCAGAAGAACAAACTGAAGGGGAATGTTCATGTTATGAACAAAGATATTAAGATAGAACATGCACCTGGATGACAAAGGAGAAATATATCCACTCCTCCTATAGGACGAAGTTGTTTCTCTACTTCTACAGCATGCTCTAGACAGAAGACATGCATTCTAGAAGAGTCTTCATCCGATCTTGGAGCCAATGACATGTTAGTGTTCTCTATTGGTGCAATTACCTTGCCCAACTTTGTTTTCACGGCATCGTGGGCACATGGGGAATGATCTGACGTAATATTCGATAATGTCATTGGATCACTACATGTATCCACCAATTCAATGGATTTTGTGGAAGCAAGATCATCAGTTCTAAACTCAACAGAGCGATCAGAAGTTTGATGACTTCCATCATTGGCTACATGGCGTCCACATTGTGCATAACAATCAAAAGTTTGGGGAGAAGGGACATCCTCACCACCACATCTTGATGATGGGAGACTGAGAACCCCAGTTGCATTATGGGGGCAGTCTTGCATAGGAGGCCGATGAGAATTATCACATTGATATATTTTGTTTTTTGATAAGTAATTATCACACTGATGTATACTTTCTGATGAACAATTAATCAACTTGGTTTCATCAGCACGTGAGGGAAAATCTGGTTCATCCTTTGATCTGCCATCTGAATTTGGTTCATCCTGATCCTCCTCTGAGTCAGATGAATTTCCATAATTTAAAGCTAATAGGCCAAGAGCAGAAGCATTTCTCTGTGATTCAGTAGTTGAAACCACTTCATAAAGTTGATCTGCCATCTGAATTTGGTAGTTACCAGGTTGAGTAGAAACATCATATAAACCATCTGGTATACTTTTCTCCATCCGCCCTGAATATGGACACAAAAACACGAATAAAGAAAGTCATTGCAAAATAAAATGAGAGAATTACATGCAGGCTAAAGGTAAAACTTAGAAACCAGGATAATTATACAGAGCTTTAGAGGTGATTATAACAAGGAACCCGTATGATGCAATGAATACTTGTAAAAGCAGAAGTTCACCTTAATTAAAACTAGGTAAATAAAAAAAATAAAAAAACTTATTTTTCTCAGTAAAAGTTATATAGCCCTGACAAAAAAATATAATAAACATTGTCCAAATATCACTTCTCTACTAGTAATATTAGATTTGAAGACCTATAATGAATTTCCCCATTTTTTTTGCAAGTAGTTTTTCCAGAGTTCTATTAGTTGGAAAGAGAAATTCCACATCAAAAACTCACATCACCATAAATTAAAACCATCATCATGAACGGAGCACTTGTGAATATAGCTCTGTGCCACTCCCCCCAAATTCTTTTTTATAACAATTGATTACTTTAGACATATGCAAGAAGAAAAGGTTGTTGCATTAACACAATTATATTTTTTCCACATTTAACACAAGCAAACGATCATTATTGATTATTGGTTTTTCACCAACATACTTCTCTGCCCTACCATGAAACACAACTTGTTCCGTCCGTATAAGAGTTCAAAAAGAAAGAAGAAAATGTCAATTTGCTCCTCAATACATGATTGGGCAGAGAAAAAGGACGCATGAGAGAGAATCCTTCCCACCAAACCCACTACAGGCTGGGCTTAGCTAGTACATTAGCATACAACACTATGCAAAAGAAAAAGAAAACTCCTCTACATGGAGAGCTTCAACATCTAAACTCCCCTACAACCAGTTGCCACCAAACTTACTGCAGCATATGATGAATGGACCTGGAAGTGATTAGATTAGTCTCACGGTAACAAAACTGATTTAAAAACAAATAACAAATAACAAAAACCAAAATAATGAAGGAATTTTTAAAATCCTGGATGCCTCATCAGAAAGACACAAGTTGGACATAGATGCCATATCCAGTCAACAAACCTGAGTTCAGCAACCAACAGAATAAAAAAAAAATCTTGGCCACATTGTAAGATCACATGAAAGAAGGCAAGTTAGCAAAAGAAGAGATTTCTCCGAGCGCTTACCTGTACCAGCATTCTGATAATAAGTAGTTGCATCCCCCTTGGCACTGGTAAACCCACTACTAGTTATTCCAGAACCAACAACCCAATCATTAAAGAAGCTACAATCAGCTGACATAAGATATCTAGAAGCTGGTTCAGAGGGTCGTATGATGGCTACACAAGCGAAGCTAAGAATTCCACATGTGACGCACGAAAACAGTCTCTGATCTGACAACCCATCACCTTGAATTGTACTTCTTTCACTGTCAGTATCCAGTGTCTTAGAATTCAATGGGCATCTATTATTAAATCCACTTAATGAGTATAATTTGTTCCTCTCGTACAAAGAGAAAAAATTTCCTTTAACTGGAAAAAAACCTTTTGTTTGCCCCATTTCCCCATTCCTGTCGTGCACAAGATCATCAGAAACTAAACTCGAGGATTTCATTTTCACAACTTCCTTAGAACTGCATAAACCAGGGGTCAACCTGGGGTCTACTCTCAAGTGGGATCCAACACGTAATTTCGAACAAACAGATATGTCAGAAGAACTGTGTGGAAGAAGTACAACTGAAGACCCTTTTCCAAGAATGTGAAGCAGGTCATTATTCTGTACTACATCCTGCACAAATAGCTCTTTAACCACGGTTTCTCCTTCACCCTTTTTCTTATCTTTGAGGCGAGAACTGCGTGGTTCATTTATGCCCACAGGTATCCTAAACAGAGAAAATAAGAAAAGGCATATAAAACATAACAACAATGTACTTTTAAATCTAGTGTACTTCTGGCATCTTAGTAATGCAATGTTAGAAGACTTGTGATGCAATGGAGAATTTTCACCAGGAATTCATATACTTCAAACTACATGTAACAATGAAAACCAGGAAACATAGTTATTAACATATTATCAATAATAGCCAGAAGAGAAATTATAAACGTTTTATTTTATCGGTAAATAAGAACTTTAATGATGAGGGAAATAGGCATAGCCCAGGTACACAAGACATGTACAAGAGCAACAACTATGTATAAATGTAAATAAACAAGAAATGCATTTTGCATCAACGATTCAACATAGTGTTGAAAATTAAGACTTCAAACTCGGGTGCCATCAGCAACAAGATATATTCATAAAGGCATTATATAATAGAGTCTATCAAAAAGCCCCAACTAGATCAGATTGAGAAGGTAATACAAATTGGGAAAGGCTGAAAGCCCCATATTGGAAGAATGACATTGCTAGGATATAAACGAGAACAAAAAAACAAGTATAAATAGTTGATAGAACAAACCTTGAACATAAAGCCAGTGCAAGATCATAAAGTAACTGGAAATGAGACACCATGGGAGGATAATTGATAGAAGCTCTTCGAATAGCAGCATCTTTGGCAACCCTCAACCATTCAGGAGTTGCAATGTTAGCTGCCTCCCCACAATTAAATCCTAAATGGAAAAGATAAAAGGAATCAAATGGGTATTTTTACTTAATAACAGCAATAACAGCCGCCATTATAAGCCCAATTTCAAACTTAAATAATGAAATTAAAAGGCATCTCACCATGACTGAAACCCGTATGATAGGCTCTTGGGAAAGTGACAACAAATTCTCCAGCATTTTGCACTAACCTAATTTGAAGCAATTGAAGTAGTAAGAGATACATAGCTGCATTTATGCCACTCCAAAAGATACTGGATGCATGTTACGAGCAACCAAAATCAAGGAAGCTATGAAGGACACAGAACATTCTCAGAGTGCAACTATTGATTCACTCTTTTCTGATGGGAGAAAAATGAGAAGAAAATTCATTTATAAGAATCTACTTTCTGAAATATTTATTCTCGTTAAACCAGTACTTCAACTTCTAAGATCACTCAGGCTGTATTGCTTACTATAGGAATCAGACCAAAAGTGAGTCCTTAGCCAATAACAAATCGGCTATGTTAGCCATCAAGAATTGATTCAAATTGGGCCTAAGGGTGCTCATAGAAAGCCGAAACAGAATATTTAGAGGCAAAACGGGACATGAATCAAGAACTCACCTGCAACAAGGAACCCCTGCACTAATAAATATTTCAGGTGACATCACTGTGGTCTTTTCCCCAAGAGTAGCAAACGTAACTGATCAAAGAAAAATGAATATAAGATCAGTAAACTATGATAGTATAGGGCACCTCTCAATATGCTGAAACATGTAGGTTTAATCGTTCAACTCCTTTAGCCAATTAACAAACTTGGCCACCACAAGGACGGGTTAGAAACAAACAACTGAATGATCTCTTTGCCAATGCACAGCATTTCCAACGTGTTCTTCGTCGGTCACAAAGAGCAAAATGCAACAATTCAAATAAAATGCAAACAAAAACAAAAACACATTAGCAAAACAAAACAGGGGAGGACAACTTAGTACATCCCATGAACTCACCAAGAGGATTGATTTCTCCTCCATAGCCATGAACCCTGACCACCTCCTCGAATGCAACCGCGGCTTCCCTCGGCACGCCATACCACGTCTTTCCGGCCCCCATGTGCAAGTAATTCAAGCTGTGAAGGTCGTGATCCTCCACGTGCCAAGCAAACCAGCTAAACATCATAGCCACGTACACCATCGGGGATGTAACCCCCGGAATCTCCTCCTTCATGAACCTCAACAATGACCCATTTGACCTGGACACCCCCCTCATATTCCACGCAGTCTCGCCGAGGGTCACACCGTCCCACCCTGCCTCCCTACTCTTCTTGGGACTAAAGGGCACGAAGGCCGACCCGGGCATATCGTTCGCGTACTCGACCGAGAACGGCTTGTCTACGGTGGCTTTCCAATAAAGGGTTTCGATATCCAGAGCCGAAGGGGTAGTCCCTCTCTTGCAACATTTCTTCAGGTGGCTCTTCTCGAAGGCCTTGGCTTTGGCCTCGAACTTCTGAAACGTGTAGTACTCGCCGCTCTCCCAGACGGGCCTCTGCACCGCCCGCTGCTTCCTCGGGCAGAACCCGATCTGCTGCTGCCGGGTGGTGAATGTGGGCGGGGATTTGGGGTCGGAGCCAGGGTTACGGGCCGCGAGAGAGCGGTTCAGATTCGCAATTGCGGTCTTTTTCGGTGAGGAAGGTACTGGGGGAACGATTTTGCATATTCCGTACTTGGAAGCCTCCTTCTCGATCTTGAAAATGAAAGAAATCGGATCTTGGAACTCTGCTAGAGTCGGGTGGTACTCTGGGGCCAAAGGTAGGGATTTGAGCCATGAGAGGACCTCCTGAGCTGTCTCCGAGGCTCCCATTAATAACAAACAGAACTGGAATATCTGGGTTCAGAAAGAGTTTGTGTCCCTCATTCAAACCCACCCACCCATATTCGAAGAAGAAAGCAGAGGAAGACGAACATCAGATTCTAAGCTTCATTTTTCGCCATTAAGGAAAAAGGGATTCCATTTACTAAGTTTTTTCAATGGGACAGAGGAAGAACAGAGAGAGATGGAGACAATTGTGTTGGGGGGAGGGGGAGGCAGAGGACTGTTGAGTGACTGTCACTGTTTCTGTCGCTGTGAAGGGTGAGAACTCTGGAGTAGACATACGAGTTTGGGGGTTTTATTCTGGGTTTGGCCATCTCTCTCCAGAAATGACAGTCTTTTCCCATATATTTACTGTTATTGCCATTTCTACGCATTTTACTATTTTTTTTCCGTAGAAAAGATATTTGCGAATTATATAACCTAATAATTTAAAAATAAATAAATAAAATCTGATATCTATATGAAAAATTAATTAATTTTTTAATAATAAATTTTACTCCTTTTTAAAACAATTACTCGATGTTTACACTATTTATAGTTGTACATAAAATTATTCTTTTTTTATATGGTTTGTTTTTTTCACCTTTCAACCTTTTGTAGATAAAAAATGATTTATACAAATTTTAAACAAATAAATTTCATGCAAATTTTTATAAAAAAATTATATTTTTATTTTTAAAAAAATTAATAAAAAAACTATTTTTTATTAATGTAATCTTTTTTATATAAAAAAACTTATATAAGATTTATCTATTTAAAATTTATAACTAACATTTTCTTTATAGAATTATAACATTTTAATTTTTTTTCTTTATATTTTTATTAATTATTTGTCCATAATTGTTTGCTTTTGATTTTTTTGTTAGTTTTATTTTTTTAAAAGAAAATAAATTGGGGTTTTCCACAATTATCTTTTCAAGGAAGTATTTTTATATTTTATTATTTGTAAACAAACGATTAACATAGTATAAAGGTTATACGTGGCAGTCACTAATTGAGTTGTCCACGTCAGATTAAGGTCTCAGATTCTCATCTCATTCAAACAACCAACTTTTTCAAATTCATCTCATCTTCTCTCACCTAATCATTACAACTTTTTCAAATTTCTACAAAATAAAATAAACAATTCATCTCATCTCAAAGCATTTGGAATTAAATTCGATCATCATTGAAACAACTCAGACACAACCTTTTTCCGAATTTACACTCTGTGACCAGAGCATTTGGAATTTTGTTTTGAATTCTCAAAGATTAATCTTTAATTTTTTTTAAACCCCACCCCAAAAAACAATATTTATAATTCACAGTTTTCCTCTTTATTTTTTTTTATCAAAATTATATATATATATATATATATAAAAATTAGCCCCCCAAAAAAATTATAAACCGTATGTACTCTCCAAAATTTTCTAAAATATGTATATACATACAAATGTCTCTCTAATTTTTCCTTATATGGCCCAAAGTTTTATTTAATTTATGTAATTCATGTATTAGTTATGTGGTCTTTTCAAAATTAATTTATTTGCCCCAAACAATTCAATTTGATGGGTAAATTCTAAAAAAGCTTAAAACTAAAATCAAATATATGAGAATAATAAATTAAATAATATAGACCCTTCTTGATTATACAGTATTAAGCTTCTTAATATGAAACTCGAGCTGAAATAAACACTAGAATAATCATTTAATGTTGATACCTTATATGAAAAAATAGTTAAGAACTTTTATCCTTTAGAATTAATTGAACAATAAATATTTGAGATCTCAATTGTAGCATTATATACTTATCTCGTTTGGATATAAGAAGTGTTTCATCTCATCTCATCTCATCATTACATATTTTTTAAATTTTCATATAAAATATAATAAATAATTTAAAATTTTCAAATTACAAAATAATAGTAATATTAAAAAATAATATTCTAACAATATTTTATTCAACTTTTATCTTAACTTACTATCTAAATGGTACTATGGCACCAAAATATTCAAATTTGATGTGAAAGTTGTATAAACTAGCTTGCATATCAAGAGACTAATTTTGCAATTAAACCCTTTTTATTTACATTTTTTAGAGTTTATGTATATAATAAAAGAGAAATAGATACATAAAATAAGTACTGAGATATTTATTAAGCATTTAATGATATCCACAAAGTTCATGCGATCAGCAATAAATCTCTTTTTTATTTTCATTTTTTTCATCTTTCTTGAAGTTTTTAAAATTATAAGTTGCTCCATTTTATCAACATATGACTGTAGGGATTAACAAAAGAAACAGGCAATATAATAAAAAACTTAGGCTGTGTTTGGTAAATGAAATAGTCTCATATTACTTCATTGTTATTCATAAATTATTCATTATTTTTGTTATTTTTATTATTTATTATTTTTCACTATTATTAATAGATAATCTCAGTATCTAAACGTAGCTTTAATGTGTATTTTTTTTTAAAGAAAAAAATAAGTGATGATTTTGACACTTTGAAGACGAAGTTAAAAATAAAAAAATAAAAAAGGCTGATAGTTTAAGTAAATTGTGATTATTATTCATTTATCATTTATGTAAAATGCATTTTGCCTCGAGGATTCATACAGATAAGTGAAAAATGTATTTTTTTTATTTTTTAAGCAATTTTTAAATCTTTTTAAATATTTAAAAAAATTTACAATTAAGTAAAATATATATATATATATATAAATAGAATAAAAATCGGTAACTTTTGTCCTGTTGCATCATCGGTCGATGCAGCATTTTCCTTATGTAATTTGCCCCACTATTTAGCTGTTTTGCTCTTGTAGACCTAAAGTGGTGCTTTTCTCAGTTTGACCTCCGACTTTTGTCTAGTGGAGACTGTGGAGTCAAAAGAGGTCTAATGAAAAGATGACATATTAACTAATTAATATTTACAACATGAAGAGATAAAAAGAGAGATAAAAATATATCTTCTAAAATCTTTCTTACCTTTGGATAATGAGATAAAATAAGATGAAGTGAGATAATTTTAAATAATTTTAGATAAATTAAATAAAATATTATTTTTTAATATTATTATTATTTTGAGATTTGAAAAGATTGAATTATTTATTATATTTTATATGAAATTTTAAGAAAATTGTAATAATGAGATAAGATAAAACTATCTTTATATCCAAACAGGAAAATCCAACGTCAACTATGTCAATATCTTGCATTTATATTGGGTTTTTAAAATATATATAAATATATATATGTATTTGGAGAAATTCTATTTACAATCCTGAGTAGAAGACTGTATGTGCAGTCTCATTAATGAATGGGGGTAAAAGAAGAATAATTATTATTTTAAAAAATATATTATTATGATTTTAAATTTTTTTTAAAACATAAATGTATGGAAACCGTCCTCATTTAAAAATTGTATGTAGACTAACTCATATATTTGAAATCTCCATGCAGTTGATATGGCAAAAGTTGATTTATAAAAAGAAATTTTAAATTCAAATATCTTATAAATTAAATTCTATCATAACAACAATGTAAAGAATGTGATCTCCATACTGACTTATAGGTAAAAGTAGGACTGATTTGTGAATGTTTATCTTTGATCACTACGTGCCAAAGAAAGGGAAAGAAAATATAGAAGGTATATGATCATGATGCATATCTTTTGGGGCCTTTTGGCAAAAGAACAAGATACGTAGATTACACATACACACTAGTCCACTCACCTTTCATACGATTGGATCATTTCCCAGTTTTATTTTTGCCTCTTCACAAAACCCCCCACCAACCCAAAAAAGAGAGACATTTTTCAATCATAGCGCCATGTGTCCTTCTTCTTTAAAAAACTATCAAAAGGTTTTATTTTTCAACACTGTCATATTTCACTTTCTTTTTATTTTAGATGTTTATGCCACAGAAAATTGTAAATTTTATTGGAATAATTTTTTTTCCAATACGTTAAGCGCTAAGAGGGTATTAAGATACATGATAATTTTGTATTAGAATAATACTACTATACCGCCTCATTTTAACCGCTTATATATTTAAATTTTTATTTTATTTTTTTTACTTACTGATTAAGAAAATGACTATTTAAATATGTAAAAAAAAAAAAAAAAGAAATTTGTATTAGTGGGTATGCCTAGCGGTCAAAGCTGAGCGATACACTAACACTACCCTTTATACTATCATAGAATGACATGGTATTACAAATTAATGTTTACGTAAATAATTTTAATGTGACGACATCTTTTAATTAGATGAAAGTATCACGTCAACTATACTTCAAGAGTACTTAATAATATTTTATATTCAATGCATGCAATGTGAATTTGATTATCTTTACATGCTCTCTGGCTATAATTTTGTCTAAAGTGGAACATCATCTGCTTGGTAATGAGAATTAAACCATCTACTATTCCCAATTAAACTTCATCCCATTGAATTATAACGTATCATCAAGTTTTTACAAATTTTACCAACCTAAAAATGTGAAATGTCTCGTATTAACTATTTAATGGGTAAAACTAAGTTTTTTAAAATGATCTCAAGAAGTACTAACATACAAACAAAATTAGTCATATTTATCTAATATTTCATTAGAAATACCACAACCACAAAGAAATTTAACAAAAGTAAATTTACAAATTAATATGATTTTATATGATACGTTAGATCTATTTAAAAAAAAAATTACAATCTGACGTACTATATCATATCATGTCAGTTGACAGCTTATAAGTTTATTTTGTAAAAGAGTAATGTCAGGAAAAAGTCTCGTATGTACAAGTCTTTTATAAAAAAATAGACTCCACAATGAAAAAGTGAGTTCTACCTCCTCCTCCTCTTCTTCTCTTTTTCTTTTTCTTTTGGTGGAATCTATTTTTTTACAAAATATTAATGTGAAATTTATATATTTGAGATTTGTATATATTATTAGGAAAGGGCTTCTTTCATGGCCAAAACATATCTGATTGCACTAACCCAACTTGTACAAAAGCACACGGCCAATAAGCAAAGAAACAAAGTGTATAATGTAGTTTCATGGAATATTTATATAAAAACTGTATAACTGCTACAAAGGTAACAAAGCAGATTTTGTAATGATTAGATGCCGGAACTACCACTCTCCACCAATTATAACCAGATGCCATCTCTTTTGCTGACATCACGTAGCCCATGCAATTGGTCCCACCAAAAACAAGCCCCCCAAAAGTAAACAGAGATATAAAAATCCTCACCCTTCAATCATTAACCAGTCTTGTGGGATGCGATGCCAAAGGTGAGAGACGAAAGGGAATTCTCTCCATTTCCCAGCCTTCACTGAAAAAGGGCAGAAAAATAAAGCCCTTTTGTGATTGGTGGGCTTTGATGATTGTTAGTGAGAATTCTTATTTACATTTCCTATTACTGTGTTGGGGTATGATTAGATGAGAAATTAACCAACCCTTTTTCTTTGGTTAGTGGCAAATTAATCAGGGCTGAAAAGAATTGTGTGAGATGTGCTCACTATCTCACAATCTAATTGTTAACAATGTAGTAAAATGTTCCCAGAGTGGTCCTCAAGTCCTTGCGACATGAGAGCACATTTAAATAGAGTAATTATTAGATAATTATGAAATATAGTCGTATATTCATAGTTTTCATATGCAATTTTAATGATTTAATATAATAAGACAAGAATATCACCTCATAATTACTGACTGACGTAACCAATGACCATTAAAGTCCTGGATATAAAAATACTATCAATTTATCTCATTACAATTTTTTTTAACTTCTATATAAAATATAATAAACAATTTAACTTTTTCAAATCTCAAAACAATAATAATATTAAAAAATAATATTTTATTTAACTCATTTAAAATCATCTCATCTCACTATCTAAATCGGCCCTAACTCATCAAGAGTTCCAAGTTGTTGTCACATTTATTCTTTTTGGGGTGGAGGCGTTCCTCGGTTTTTTTTTTTGATAGGAAGAGGCGTTAAGAGTTTTACTTCAGACAATATCAACCAAGTTAACCACTAATCACAATTGATTTTCCAAAGTGCAGATGTAATTGGTGCTTTGCTACAAATACTACAGATTTCCATTTCATTTAATAAATTCACCGACTTCTAGTAGAAATAGGCTAACTTCGTTGTGCTTGGGATCGCCGGGGGGGGGGGGGGATGCTTGTGAAAGCTCAAAAGTAACAGGGTAATGATCGCTCAATAAATCTTCCCAACCTCCCAACACTCCACACTCCATCTTTTTTTAAATTTTTTTTAAATTTTTTTTATTAAATAATTTTTATATGAATAGTAAATAAAAAATTTGAAATATTTTAAAAAAAATAAATTCAAAAAAAAATTTAAAAAAAATATTAAAAAATATTAAAAAATGTGGAGTGTGGAGTGTGGATGAATAGTAAGAGGTTGTGTAGCAAAACTCATGATCGCTGCCTTTAGAATCCTGCAGAATTGAAAATCAGTTTGTTTGTATGCTATAGAAGCCGCAAGAGAGAAAAAGGGTAAAAAAAAAAAAAACTGGCGTAGGTACTGACATATCAAGAAAGAATAGTATCAGTATGTCATTTTTGTCTTCTTTTTTTAATGCAAGTAATTTTGTTTTGTTTTCAAATGGTACCATTATAGAAAATATAGCTACTAGGTGGAAAAAAAAAAAAAAAACCCAAAGCAGCAAAATGCGCGCGCGTGTAACACACGATCCATGCATTGATCAAACTCATTTTAATAGCTAAAAAATATAGGTAACACAAAAATAGGAAATGTAACAATTCTATAGGTAAAACACACCGCAGAGAAGTAAGAGCATTATTTAGAATGAGAGAAGATCACCTTCTAATTCAATTCCTCGTCCATGCATCTCTCACATGCAACAATTCTATCTTTCAGTTTCTCTGAAACTTTAAAATTGTCTGTTCTCGTCCTTTCCCTTCGATACCTGCAACAAAAGCACCCATAAGCAGCCAAAGATAGTCGATCACCCCCAATAGTTAAAGTAATCAATTTCCCTTTTTAGTGGCATTGCCAACCATATATTTTCATCATTTAAAGGTTGTAACATGATGTACCATCATGTTGTTAAATATACCATCAATTTTCCTGGTATATTGATCCACATGATATCAATTTCTTACTTTCCAATGGGATGTCCAGACCATGAGAAGCCACGCTCCATTTTCACAAAATAGACTTTGCTTTACAGACATTGAGATACCTTTTCTTAATCAATGAGAAACCTGAGGTCCAAAATCAATGAACTCCACCCTGACAAGTCAATGAATGGATGTGCAAGGTTTTTCTCTTTATGAACAATGAAGAAAAATGTTCATTTAGGAATAGGGCATATATTGAGATACAGGGAAAAACATGCTGATCAGATTTCATCTTTCAATGATATACAGGTTTATAGCCAAATTTCACAATTCAGAACAACTACCTACCCTAATCGAGTAGATAATTAATCCCGAATATGACATAACGACAAGCCATCACACAATCTTGACAAGGACCCAGCTTTAATCGTGTTGGACTTGGCTACATCTAGCAAAGGATCTGCCTGGAAAGCTTTTTCAAAACAGTATTTCGCTTCCTCCCAGCAACCCTCTGCAACAAATACGAGACCCAAGTTGTTGAATGCAGGAGCATAACCAGGCTGCAGTTCAAGTGACTTTGTAAACATCGCTTTCGCACGCTCATATTGTTTTTGCTGGCGGTACAGATTCCCAAGGTTGGAAAATATAGCATGAGCTTGCTCTGTTGTTGCCAATGCCAAGGCCCGCTTGTACACTGCTTCAGCTTGTGATGGCTCCTCTAATAGTTGAAGTGAGATACCTAGTGACAGAAACAGAACCACAATACATTGGGAAAAAAAAGAAGTAATAGGGCCCCCTTGGGTACTGGCATGAGAGAGAGAAGGGAGATAACAAAATTTTGATATTCAAATATGTTATGGGTTCACACATACCGAGGTTAGACCATGCACAGCCACACTCTTTAAAACGTGCTACTGCAGCTTTCAGGTACTTCTGTGATTTTTTAAATTGTTGAGTGCAGAGGTTATGAAGGCCAAGCTGGTGCCACTGCACAGCATCATCTGGATCCTCTGCAATGGCCTAATCTCAATAGAGATAAATGTATCAATGCAAGGAAAATTTGGAAAAAGAATAGCAGTAGTAATCTTTATAAATATACCCAACAAACAATCCCATTGCTTGGCTTTAGCAATCATTTACATTAATTAATTTAATTCTAGAGGAAAGCTTGCACCCCAAACTATCAATCACTCTACTTGTAAAAAAACTATCAATCACTCTATGAATTTACACCCCAAACTACCACTTTTAGACAATTTGCACCATCGATTTAAATCTGACTATTATGATCAATTAAAAATGGGATATGTGGCACAGTCGGTCAAAAATGGGATATGTAATCTTGACAGTCAAATTATGATTGACGATAAAAAATTGGTAGTTAGGGGGTGCAAAATGTACTTTCCCCTTAAATTCTATTAGCAAGACTGATGAACTATTACTTAAGCAAATGAAATATATTATTTGGGTGCAAGATGTACTTTCCCCTCTTAATTCTATTAGGTAAGATCGATGAACATTACTCAAACAAATGACATAAATTATTGTTTTCCAAATCTCATCTTAAGAGTAAAAATTGTACGAGGTCAGTGCAGAAAATATGCCACTACAAAGGCTAAGGGAAGTGATTCATTATTGTCTGTCAACTTATAACCATTGAACTTACATAAAAAAAACTTATAACCATTGCATTAATACAAAATCTCCACAGACTTTTTACATATGTTTAATATGAAGAACATTAGCAACAAATCTGTTCATAAATTCTTGTTTTGCATTCATGAAATTGACTCCTATGACCCCCCCCCCCCAAAAAAAAGTATGCATATCATCAAGTAAATATTCTATAAATATCTAAACTGTTTAAGGTTAATTCGGACGCAAGTACAGTACATGGTAGAATACACTACATGAGAAGCTCCTTCTGTCATGCATCATTGACTATTATTCTTAGGAAATAGATCAGGAGCATACAAGACAGCTCTTTTGTGCAAAAGTTATTCTGAAAAGCCAGAAAAATACCTGCTTTAAGCTGTTAACAGCACGATCTTCCACCTCCAACAGCTCAGTCTGCTTAGTTTCAAATGCAGCAGTAATCTCATGTTGTGCTTTGTGAACCATGGCAAGCCCTGCCCATGCCACTGGAAGATCAAGTAGAACAGGATCTCCATCTCTTATTATAGAAGCCATCTCATTTCCAGCCCAAGAAAGCTGTTCACTAGGATCTTGAGACCTTTCTGCATCCTTAATTCGGTGAACTGCAACAGCATATCGTGTAGACATGCAATTGGGCTCCAACTTTGCTGCCTAAAGAACAATAGTAAGAGGAAATTAAGTCAAATGAAAACCACATGTTGAAGAGAGCAGACAAACTCTGTTCAAATAAGTAAAGAACTAGTATTATTTGCTTCTGACAGTAGGGAGCAGTGGGAACAGATTTGCAGTGGGTTTTGACAATGATGACGAAGCACGATGCAGTTTCGTCCCAGTTGGAAGGTCAGAGGTGGTTGAAAGTTGAATAAAAAACTTTCATTTTTACGAAAGAGGGAGGAAATATCTTTCGTATTTCTGAACGTAGCAAAATGATAGCTAAGTTCATGTATCTAGGGGGGACGACAACTTCGTGGGTAGCGAAGGGGATTGAGGATTGTTTAGAACTTAACTGCCATGAAGGTTTCTTCAGAGAGCTAAGAATGGGTAATGGAGTTTTTAGCATTCAACATCATGTTAATGCAAGGGGCAGTTTTCTGCAGCTCTCTGAATTCCGAAATGGAAGGAGGAAAGGTTTGTTGGTGATTCCAAAGGGCGCAAATGACATTGGATGGAAAGGTTTTCTGCAGTCCATTCTAAGTGTCACTGAATCCAAAGCCACTACTAGAAGTGGGGAGTTTGTTGATGGAAAAACAGTGGGAAGACCTTCCTTAATCAAAGGTGCTTCGTACGCAACGGTATTGAGGTCACTGGTGGGTAGTCAGGCCAAGATCAGCTCAGCGGTAGAAAGAAAGGACAATGCACTTGTAGGAGACAAAAGACCTCAGGTGACATTGGGAGAGTTGGAGGGAGTCTTGTGGGATGTCAAATCTTAATTGAAGGGAGTTATGGATTATGTAAGAGATCTAATGATTAAAGTGGATAATGGGCTGGACCTAGTCGTGGGTACAAGAGTGCCGGAAAGTGTGCAAGCAAAGGGTGTGTCAACGATAGGGTCATTGGACGCTGGCATCTTTGTTCATGCCAGTGTCACTATGCCTTCTGAGGGAGCTGTAGGGTCTCAAGCACCAGTTGCAGATGAAGTTGGTCCTTTTGTCCAAGGTTCATTTGTAGTTGACGACGGGGATCCCTCTAAGGTCTCGAGTATTTTGGAAGAAACAGTCGAGTTTTTTTTAGAAGATGCAAATGGGGCCACAAAAGGTAGTGCTTCCCCTCTAGAGGAAGCAGTAGGGTCAGACAAAGAGGCACGACAAGGATCGTCGAGGGGTGGAACAAATACACACAATGTTGATGAAGGGGAGGAATCTGCAATGGTAACAAATGGAGGGGATAACAACCATATAGATGTTGAGCAACCATTTGGAGGGATCGATATGTCATTGGTGCCTTGTGTGGGGGAAGGTTTAGAATTGTCGTCAGTGCCTCGTGTGGGAGAATGGGTTCAACATCGGATTGGATTCTGAATAAAGATAACGGGTTTCTACAAACCCTAGGACTTTCATATGGAGAACAAAGAGAATATGAAGACCAATTTAAAACACTACTCACTGCAATCGAGGCGAGCCACACACTTGAAACCAAATCTAAGTTTAAGAAAAGCAGAAAGTTAAAAAATCTTTCATGGGCAATCAACTACGATGCTAAGGGAGGTAGCTCAAGTCGAGGGAAGGCTAAAGGGAGGGCTTTGTGATGTTCGGGTTGAGGAATAGTTTTAAGGAATCTAGGGGATGGGGTCGGGGAGGTATAATGATAGTTTTTCAATTCGGGTTTGGTATATTTTGGGTAGGTTTTCATAGGCTTTTGGGTCATTATGGCTTTCTTGTATGGGCTAGGTGTTTTTCTTGTATACGTCCAGTGTACTTGGTCACTTCTATTAATATATATATAATATTATTACTTATCAAAAAAAAATTTATTTGCTTCTGAAGTAAAGGCAAGCAAATATGTAGCTATCCAATATTTATTGTTAGGCCCCAAGACGAAAATCTTCCAGTAAGAATAAGAAGGTCAATTGGCAACCTCAAAAATAACTTATAAACAACTTTAGGAATGAGCCATGAGCACCTTCTCCAAGCACTTGCCAGAACTTCTATGATCACCCATCACAAAATATGCATTGGCAAGGTTTGCCCATATATGTGCAGCTTTTGGATCTATTTTTAATGCTGCTAGCAAACACTCCTTTGCAACATTGACAGCTGTAACCTGCTCTAAGGATGCACCTTCACCAGCATTTGCGCCAGCACCTAAGAATTTAGGAATATAGAAATGATTCATTAAGGCTTTTTCAACCATCTCACATTAATAATAACATAAAGAACCATTCCTTAAAGATTGCAATGTATCTACCAGAATTGTACAAATTTACAGAATGAGCACAGTGAATAAAGATAAAAGTAGAATTCATCTAACATGAAGTCAAGCTCTTCAAAAGCATACCTGCTACAACTGATCCATATTTACATAAAAGAAGGGCAGCATAGTTGATTAAGGCAGCAGGATGATTTTGATCCTTTAGGAGTAACTGTTGAAAACATTTTTCTGATAGATCCAAGTTTCCACTGCATGGTAGAGTGATCAGCACTATTTCCATGTGAAAGGAGCAATGGTTGTAAAAGCAGAAACTTTGATGACACTGAAAAAAAAAAAAAACACACTACAAAGGCCATTCCCTTCCTCATAAAGCCTTGTGTGTGCTACATCCCAGTAATATTATTGCAAAGAAAATGTATAAAACCAAGTAAGATGAGCAGCTGGAGACATACTCAAATGGCTTTATATTGATGAACAAGAATGAAGGAAACAGAAAATTATTTTTTTTTTATCGGTAAAAATAAAGAAAATTATAGGAGGTTACACAAGATGGATGGTATAATAATTCACCCCTACAGGTAAGCAATCCCCCAAGGTTTCCAACACAACCATAGTTGTCAGAGGCAACTGCATTAAAGATGACAGAATCTTTTGTGGGATTACTATGAAATGCCATCGGCAATCCTCCAGCAGCTCATTTTATTTATTTTAATTTTCTTTGCAATAGTATTGCTGGGATATAAATTTATGTTAATGACCAGTCTACCGCCACAGAGCAAAATGAAGGAAGCAGAAAATTACAGGAGGTTACACAATATTGATTGTATAATAATTCAACCTTACTTTTGAAGGTAAGCAATACCAAGGTTTCCAAGGCAATCATAATTGTCGGGGGCAACTGCCAACAAAGATGATAGAATCGTAATTGCACTCTACAGGAAATAACAAAGTCCATATCAGATTACAAAAGGAGAATATGCAACTGTGAACAAAACCAAGCACCGTATGTATACCTGTAGACGCCCACTTTTCAGAACTATCAAGCCTAGGGAATTCCATAAAGCGGCCTGTCTAATATCCGATTGCATTGATTCTTTCAGTTTTGAAAGAATCTCCTCAAGCTCTTTGGGTTCAATTTCTTTATCTGAATTGCTATCCACTGAACTTTCTACTATTAAACACTACAGTTGGACAAACAAAACATGTTAACCAGATTAGCCATATTTGGATCATTCACTTAAGTTCATATTAGAAAATAAATAAACAAAATAAGAAAAGCTTACGTAACTGGAAACTACACTATAGTTATCAGGATTACTGCACCTGTGCATGGTGAATTTGAACCAATGAAAGAAGATCTGGCCTATCGATCTCTGCCTCAGGGCGGAGCAAGATCTCCGTTGCCTTCTCATATGCCAAAACTGCCTAATAATATTCTAACTTGATGAAGGTTTCCAGCATGTATATTGATGCAAACAGAAAGCTCAGCAAATTCAAAATCCTACCTTCTGAGGTTGACCCAACCTTTGGTACATAAGGCCAAGTATGAAATGAGCATGAGCATTTTTGGGCATCTTCCTTGCAACATGAACTAACCCCTACAATTATGAACTGAGTGCATCAAGAACTCAATCACAGAAAACTTTAAGAACCTATGGGACAGTATGAATTGTATGAGTACAAGACAGCCAACGATACTGCTTTTCTGCCACATACACAATTATACCTGACTAAGTAAACAATTACATGATTCACAAAAGGGAATGTAAGCAGCGTTCCAACATGAGTGGAACAGATTGGAGTAATTATTTAATAATTTGTTGTAGAATGCTCATTATAAAACATGGGCAGTGGAAACCCAAAAGAGTAGCCATAGCCAAGATAATGCAGCTGAAACTGTCATTAATATGCGAGTCATAGTAACAAGGGAATTGGACAAGCATGCCCAGAGTCCTTGAGATTTATTGTATTCTATAGGTATAACATAAACAATTAAAAAAATAAATGGAGGAGTAATTATATGTATTGCCTCATTGTAAATCATAGTAAGCATTCCTTCGAAGCACAAAAAGCAGCCAAGGCAAAAGGTTGGTAAAATTGCTCCAAAGCAATTTAAATGAGCCTGCCTCCATTATAGTCAGGCAGAAGGAAACAAATTTACAAAAGCACAGACCTATAAAATTACATGTACATAAACATGCGTGCAACACAAACGGGCGCAGAGAAACCAAATATTGGGTGGGGGAGCAGGAAAAAAGTACATTAAAAATGGAAAAAAAAAATATATTGGCACAAACAAAAAAGAATAATTAACAGCGGATAGGGAACTCACGGTTTTAAGGCTGCTAACTTTTTCCTCACGTGAAGAAGGAACCCCTTGACCATGCTGATCACCATCAGCATCCCCTCCATAATCAAGAGAGCAATCTGCCTTATTATTTCTTGAACGACATTTACCCAATTTGTTTGAACGTTTAACCTCACCTTCCATGGCCTCACTGTCATTGCAAATTACCGTACACTTATCTTGACTGCTCTCGCCATTAGCCAACCTACACATCATAAAATAAAACCGCTCTTCAACTGCTCCGATTATTACCCAATCTACACATTGTAAAACCAATAGAAAGAAATTGCCAATGACTTCATCGAAATCCAGACAGAGAGAGTAGCATTGAGCTATGTTATGCTTTGCACAAAATTAAAAAATTTATCACTCCGGAGTAATTATACAACTTATTGACCCATTATAGTGAACCTTAGTTTTCCTAAGCATGTTTTCCAGGAGCATTTGGAAGAAAATAGAAACTTTTCAAAAACTTTGTTACGTTGCTAAGAAAGTCTAGTTAGGTTTCAGATTGTCTGCGACCTGAGAAGGGCAAACTGAGCGTGCCACAACTAGTCGGCTTATCGAGATTATAATTAATTATAATTAGTATCACCCCAAGCTTCGTATGCGCAAAAATTCAAAACATCAATTTTCCTGGAAATCAAACAGAGGGTAAAAAACAGTAAAAGAAAACGAAAATAAGACAGGAGAACGAGGAGGAACCTGGTGAGGTCAGGGGCGGAAACGTGGATGGAATCGTCCTCGTCGGCTTCAGGAGGGTCGACGTTGAGGTCGGCTAGAACGACAAACTTAGGAGGCCTCTTCGAGTTCGAGTTCGAGTTCTCTTCTACGGAGCTCTCTGCTGTTCCGATTTCTGGTTTTACAGTCACTGGGCGCGATTCCGACATTTTTTCTTTCCTCTCAATGCCTTTTCACGAAGCACACATGTATAAGCTCAGGGTTAATAAAAAAAAAAAAAAAAGGCCATGCTTGGGTTTCGTGGGTTAGGTATTCTGTATTGAATTTCTCTGTCTAACTCGTTTGGACTTGGAGTAACTCATAATCTGCAATTATGGTTTGGTTGTCAGCGCCGCGAACTGTTTTAGAAACTAGTGAAATTTTGTATTAAAAATTATTTAATTAAAAATTTTTTTTAATACAAATTTCACTTTTCAAAAAGAATATATATCGTTTCTACATTTTATGACTGCAAATATCATTTCTCTTAAGTAATTAATTAGATTAAAAAGTTTGAGTGATCTTTGTAGAGCTGAGCACTGACACTGTCGAAGTCAGAATGCCCTACTCCAACTTTGTTAGAGGTCGAATCTGACCTCCAACTCCGACACCTATAGACTCAGATCCGACTTCGATTTTGAGTGATTGAAGTAGAATCGAATTTGGGCTTTTTGATTGAGTTTTTTTTCTTAACTTCATGTTTAGTCATTTTTTAAAAAAGAATTTTTTGTGGACTTTCAAATTTCAATTTTATTAAAAACCTATCCAAAATTGCAAAAATACATACAAATTAAAAATACATAACCAAAATTGTAAAAATAAATCACTCATGCAAGTTAAAAATACATAACCAAATTACAAAACCAAATCATTCACTACAAGTTAAAAAGACAACCAAAATTACAAAACTAAAAATCATTCACTCACTACAAGTTAAAAAAACAAAACAAAATTTACAACTAATCAGTACTAATTTACTACAATATAGAAGCCAAACCTAAAACATTAAAAAATAAAAATAAAAAACTTACAAGGCATCAAATAGTTGTTCCCAACTACAACCAATAACACAAATTAAATTCTATGTTATTGTCTCATTCTAACGACAAACAAAACCAAAGAAAGCCAACAACATCCATCATCTATTATCCATCATTTACCATCTATCCAATCCATCCATCATTCCTAACCCATCATCTATCCTCATCCTCAACCCATCATCCATCATATACAAGAAGAAATTTTCATCCTTACAACAAATAAAAATCAAATAAATTGTTCCCATTCCAAATTTTCAATAACAATGTCAACAAAAGAACTAATAAAGTGAGTGTCATTTCAAGTTGTGCCTGAAAAAAAAAAGGACAAGATTAGTGAGGAAATAAGATTGGTCTACATAAATTTATAAAAATAAAGAAAATAAAATTGAATAAACAACAAGTTACACTATTTTACAAATGAACCTCAAATCTCAATCATTTTCATGAAGTAAACTCGCCATATTGGTGGTCAACACTCATGATGTAAGAAATGGGCACCCATAGTGGGCACCCCTTGGCCTTCTCTTGAAGGTTATGAAGTGGTTTAAGAACCACTTCATGAGGCTTGATGGCTGGCCATTAAGGGCCAGCCGGGGGTTACAATTAGAAGGGCTATTTACATAGCTCTTCACCTCTTTGAATTATGGACTTGCACCAAGAACGATCTCTCTCTCAAATGGTTCTCTCTAGTCATGGCATCTAGGCTGTGGAACGTATGAGTTTTGCTCTGGTTTTACCACGTAGCACACTCCACCATCGATGTGAAGATCGTGGACAAATAATGATGCTGGAGAATCCGTGGAACAACCGCACTAGATCTGAGATATTTCCAACGAGGTAATATCGCTTCCGCTGTGCATTCTGATCTAGTATTTCTAACACATGATTTAAAAACTAAAACACAACACAAACAAAATAACTACATGATCATATTATAAAATTAATAATAAAAAAGATTCGCAATACAACACAAACATATTTGCAAAAAAAATGACAGTTTACACATATTACAAATTCATAAACAAACAACCAGATTACAAAACCATATGATTTTACACAAAATTACACACATGGTAGTGATCACAACCAAATTCACGCAAATTCACAAAACATCTACCCATAACTAAACAAAATATTACAGATTCACAAACAAACAACCAGTTATCAGATTATAGAACCATATGATTTTATACAAAATTACACACATGGTAGTGATCACAACCAAATTCACAAAGCATCTACCCATAATTAAACAAAAAATTACATATTCACAAACAAACAACTAGTTACCAGATTACAGAACCATATGATTTTACACGAAATTACACATGGTAGTGATCACAACCAGATTCACAAAAAGTATCTATCCATTTTTCAGATTCAAAAAGCGTCTACCTATCTACACAGATTCACAAAGCATCTACTCATTTTCCAGATTCACAAAGCATCACGAAATAGATCAATCCATTTTCCATTCCCTTCAAAATCAAATCAAACAAGGCCTAATTGAATAATAATAATAATAAACACTAACATTAAATATTTTTGAAGTAAATAATTAAGATTTTAGTATTTCAAAGAATAAAAATGAGAAAAGAAGTTCGCACTGTTTATGTGGCCTATTATAAATGGTTTTATATGCCAATCACTTAAAATAAAGTCATTTAAAACATGTCATTGTGACAAGTGTAACTGAGGATAACAAAATTCCGAATGGAAGGTAGAATTACATGGTATTGGCTCGAGGGCAATCCCAAATGAATATACATTTGCAGCAACAAGCACAGCGGAAACAAATTTTTTGTATATCAGTGTGGCTTTTAGGTTCTAAATGTGAAACAACATCTCGAGCAAGTTTTTGGTGATATGATGTAAAAAAAATATACTCATATCAGACCTAATGTTGATTTATCCAACTAAGTCCATAGCAAATAGAAAAACTTAGGAGAACTAAACAAAGAAGGCTGTCAAGGAATGTTGAAGAAAAATATAACAAAGGCCCTCATATTGCATGCAATATATATATATATATATATATATATATATATATATATATATAAATAAAACCCTAACAATCTGTCAATAAATTTTTTTATTTTTATTTAAAAAAAAAAACAAATTTATACATCAGCTGGAGAAAACATCAGAAGGAATCCAAGCATCCAATATTTCTAACTCCCCGTTGAAAGCGCCAAGCATCATTTCATTCGTAAAATCAGGCAACGGACAACATACACGTAACATGAGAATAACAAATGAAAATATATGCTTTTTCTCAAGAAGCTGCAGCTCGAGTTAGCGAATCATCTGTAGCCGATGAACCCAAGGATGTTAGGAGCCACCCCTTCTTCTGGGCGTGTTCTACATAAAAGCTGAATTTCTCCCTTACAATTGGAATGTCAAGGGCAAGATCATCGAGACCATCCTTGATCCGGGCAAAGCCTTTTGTCATCTGGTTGATCGTGATCAGCCCTTCAGTGAAACATTCCTGCAGCAGATCCAGCATTCTGTCATTCTTCTTTTCCATAGCCATGACCAATGCCTTCTTCACCACCTCGTGGTTAAAGAAAGGCATGCCAAGATCACGAATACATTGGCAGGCTTCGGCAACAACACCCCCGCTTTCATACTCCTCTAAAAGCTTTAAGATCTTGTCCTTGGCATCCTCCACAGCCCAACCACTCCCCCCTCCCCAACACCTCAAGATCCTCTCACCAGCATGACGGGCAGAAAGGAGTGCTCTGGCCATCCGTACAGTCTCACTCCCACTGGAATTTGGTGACAACTTGCTGTTCATCTCTTCTAAATTATGTGGAACCAAGACATCATCAATCACAGCCCTAGCAAGAAACAGAGAGAGCTCATTTGAAGCATCCAGAATGTCGAGGGCTGTATCTTCAGCAGATTCCAAAAGCATGACAAAACCATTAGCTATATCTTCACTTGAGAAGATCTCACTATGCAGAGAGGCCAGTAGAACAGATGACATTTCTTTCTCTCTGTTCTTCCTATCCATAGCAAGGGTGATCAGCTTCTTTAAAAAAATTGGGTTATACTCAGGGGCCCCAAGATCTACAAGGCTCTGGATGAGTTCAGGAATATCATCTGAGAGAAAATATTCATGAATTATTGTCCCAGCCTCTTCCTTATACCGCCTCACCTTTGCATCATTTGGTACCTCTCCATCTTCTGCCGAGGACTTCACAAATGAAGCATCAAGCCATCCTTCAGAGATTGCCTTGGGAACAAGTGACTGGAACAAGGCTTTTGCTGATGGAATGTCAAGAGCAAGGTCATCAAGGCTCTCTTCCAACCGAGAGAAACCCTTTACCATTTGACTGGAACTTATCAGGCCTTCCTCAGATGCTTCCTTTAATAGCTTTAATATTAGTGGTTCTGCTGTTCGAATTTCCATGGCAAGTACCAAAGCCCTCTTAACAACCTCATGATGGAAGAATGAAACTCCTAACTCCCTTATGAACCTACAGGCCTCAATACTGTCTCCGCTTTCCACATATTCCCTCAACAGGTCAGCAATCTTTTTCTTCACTTCCTCAACAGTGATGTGAGTGCTTCCACCCCATCTCTTCTCCACAAGTTCTGCATGGTGCGGAGCTGAGAGATAGCTCTTATCAGCAATTTGGATAACCTGAACTCCCTTGGAAGACTCAGGCAGTCCCTTCTTTGCCCGGGTCAGGAAAGCTGGAGGAACAATGTCATCAACCACAGCACGAGCCAGGAACAAGGCGAGGATGTCAACTGCATCCAGTATGTCCACTGCAAGGTCGTCAGCAGATTCAAGAAGCATGAAAAATCCATCACGTATCTGGTTAGGACTAATGACATCGGCATACAAAGCTGAAAGCAGAACAGAAGCCATTTCCTTCTCCTTATCATGTCTGTCCATGGCCATGGAAACAAGCCGCTTAATAACATAAGGATGATATTCACTTGACCCTAGCTCTCTGAGGTCAGAAGCTGCCAAATCCACATCTCCGGTGCTGAAATATTCCTCTATTATGGAGACAACAGCTCTCTTGTATTCATCTAAGGGGTCTGATACGGTTGATCCCACAAGCTGATATGGTTCCTGTAAAAAGTGAAGATAAGAGAAGAGCAGCATACACAGTAACAACAATAAAAATTACTAGTGTAGAAAAACCTCACCCCAGTATAGAAGTAATGTGCTGCTAGCACCAAGTGTAAATTAAAATTCTGAGAAGATAGTCAATATACCTAACCAGAAAATATGCATTATTAGCAGAAATTACCTCACCACTGTCATAATTTGGGTCATTCTGATCAAGATGGGATTCACCATCAGTGTCAAGGAGTTTTCCCCATGTGCCTTTGCCACCAGCACCATCTGCAGCCATTAGTTGAAGAGAGAATACCTTGTTATTACACAATGAAAGAAGCATTGAGAAACCACTTTTTTTTAACAATTTATGCATTGAGAAAACACTAATACCATCATATTCTGAAACTAAAATAAGTGAAGAAGAGAAGAAGACTGTGCAAGTCATTCAGCTACCTTGGATAACATCCTAAAGCTGGGAGAAAGAGAGAACGGGGCTGGATGCAGAAGGAGATTCTTGAGTAAATCAAAGTATTTATGGTTCACATCAGGATATCAGGTAAAAATCAATCATTTATCAAGACTATACACTGGACTCGCATCAAAATTACTAAACCTGATAGTTGACAGGATGCAAGGACTACACCAGTGGTCTAAAAGATTTTTTTCTATAAACAAACTATATTAGAAGCAAAAAATCTTTTCAGAAGACCACATTTTTTTTTATCGACAAATAAAAATTTTATTGATCATGAAAAGGCAAAAGCCTGTCGGGACATAGACAAGAGCGTCGCCTATGCGCACTAGTTTAGCGATACAAGGAAGTCAGAAGACCACATTTTAGCATATGGAAACAGTTCTCCTTTCAATTGAATTTTGAGAAAAATAAAGATGGAATATATACACATCTCAGACACTTTTTTTTTTTTTTTATAAGTACATCTCAGACACTTATAATAAACTGCGTTATTAATTTCCACATTGTAAAAGGAAAATGGTATATGTCAACCATAAGTAGGACGGGGCTTAATGGTATTCACCAGCTCCAGTGAGTGCACTATTAATAGAAAGGAAAATGATAGGTACACCAACAAAGTGTACCTATCATTTCTACCGGTTAGGCTTTTTTTTTTTTAGGATGTGTTTGTTTATTTTTTAGTATTGTGTTTGTTTATTTATTTGTATTTTTTTAAAATATATAAAAAATGCTTTAGAAAAAGAAAAAAAATTACACCGTCAGTACAATTCCTCAGTGACCCTAGCATTGTTCTAATAGAAAAGATATAATGATAGTGCTATAAGACCTTGTTCGTTTCTACTCAACCTTATGTTGCTCAATTTTTTAACACAATTAACAGATATGCATCCATCACTCGACTATTATTGCCATACATGTGTGTGCAGAGGCGTGCACACATAACCTATGAACTTACCATTTTTTTTTATCAGTAAAACAAGAATTTTATTGATGAACCTTTGAACTTACCTTAATTTATTGTTGAGCCATTTGGCCCAGCTCTACCCATTTGGATCATAAAAATCTAGTCAGCCAGTGATGAAACAGTATAACCATTACTAGCTCGGTCATTAAAATAGTCCACCAGCTACGCCATAAATAATTCATCCCAGAAATCAAGCCCATTTAGTGAAACTGACACAGAAACAGGTAAATAAAACAAAATTAGGAACTGCATCAACATGCCACACGGACTCACCCTTCTTCACCCGCACAAACTTCCCCGAGTGCGACCGGCGCACGTGCCTCACAGCAATACCAGCAGTTTGGGCCTTGCCACCAGCAGGAGCTTTCACGATATGTTCAGAAAACAAAGATGTGGAGGATTTCGGAGAAGAAGAAAAACTCTCCACATTCTGGCTCGCTGTCTTTAACAGTGCCCTCTGTTCATGCGTCAGAAATCTCTTGTTCGATGCCATTTACACTATACAATCCTATATACAAACGGAAGCAAGGGAGAGATATATTACAGCACATAATAATAATCACATCAAGAACGAGAACAAAGTAGCAATTTCAATATTAGTTTCGTTAGGTTTCTGCGAAAACAAGCCAGCTTTCCATTTCCCCTACAAATTAGAGTCACACATTCCTCCTTGTTCTAATAAATGGAAATGCCGTCTTAATCGTTCAGAATGAAAAGAACTAAAAAAAATCGATGATTTACTACAGATTAACATAATCTGTCAAGTAAATCCTCGCAACCAGTTTTAAAACAGTATAGCATTAAGTAGAGAGCGCGAGTGCAAATACAATACCAGCTTATATAGAGAGCGCAATAATAATGAGAAAGTGAGCACACACGTCCTGCAAGCCAAAGAGATATCTCACTCAGAAAATACAGCGGAAGTTACCGTTTGGTCAAGTGACAAACATTGAGAAAATCTAGGATTCTGTACTTTATTGTTTATTCCATTTCGTTCCCACACCTTTTCTCCTAATCGAAACAGAATATTACTCCCAACAGCAACACACACATATACAGTTAGAGGACAGAGAGAAAGAACCTGCCAAGCACCTAGTGAAGTGAGAGAACTCGAATAAAGAAACTGAATCCGATTCTTCTGTGCCTGGCCCCGATCTCGAGCCAAGACAGAAGAGAAGAGAAGCTACCGGATCTCCTCCCCCCCAATCACACACTAAAGAAAAGGAAAGCCGGAGAAGAAGAAGATCCAAAAACCAAAGATCAAAGAGGTCACAGATTCTGCAGCGCTGGAAAATCCAAATAATTCCGCTGGGCGTGCGTTTCCTGTCTGTCTCGACTCTCAATCTGCAAGAGAGAAACAGAAGAGAGCGAGAAAGAGGATGAGAATTTAGGAAGTCTTGGAAGTGTAAAGGATGAGAACGCGAGAGTTTGTCCGCGTGACTGTGTGTCGTATTTATATGGATTATGGAGCGTTGGAGGGGTTATTTTCTGTAACTTTCGGTGGACTTGGCCCTGAACCCAATCCGATTCTAAAATATCTTCCCAATCTTTTACTATTTACTTACACTATACATATATTATATATTTTTTTCTTTTATCAAATATTTATTTTATAAATAGTAAATAAAAAATTTAAAATTGTTTAAAAATAATAAACTCAAAAAAATAATTTTTAATATTAAAAAATTTAAAAATTTTAAAAAATATTTAATATTGAGTATGATAGAAGTTGTGTAGCAAAATCCTTTGTACAAAATTGAATCCATGGTCTTAAAAAAATTTAAAACCAATATTGAATTATTTCATTATTAGCGTTTTTTGAAAATATCTCATCTCATCTTATCTCAATTTCATCATTACAACTTTTTTAAATTTCAAAACAAAAATAATATTAAAAAATATATTCTAATAATATTTTTTTTAATTTTTTAACTTTAATCTCAACTCATCTCATATCTGAAAACAACGAGATATCGTAACTTTCAACTTTTTCAGTTTCAATTCAATCCGGACTCATTTTTTCAATTTTATGAATTTTTTATGTTAGTAATAATATAATGTTTAAATATATTAAATTATTAGTTTATTTATATTAAATATATTATTTTATAATAATTAGTACATATTAATATAATATTAAATTTAATTATAGTTTCTAGACTTTTTATATAAATATATATAATCAAATGTGTAAAAATATATTTACAAAATGAATATATATATTATAATTTATTATGCCAAAAATATGTTTATTCTTGATATATATATATGTGTGTAATAATGTATATCAAAACTAAGTTTATATTAATAATTTAATATTAATTTTTATGCTTAAAATTAAAATTTTATGTTATATTAATTTATATTATAAGATTAAAATTTATATATTATATTAAAAATTATAAAATTAATAGACTTAAAGAATAAGATTAGAATTTTATATTATATTAATTAATAATTTGATATATAATATATAATATAATATAAAAAAATTATAAATATATATACCAGTTCAATTCTAAACCAGTTTTTAAAATATAAAAATCAACAGCGCACCAATTTAAAACCGATTTCTGCTCTTAAGAACCGGAATCGCATTCGACCCCTTACAAACCAGACTGAAACTCACCGATTCAGTCAGTTTCAACCAATTTTTTGATTTTTTACACCCCTACTTCAACGGTTCAACCCGTTCTTTGGGCTCCACCTGGCACCCGGCAATCCTTCGCCCACCCGGTTTAGAGTCCTTTTAACGTGTGATCAGTGATTAATTTACCGAACTGCCCTATTCATTTTGTGCTTTTTCAAATTTCAACCCAGGCCAAATTTGTCTAGTTTTTTTTACGAAGAAAAATGATATTTGTTGTTTTGGAACATGTAGTCTTTGCATATATATATAAATATATATATATATATATAAATTTAAAATTTAGATAAAAAAAATTATATTTTTAATACTAACTTTCACTTTTTTTTAAAGAGAGTACACATAACTGCACACTCTAAAATTATATATATTATTATCTTTTTAAGAATTATGTGACCGATATATTAACCCTATAAAAATGGTTTTACATGTTGATTTACCCGTTCGAGTGCAATTGATCTTTTTTAAAAATAGTAGTTCACTCATTTAAAAATAGTAATGCTAGATTTAGATTGGAGTCGCAATTTTTGAAAAAAAGTAAAATTCTAAGTTAATTTTTCTATATGGGTCTCCTTCTTTTCAAATACCCTGCACGAGTTGTGTACGCATTAGACATGTACAAATTACTTCTTAATAGGTAATTATTTTCATTTTTAAGTTTATTATCGCTAGTCACATTTATTAAATCCCTTACGCTTTAACACTTTATCACTTAAAAGCCCAAATCTAAAACATGTATTTCAATACATGTTCTTTAAAAGTATGATCATTAAAATCTTGTTACGTTAATTTTGATATGGTCAAATTGTAATTATGCTTTAAATTGGAATTAAAGGAAAATCTTTGATCGTCTAGCGTGTAAACGGTCCGGTTAGGTCTAATTTTGGACATATTTTAAAATTTAACCAGTATACACCGGTTATACCTCTAAATCAATATTTCCAGTTTTACCGGTTCTTGTCTGATTTTTTGATATTTATATATATAGTATATATATAATATAGTAATAATATAGTGATATATTATAATATATAGTTATTTATATATAGTAGATTACTAATAGTATACTTAGTATTAATACTAATATATACTATTAATCCATGCCCATTATGGCCCATTATATATAGTGATATAATGATATAATAATATGTATATAGTTATCTACTTATACTATAGTATCATATACTGATATAGTATTAGTATAACTACTAATTCTATAGTGACTTATATAGTTATTTATATATAGTGAATTGCTAATAGTATTAGTATTAGTGTGTGTGTGTGTATATATATATAAGAGTATCATATAGTGATATAGTATTTGATTATGTATATTAGTGATAATATGCTCGTGATAATATGTTAGCATCTAAATTATTTATATATTTGATTATATATGTTAGTGATAATATCTTTGGTTACATATATGTTAATGATAATATGATAGTTACATACACTTCTTATATGAATGCATATGATCAAATGTATAGAAATATATTTATAAAAAAGAATATATATTATTATTTACTATGCTACAAAATGTATTTATCCTTAATATATATAGTCTATATTAATAACATATGATCAAATGTTCATGTTTAAGATTAAATTTTAAGTTATATAATTAAAAATTTTAATGATAATGTTATATTAAGATTTATAAGATTAATTTTATGTTGTTAGATTTTTATTATACATGAATAATAGGATTTTAAATTTTAATGTTATATTAATTATCAATTTAGCATATAATATAAAATTATTTTATATATAATTATATATAAAAATTATATGTAATCAAAATATAATATTTTATATAATATAAAAAATAAATATATATATATATATGAACTAGTTCGGTCTTATGTTAGAAAAAGGAAAATGAGAACCAAACCAACTTCGACCGATTTTGAGAAAAATGGAACCAACACTGAACCGAACCCACCGGTTCGATCGTTCACCAAAATATTTTTTTTCACCCTTGTGAACATCTAATAATCATTAAAACAAAATGAGAGACAGTTTGAACTTTGGAGAAATAACGTTTTATTTTTTGCCATATTATTTTTGTTTATTTTAGTCTTTTATTAGGTCTCAATTAGGTTTAGTGATGACACACCTAGAAGATGATTACTCACTCCTACTTCATATGGTAACTTTGTCTCTTTGATGTTTTTAATCACATATCTCTTACGTGAATATGATGCTTTAAAGTAAAGCAAATCTTTCATGGAGAGGTTTCTACCAATAAATCATGGAAACTCACTACTTTTATTATTTTTGTAATTTTCAAAATATATTAAGGAATTATATTATATGCTACACCCACATCTCACTATATTAAATGTAGTTTATTGCCTACCAGTCTTTGGATCAACTTGTTTAACAAAACAAAATGTAATGATAGGCAGTATCTCATCAACATTGGAGTATAATAATATTTCCTTTGCCAAAATGTCCCTTTTGAGTTTGACACAGAATTACATAATGCTTCAAATTCTTGCATCTCTCCCATTGTGTTACTCTTCAATTCTTATAAAAAGTTGGGCATATATGTATTGGCAATGAGTGACATCTTAAGCTAAAAGCATTAATGATTGAATAGAAAATTTTTCTTTCAAATTCTTGTCCCAGTTGGAGATCTGCAAATTGTCCCAATTGGAGAACTTAAAACGAGATAAAGATAGATACAACATATATTTATGTACGCGAAAGTTTTCCAAATAATATTAATATTAGATGCTTAATTAATATTGTATGATTCATGTTATGAGTCTATCTCTAATCTCTATCCTATGAGACCCTAAAGTTTGGATAAAGATATTATCAACTTCTTTGTGGGTCCAAATAATAATTTTTGTTATTGTAGCATCTACATGCTCGTTATTTGTTAATTAAAAAATACTTAAACTTGAGTGCCAGTGAATTTTTTAAAAGAGAAATGATAATTGCAGTCGTGAGTGTGCAAACGTCGCACAATCATTTTGAAAAAAGTAAATAAATTTGGGATCCATATGAAAAGAAAATTAATTTTTTAATAGGAGACCCTACTTTTTTTCAAAGTAACTGCACGGCGTTTGCGCATTCCACGACTGTACGTAACATTACTCTTTTTCAAATGTCTTTTCTTTTAGGCTGATTACATATATATTTATATAATTTGAGTTCAACGTTTTATGCACATGTTGATTATATTAGTTTTGCACATTGTTCTTTGAATAAATAAATTGGGGCGAATGGCTTTTATTCCTCAGTTGAACACAAGCCAAATTCAGCCAGAAACAATGGCAATGAGCAAGCAATTCAGCACAGCAGACAGCATTAAAAAATTACAGAACAAAATATTAAGAAGATAATGCCTCCTATTGTTGAGTTATGTATGTATGTACGTATGTACGTATTAAACATAGGACAATATCTCTTACCGCTTGTTAACTTGCTGAAAGCTGCCTGTTCTGCTGAGGAGTTCAAAGTTCCCAAGTTGGCAGAAACTCCACCTCTCTTGTACTAATCAGAGTTGTAAAATCATACCATATTGGGACGCTGTGGCAAGAGAAGATTATAGAACTTATCATGTAAGAAGAAACTCCTTCCCTTGCTGTCAACAGACTTCTTCCACCCACACCACCCGCCATTTACAATTTTCTTCAGGTCTTCATTGCCGGTATAATGAGGATCGAGTATAAGGAATGCACAATCTCCACTTGCTTCATTGTAATCGACTCCCAATAGCGTATATGCAAGAACACCTCCACCTATGTTTATATGAATACTTATTAAGGTGACCATTGTGTCTAATTCTGGTAAATATCAATTCATAAAATCTAAGGTACGTTTTGGGGAGCCCAACTAATTTTGGTTAGGAGGTTAATTGTAACGACCCGGCCCAATCATTCTAATGTCGAAATATTGATAATGTTTATTAGGCCTAAATTATATTTAATGGGTAATATTAGATAAGCCCACGATCAATAAATTATTGAGGTTGATTATGAATTTTATTTAGGCTCAATAACTACGTTAAATCACATTTATTATTTATTAAACGAGTTAGACTTCTTTTAGAATTTAAAGATCGACTATTAGTAATTTATTTCAATTTAAAATCATCACTGATTTAAGTCCCTTAGGCAATCTCAGTCATTGCTAATCCTACATTTAACGAATTACTAGATCATGGTTTTAAATTCAAACTCTCTTCTTGAATGATCATGACCGAGTCCAACTCGAACTCATCGTCATCCTATTCCAACAGGGATACAACTCTACAAGTCATCTTTACGTTAGAACTCTTTAACCGACTGTCTTCTCAAACTCTAAGCCATGCACGTCTCCACCTTCCACTAGGATTCATGCCCCAATAGAACTCTCTTACAATTTTACAAATTATCTTTACATTAAAACTCTTAAACCGACTCCTTATGTATACACTCAGTGCCATGCACTTACGTGTATCTCATTCCTCTTCAATCCTTGGTGTACCCAAAATCACGCAAAGCACCTCTAATCCTCTAGCATCCCTCATGTTTTCTCTCTCCTTCTAAATCATGTGATCGATTTCATGCCGAAAATATTGGATTAATGCTACGAGATAAGTAGCATGATCATATCTTTAAACGTATGTACGATAAACAACATGTCTTTTATAAAAATATTATGCATGTACGCCCTCCGTTGGAAGCCCTTTTTTATGTACCCGAGTCATAAATATCATCATTTTATGCACAAGTTTCGTGTTAGTTGAAAGAAATGCATTAAATATTTTATGAAAATCCATGATTTATGTGAAGATTATGCATTAAATTATTTATAAAAATTCATAGTTTTATGAAAGGAGTTGTGCATCGAAAGATTTATGAAAAATCATGATTTTATATGAGGAAATATGTATCACGACATTTTATGAAAGAATATGATTTCATTTGAAATTTATGATATGACAAGTATGCAACTATGATTATGATTAAGTATGAATAAGATACGTAACGGCCTATGTTATGATATAAAGACGGTACCATATATTATGGGCATATTGCATTGCTAGGTTGTACATGCTGGTAGTGCACCCAGTGTGTTTTCCTTATGTATGGATTCCACAACTCGTGTCATGGACGAAATCGAAATTTACTTAAATTCGCTACTCCTAACTCACGAGGGTCAACAGTAGGTACCGGCCTATGACAAGTAAAAGATAAGTTCATGTTCATGTTATTTACGTATGTATTTATGAGTGTGCATATTTTTCAAGAAACTTTATATTTATTATGTTTACTGTATGATGTGTTGCTTCTTGAGTATTTGATTCATTTTTATATATTTTTATTTTTTAATCACCCCAGGGGATGATATTTATGAGGATGGGACTACAAGATAGGACTTGGCCAGGGAGGCAAGACAGAGGCCTATATAGTTTATGTTATGCTTAGTTTTATGATTTAAAGTTTAATAAGTTATTTTGATAAGCACATGAGACTTTATTGAATTTAAATATCTCTTTTGGATTTTAAGTATTTAATAAAGATGGTATTATAAGGAATTTTTGTACCTGGTGTTTCATTAAAAGAAAAGTTCTTTTTTAAGTTCAAGTTTAGTAGCCCACTAATTCCTCGAAAATTTTAAAAATGACTTTATTGGAGAGTGGGGTGTTACATTAATATTCAGTAGGTAATTGTGTTGATACTACAAGATGCAGTAGGAGTTGGTTTTTGGTTATAACATGGAACCTCACCAAGGCAGGGGCCATTTGAACCCAATCCGGGAGAGTAATCCCTGGATACACGACCCTATCTATCAGAATTGTGTATCAAGAAATCTAGAGGAACTCCAAGTGCGGGATCAAACCCTGCATGTCTGAGTATACAATTATCCCAAGCCTGCCCTATGACCACTATGCTGACTTGCTGAGCAAACTAACAGGTAATTAGTCACTACATCTTTACCTAAGAGAAGCCTCAAATAGACGGCAGATAAAGTAAAAGAAAAAAGTATGTTTTATGTGACTAACCGATCATAATGGGCGTTCCCTGATTCTCAAAGTGCAAGGCCAGCTCTCGACATTTTTCAGGAAGCTCAGCTCCAGAAGTAACGTTTATGACTCTGCAGCTGACCTGTTCAAAGCAGCAACAAACCCTGTCAAACTCGTTAATGCACATTTGTCAAAATGCAATCCATTAAATATACCTTGGGAGCACCACTTTGATAATCTACAGAAATATCGATTGCTTAATTTGATATACTTACCCCTAGAAGTTTGTCTAAAACAAAGCTCAACTCAATGGCACCAATCCATTCACGTGATCCAATAAAAGAAGCATCTTTATCGCCAATCTCTACAAGTGCCTGCTGTATTTCCCTGATAAATTAAATTGGCTCATTAGATTTGATGGTATGACATTGACACCATAAAGATAAGCAAGGACGCTATTCATATAGTTGTGATTTTCCTTTAGATCCATACTGGTAATCTTAATAAAGCACTGATGACAGATCAAAATCAATACAACTTCAGGTAACATAGTTCATCAAAATCAAACTTCAAAAGCAGCGCATCCTGTAGAGCAATTTACCCAAACAGGTTAAAGGAGGAAAAAAAACTCTAGAGCTCTGCATTCTATGCGGTGACCTGTTCATACCTATGTGAAGGAACATCTATGGAGGAGTAGTGTTGGAGTCTGAACCACGAAATGATAGTCTGCAGGGATCGGTAAGCACAACCCCAGCCCTAGAAAGTGAAATTTAAATTACTTCAGCAGGACTTCAAGTACAAAAAATAATCATGACAGAAGTATTTAATTTGCCAAAGCCTACTATTGATAGAGAAGAATATTCCATCAAACATTGCAAAAAGTGTTTATTTTATTTGATAGGAAATGATAAAGAGTAACTTGACCACTTGATCCAATCTTTTTTTTTTTTAAAAAGTAAGCAAAATTTTATTGATCATAAGAATAGGCAAGAGCCGCATATATGGGACATATACAAAGTGCTATGTGTTTAAGTCCAATCTTAAGCAGAGAAATATGACTCCCACTGTCTTGTGAGATACAGAGATCCCCTACAGTAACAAATAACCTCTTTGCTTAAGATGAAAAGAATGACTAACTAGAAATCGCCAAAGAAGAATATCTTCAAATCCACGTCAATTAAAATTGACTCTATTCAGAGAGAGAGAGAGAAACACAAATTATATCAATTTAGTAACCTACGATAAAAGACAGGCGAAAACAGAACCCATAGAGCTATCGATATAGTTTATGCTAAGACTTTAGTTTAAAAAAGATATATGATTCTAGGATAGATATCATGCTTGAAGAAAGGCTATGCATAAAGAATTAAATAGCAACATATCAAGCTTAAACACCACTTTATGGGGGACACAAAAATTGTAAACAAATAAACTATCTAATGACTCATAGTCTAACTATTATATTATGATTATCAAGTAAAAAATTACATAATATTCAATGCAAAATATAGTAGCAAAACATTAATATAGATGGTATTAACTATGTAATTATTGGCAAAAGTCAGCACAGTAATTTGTAAACATGAATTCTGTGCTCTTCCAACCTGCCATTCTGAAAGAATGGAAAGGGGACTTTCAATTTATCAAAGAAAAATTCTACTCATCATCCCCACACCACACACCACACCACACATGATTTTTTTACTTTTTTATTTTTTATTTCCTTATCAAATGTGTGGTGTGTGGATGATGAGTAGAAGAACTCAATTAGTTTAGAAGGAATAAAACCAAAAACAAAAATAAAAATAAGTGTGGTGTGTGGGATGATGAGTAGCAAAGCTCTTTATCAAATAATACCTCTAGAAGATGTCACAGATTAATATGTATGTTCAAAAAAATGTTAAAATACTCTTCAAAGAGAGAACTTGCATTACCGAATCATTGAAACTGTCTTGAAGATAATGATAGTATTCATAAGAACCTTGAACCAGAGACACAACACCCCCTGGAACTGCATAAGACGGGAGAAATCCACCGAAAATGCAAGTGAGAGGAAGCAGGAAAAAGAAGGGGAAAAAGGAGAAGCTACTGAGGGACTAACCACCGCTGCTTGGAATTCCAATGTGCACATCTTTAAGCAAAGTAGAACCTGAATTATCAAATAGACAGCCAAAAAGTTACCGAACAACACATACAGAAAGATGAAGGGAGAAATGGAGAAGTCAAAAGTCAAAAGGTTAACATTGACTCCAGAGAATGTTGCCCCTCTATTTGAGAATGTTACCTTTTCGTATTGTGTCATTCCTTGCACTGTCATTTGTTGCAGACAAATCCAGGGCATTAGCAGTTCTCAAGAGAGGACGATCAGATGGTAGTCCCAGCCTCAAGTGCAGGGATTTTCTAATATCAACTGCAAAAACCAAGTACCACTAAATTAGGATAAGGTTGAGAATCTCAAATGTGATACTAACAGCTTAAATAAGAGGAGTACATCCAATTACAAAATAGATAAGCACACTCCTTTCTCAATGCAATTCTCCTCTTAAAGAAAAATAAGAACCAATTAGAGTAAAAAATATTTTTGCACTTTTCATTTGAGGCAAGGAGTCGAAGTTAAAAGTGTTGGTTCTAAATTGCAACCTGACAACCATCTGAGTCTTATGAGGACATTGTTCTTTACGATAGAAATGGATGCTTTTCATCAATGAAAATGTAAGTTGGTAAGAATTGTTTTTCCTTCTTTTCATTTAATCTTGAAGGTCAAAAAGGAAAACTCTCTGAATGGCTCTGCAATGAGGTCAAACATTTCATTATTTCAAACTCAGGGCATGATTAGTTAAGGGAAGAAAGCAGAGATCTGTACTAGAAATTAGAAGGAACTTCACAACCATCAAGGAACATTCTTCTGAGAAGGCTGTCCTTCCTTTTATCTGGTCCTACCAGGTACATGGTATATGTTATTGCCTAAAACAGAGAAGGTTCAATCAAAAGCTGCATACCTTGCTTCATTTCTGTCTCCCCATAATTCAGTTCATAAATAACAGTTATTGGATGCAAAACTCCAGGAGGATTAAAGTGATAGGGACAAAGCTGCGAATGCATAAACTTCCAGTTACTTTAAAAACATGAGAATTTAGATTATGTATTCTAGGAAAATAATTGTAATAGAGAAAAACAACAAAAATCAAATTTCAGTAGAAACAAAAAAAAAAGATATGCTGAATATGATTAAGCTACCCAAGGAAAAAATATGAAAATGTATTTGCATTATCCAATAAGCAGGAAAATCTTCTGGAATTAATAGATGAGCGGTTGTTTTTTTGTTTTTTGGTAAGTAGATGAACAATTGTTATTGACAAGAATATATTGTGATACGACACCTTGTATGGAATCGTGATAATGAAAGCACAAGGCAAAAGCACCAATGGTCATTGGACTAAATGGCATCTCCTCACTTGACAGATAAGGAGTGGAGAGCGAGGGTACAGATTCATTCCCATGAGGTACATGAGCAAGGGTGTCCAAGGACTGAGAATACCTAGAGCGAGTATTGGAAATGACAAGGCTTCACAATCCAAATATAACGCCTTGACCGCATAAGATCATTTTGCACCAAAAGAACTGGCAGCGAAAGATAGGAGAGGGGGAATCAGAGGCAAAGGAACCATGGGGTGCTAGTAATATATGTACATTCATGAAGGTAGAATTGGAGTTGCAGCACAATTAACAACATGAAGAACCGTAGAATTTGATCCGTCTAATGGGTTGCCTTACCTGAGGATGTTCTGTTAAGAGATTGGGCAAGATTACATTCTTCATTGAATTCAACTGATCAACTAAACCCGGTATGATTAACTTCGAAACCGCATACATCACCGGAATCTCCTTGGCTGCATAACAGAGCACTTCTAGCTTAAAGCTTACAGCTAAAAGCCCGGCTTCTTCCAAAGCTGAAACCACAGTTCAAAAAGGAGTTTAAGGAACCAAATCAACAATAAAAAGGGACTATGAAAGCTATTCAAATGCACAGATATAATTAGAAGAAAGCAAACACTGAAATCAGTACCTGGAATATATTCTGCACCAGGTGCAGAGGATTTCTCAGACTTTTCTGAGCTATTAAGCAGAACGCTTAGTTGAATTATATCTGCATTCTAAGTACCAGAATTTGTCACAGAAAGAGAATGATAATAGTCCTTGAGGGTTGTGAATGTACATGAAGGATGCAGTGTAAAACAAATGACCTAATAAAGAGGCAACTATTCAAGCTCCCAGGGATCTGATAACTATACTGCCTCAACGAATCTTATATTCTATTTCTTACCTCTGCAGAAAAAATTGGTCTGTCGGATTTCCTTTTCAAACAGAAGTGTGCGCATGATAGAAACTTTGGGTCAGAATCATGAGCATCTTTACCCAACAGTTTGATATTTGAAAGAGCTGTGTCAAAGTCCAATTCTACACCACGAAGAATGACAGGCCGAGGTGCTTCTGTGGAGGCTTTGCTTAATGTTTCTACCACATATACAACCTGTGGGTCTTTGAACTTGGCAACGACTGCTTCAGTCGCACGCAAATACATCTTCTCCGCATCTGATAAAAAAAAATGTACACGGGGTAACTAAAGAAGTATCTATCCATTAGATTACATTAATGCATGCATCTGACTAATAGTAAAGTGAGAAATGATTAGATATTTCCAACATGAAACCTAAAACAAAAAGGTTATAAGCTCTGAAAACAAGATAACCCAACAAGGAGTATAAAATCAACAAAGCCTTAAATACTAACGACTTGAGGCCAGTTCTTATTCCAGCCTTTTCTTAACTTGATTTGTCCCTGTCAACATGTTTATGTCAGCCACTTTTGTTATTAGAACATCTAGCATGCCACTTTTTCTTAACACCATGGCTTATGACCCTTTACTTAAAAAAAAAAAAAAACACCATGGCTTATGACCCAGTTTTTGATTTGGGAGTTGATTAGGCTCCAATTTTTTGGCTATTTTATAATTAACAAATTGCAAAAGTATATACTTCCAACTTCACTCCTCCAACCATTATTAGACACCATCTCTCATCTCCAACGACCAATAGCCACCATAACTTCTATGGTACCCCCGTGACAATGCAATTAAGCAAGAACGAGCTTTTGGAACTTGTTCCTTGGTTAGTCCATTGTCTAAGCAAACAAAAACCACCCAATCATAATGTCCAGTACTTCAAAAGTCCCGGCCTTAATTACTTAGCATAAAAAATAAAGTCACTTTAAAATGATATATACATTTTTCAATCTTTATGATAATCTCTATAAAAATCATTGTAAATTTGACACCCGACCAATACCAAAGATCAATATTTTTCAAAAAGTAGATAAGCAAAAATCAATTTACCTGCTCATTTCAGCCTTGTTTTTACTACTTTGGCAATGCCCTGCTTTAAGGAATTATAAACTTTTCTTTTCAACACAGAACCAATAGACATTATTTACCTCAGCTTCTAAATGTATCCTGCTCAACTAGAAACAATAAGTAAAAGTACTTCTAATTTATAGAGGTGTATTAGAAGCTGAAAAGGAAATCAATATCACAATTACATAAACGGGGAAGTAGAACACACGGGGCAATAAGTCAAATAAACCAAGCCAAAATAAAATTCCGAAAAATAAAATAAAAAAGCTAAAACTGAAATATATCATCGAAGTAAATCAATACACTTGCTCAACCATGCATAGATGCATTCACCAACTTCTTTAAATTCTAACTGGTGCCAACGGACACCAAGTAAAATACATTTATCAAAGATCAATATACCTGGCCCATTTTTTGCGGGAAAATAGACTGGAAACCTAATCGGAAGCTCGCACCGCAGCAAACAACCCGTCTCCCAAATATGCTTCTCCGGATGTTCATCATATACCACCGAAGTAACTAATTCCAGGCTCCTTGAATTATCCGATCTGGTTCGGAAAAATTGAACGTCTCTAGTATTATTCAAATCAGCAACCGCACCGATCGTCTCCTCATCCTCTGGATTTACTCCTCCTTCAGAAAGAAGCTTTTTCAATCTACGGGCGGCATCGATTGCCTCGCTAGCGTTCTTCTCGGACTCCGAATTTCCAATAACTAATGCTCCGATTACTTCAAAACCTTTAAGTAGCAACGTTCGAATATCCTCTGCTCAAATCGTAAGATATGAGTTTTTCAAAAAAGAAGAAAAATAAAAAAAGACAAATCAACGAAGTCAGAGCAAAATGTGAAAAGAACGAAATAGAAAAGTTATCTTTTTTTTAAGTATTTCTCCATTAGTGTCCTGAGAAACAAGGGAGAATTTGGCACCTGATTCTTTAAGGTAATCGGGCGAGGGAAAGCCGTGGGGAGACTGGGTGTGGATGCATCGGAGTGTGGAGACGATGGTGAGTGGCGGGAGAAATGGGGACCCGATTAGCCATTGGAGGCCCGGTTCGTTCTTGCGGAGAACGAGCTTTGGGCACAGAACTCGTACGCTGCTTGCTTGCTCGGTTACTTCCGCCATGGACAGAAAAAAATCAGCTGAGGTGAGGACTTTTGCTTCTCGATCTCGATTTAAATCTGCAAGCAATATGACGTCGTTTTACTTCAGCTCCATATCATACGTTGACCTTAATGTTAACACAGATTTCCGTAACGGTCTGTTTTGATTCGATTTCTGACGTATTTAAGAATGTATACATCAGTTTTGAGAATTAGGCAGAGTTTGATGTTGAAGTGAGTTGAGTTGAGTTGAGATGAAAAAATATTATTAGAATATTATTTTTTAATATTAAAGTTATTTTAAAATTTGAAAAAGTTGAATTATTTATTATATTTTATATTAAAATTTGAAAAATATGTAATGATGAGTGAGTTGAGATGAATTTGATAACCAAACACACCCTTAGAGAATTGATATCAGATCAATTTACCGTCAAAATCAAAATTTTCGATTTTATCGATTTTAGATTAGTTTAGTTCCGTTTTTCCGATTTTCTCGATGTAGTGATGTTTAATTTATTAACATATTATAGTATATAATTCGATATTATTATACTAATGTCTAGCTTATTTATATTAATGATAATATGATGGTTACATATATTAAAATTATTAGTTTAATTATCAATTTAGTATATAATATATATAATTTAATATAAAAATATTTTATATATAATAAAAAATAATATATTTATATACCAATCCGGTGATCTAAAAATAAAAATCAAAACAAGTTCGATTTCAACTGATTTTACGAAATTTGAACCAATACTAGACTGGACCAATTCGGAACCATACCGCACACACCACCGATTTTCTGATTTTTTTTTTTTTTACACCCCTGCAATAACTCATAAAACTTCATCTCAAACGTTTACTTATATCAGAATCTGTAGCCACAATAAGTTCTTAACAAAATCTTGAAAATAGTGAAATATTAGATTTTGTTTGGCTAAACATATGAGATGAGGCGAGATAATATGAGAAATCTATGAATAGTAATGAGATAATTTGTAAATAGTAGTGAAATGGTTTAAGTTAAGATTTTTATAGCGTTTTGGGAAATGAGAAAAAAAAAAATTAAATAAAAAAATTATAAAGTTCAAAAATTGTTAGAATATACTTTTTTAATATTATTTTTATTTGAGATTAGAAAATGTTGAATTATTTTTTGTGTTTTATTTGAATGTTTGTAAAAGTTGTAATTATTAGATAAAAAAATTTAAAAAAAATTAAATTTTTAAAATTAAATAATATTTAGATAAAGATGATATAAGACAGTTTGAAATGTTTGTAAAACCAAACAAGGCATAAATTGATCCTTTAATTTACCTTGAAGTCAAACTACTCCACATTATTTTTTTTCAAACTTTGACAGTCACCACAAGCACTAATATTGGATTAGTCAAATACCAATGAAGTGAAAAATATAGCTAAATTTTATTTAAATCAACTGCATTGAACTAGATAAAGTCTTCTAGGTGAAACTTTGAGCTTAGGTAAATCTAAAGTAAAATCCAAACTTGGCGAGTTACAATAGATCGACCAAATGACTATTTTATTCTTTTTTTTTTTTTTTCCAGACACTCTCCTATCTCTCCATTTCTCTTTTTTCTTTCCAGTTTTGCTAGGTACAAACAGGACGTGCAAGCGGGAGGTAATCGGATTGTACGAAAATTTTAAAAAGACAAAAACAGACCTCTTTTCTCTTTCTTCTTTCATTTTTTCTTTTTTCATATGTCTTTCTCTCTCTATCTATTTTTTGTTTGTTTTTTGGGATATAACTGGGTAAAAGCAAACCTTCTCTCTCTCTTTCTTCTTCCATTTTTTCTTTTTTCCTACGTCTCTCTACCTATTTTTCTTGTTTGTTTTTTGGGATATAACTGGGTAAAAGCAAACATTTTCTCTTTCTCTTTCTTCTTCTATTTTTTCTTTTTCCTACGTCTTTATCTCTCTATCTATTTTTTCTTGTTTGTTTTCTAGAATATAATTAGGTGATTTCACTGAGTGATTTCTATGACATTCATGGTAAATCATTTTTTTTTTTTACTTCCTTCTATTTCATTGGGTGATTTTGTATTTTACTGTTTCTTGAATGCGGGGAAGATGATGGCCGATAGCCATTTGCATCATCTGGGAGGTTTTTATTCAAAGAAAAAAGCTAAAGGTGAATTAAAGGTGTTTATTAAATTTTCAAGCATTCTAGACTTATAGTCTTGTAGAATTTGTCAAACAATTTACAGTGGGAGATGAACTGAGAGATAGATCGGGCTCCTCAATTGCATGAAGTATTTATTATTAGCAAAAAATACAGAAAATTAGAGAGAGAAAGTGGGAGTGCATTCGATGAGTGGGTGAGAGAAAGTCTGCTGAGGAAAAAGAAGGGGAGAGAAAGAATGAGTTAAAAAAGAAGAAAGTAGGTTCAAATTGTCAAACAATTGCGTCCCGACTGCATGCATTGACTGCATCTAGTGTTTTTCTTTTCTTCCTCCTGAACCCCACTGGCATTTTCGATCCCTTCCTACCATGTCCCTCACCGTCATCAGCTCCTCAAGCCACCATCTAGCACTCATCTTCTGACCATTGAAGCTATAAATCACATTATGCACATTTATGGAATTTTTCCTAGATTCCTTTGTCCCCCACTGTCACCAACTCCTTCTCTATTGCAACCGAAGCCCTTTCTCCACTGCAACGAGGTATTTTCTTTCCCCCATGTTATCTCTTATTCTTCTTCTTCTTCTTCTTCTTCTTCTTTCTGGTTTCATGCTCTATCTCTTTCCCTAAAATCGGCTTGAAAGGTTTTTGTTTGTGAGTTTTGTTGTTGATGTTCTAGGATTGAATGTTGTAGGGATATTTTTTTTCACTGTATTGGGTTGCTTCTATTCATGGTGGCCACAAGATAATCCTCAAACTAGTTTTTTCACTATATTGAGTTTTGTGGGCTGGTTGTTAATTTGTGTTTGTGGGTGATGGAAGTTAATTGTAGCATGTCTTCGAGAGTAGAAAAAATACAGTTACATACAAATGATAGATTTTTCTTGATTTGGTGTTTGTGCATTTTTGTGAAAGTCAAGTAGTTGTTGCTTTTCTTTATCCTTGAATTTACTATGCACATAATTTCTTATTTCTAGTTTTTGGCTTATTACCCTCTACAGGTGTGCAGGGACGGAACTAGAATTTGGTGTCTGGGGGGGGGGCGATCGGCAAAGTGTGCGGTATGTGTTAGCATAAGTAATATGTACTTTTTACATGTAAGTATATAAAAAAATAATCATACGTCATAAAATTATACAATTTTTCTTGATTTACTCATATTTTTCTAAACTTTAAGAAAAATTTCTAGATCAAGAATAAACTTGAAAAAATATATAATAATATAAAAGTCGTTATATTTTTTATTGTATAATTGTATTACTACTATTAATAAGTGAACAAAAAAAAGCATGTGAATAACTAATAAATTCTTCACAAAAGAAAATAAATTCTTCACAAAAAAAAGGTCTCATCAATCATCTAGCTAGATAAATTTGTTGCCTCCCATATGCAAGAATCTTCCAAATTTGTTTTAACTATTAGATAAACTCTCTTGAAACTTCTAGCTAGTTAACTAATTAATATGTTGTTAAAAACATCTCGAAGGTTGTAAATGAAGATAATGTACAGGTGATAGGCAAGAAATTTAATGAAGTTGAGAATGACCCAAATGAAAAATAAAATAAAAAAATTCATGTAACTATATATGTAAGCTCGGAATGACAAGAAAAACTTATATAATATCATTGGTTTGAAACTAAACAAACCTTACAATGCACACCAAAAGCAAATAAAGAGAGATAGAGATGTTAAATTAAGATTATTATGTTAATGGACTTAAATATATTTGAGGGATATACTGTATGTTTGAGTGTTTTGGGGGGGGGGGCAATCTTAACTATTTTAAGAATATTTACACTTAAAATTAAAATTATATAATATATAAGACCAATTTTTAAAATTTTTGGGGGGCCTACCTCAAATCAAGACTATTATGTTAATGAACTTAAAGATATTTGAGTGATATACTGTGTGTTTAAGTGTTGGGGGGGCAATCTTAAATATTTTAGGAATATTTATACTTAAAATTAAAATTATATAACATATAAGACCAATTTTTAAAACTGCCCCCAACCTACAACATAGTTCCGCCCCTGCAGGTGTGTTTAATTTGTCAATTTCAAGTTATTTTCCAAAAAGCTAACCTGATTGTGTCTAATTATAGTTTTGTTCCTATTAATTTGACTAATGTATTTGGAAAATTGTTTTATAAAAATGATAGTTGAGAAACAATAATTTTAAGTAAAAATTAAATTCTTAATTAATAGATGGATTGTGTTTGCAAAATATATATTAACAAAATTATTATTAAAATATATAATATTATATTATTATTTTGATTTTGGGATGGTTAGTCCGTTATTAACTAGTTTCTTCAATGACTTTTGCTTTAGCCAAAATCTTAATTTTTAACTAAATTTTGAACTTGATTTTGACTATATCAATGCCAATGGTCTTAAGCCGTGGGAAAGGTGGAATCTTTCATCTTTGTGGCTCTATGATGAGTCATACTAACCACAAGACTTGTGATCCAAATTGCGCAAGTTTGAGACAGCTCAAGGACCACCGTAAAGGTGGCTTGAGCAAAGTCATGATGGCCCAATGTGGGTAGCTCATGGTGGCTATAACTTTTTCATAAAGAGCGGTGCTACTTTGCCGCCTAAGTAGCACCGCTCCAAATGACCGTTGGGCTAAATTGGTTTTTTTCTTTTTAATTTGTTATTCATATTTTTTTCTCATTTTAAAACATTTTTAAAAATATAAAAAAATAATAATATATTAATAGTCACTTCCTTAACTATTAAGTAAATAAATATTTTTAAAAAAAATACACAAGATGTCAAAATGAGGGAGCAAGTTAAGTGGGCAAAGTATCATTTTTCTTTCATAAAATACTTTGTGGTGGATGAAAACTGCGAGTTTGGTAACACAATTATTCACAATTATTTTAAAATATTTCATTCTCAAACACCACTTAAATATAAAACACTTTATTTTTAATTTTTAATTTTTTCACATAATCATTACTTGAGTATTACATTTTTTCTAAACTTCTAAACAAAACACAAAAGGTAATACTACTTTTTAAATTTCAGATAAAAATTATATTTAAAAATTATATTCACTTTACAATATTTTTATTCAGTTTTTTATCTCTCATTTTCCAAAACATAATAAAAATCTTAACTCAAACTATTTTATTACTATTCACATATATACCGAGATATTCTAAATATCTACGCGATAAATCTTGTCTTCTTTACCTATAAAATGAGACCACTATTTATCTCTTATATATTATATATAAATATATTGTTGGTATTTTTTAATAAATAGATTTTTTTGTAACTTTTTTTTTTCCCAGTGCAGATATAGTGGCATTTGAATTTGAGAGTAGTCATTAACGTGTTTTTAATTCTTAAACCGTTAATAGCTTTGTTGCTTCCGACGTTACTGTACATGTTTAGAACTTGAATGATGTTATTGTACTGCCTCACTTTTCCCCCTCATTTTAACCGCTTATATATATATATATATATATATATATATATATATATATTTTACTTACTGATTAAGGAAGTGGTTATTAGTGTATTGGTGTATTTTTTATTTTTTAAAAATATTTAAATATGTTAAAAAATGTATAAAATAAAAAAATAAAAAGTGAGATTTGTACTAGTGGGCACGCTGTGGTCAAAGCTAGGCAGCACACTAACACTACTCTTAAAAAAAAAACTCTACTTGCAACCAGCCATGGGTAACCCCGCGTAATGGGGTGATCAAAAATTTTATTTTTTCATTATCTCTCTTCATTCCAGTCCCCCTCTCTCTCTCACTCAATTTTCTCATACTCTCTTCTTCCTCTCATTCCCTCCCCTCTTTATGCTCTCTCAAGAAGCAAAGGACGGCACCACCAACTCCCTAACTACAACCCGATGAAAAACTCCAGGCTATGGAATTGGTAGAAACTTTGATCTTCTTTTGCAATTGGTATCCCCAGTTGAGCAAAATCTAATCAATATACCAATTAGCATATGGACGAGAGGTAATTTTAGACATGAATTTTGAAGAGAACATGTTATTTGAACTCGCATAAAATCATAGAAAACGTAACTGCAACTTAGAATTGCCGATTGCTTGGAAGAAGAACTAGACACATTTACCTTGCAATAAGTACTTGCATCGACTAAAAAAAATATTCGTTTGTTTTTCGCCAAAGTCCAAGCAGTCGAAGCTAAGCTTCATCACTATCAAATTTACAAACTATCTGTGTTTGCAATTTTTATGCAGATCTACCCTACAAGGAATTTACTCAACTTAGGCACTGTCTTTTATTGATTTTTTTATTTGTGAATGGAGAAAGCCAACCAGACAATAGATGTTGTCTGTTATTGATTTTTTGATTCGTGAATGGAGAAAGCCAACTAGACGATGGATGCTAGAAGGGAGAAGGTTGATGCAGTAAAGAAGGTCGATGAAAACACAGTAAATCCTTGCAGCCTGTGGATCATTTCCAGAAGAAATTTCTTTGCTTTTTGCTTTTTACTTTTTTAATTCCACGTAAGCTCCGGTTGCCCCCCGATTTTGCATGCCAATTGTCCCTAGCAGTTCTGTTTTCAAAAGAAATGTTATGTAACTTATGTTTGACCATTGAGGGATCAACGTTACTTTTATCGTTATTTTTTCATTAACTAGTTAACGCTCATCTATTTATAATGAGTGCTTTTAAGTTTCAGTTACCCAATGATTTTATGTCGTTGAGCATTTTTGCATTTTATTTTTTCTAACGTACATCATTCACTTCCTTTTGAAACCTTTAACATCATTAGTTGCATCGCTCCTCTATTGATGATTCTATGTTTAGATTTTCTACTGAATGGTTTTTGGGTTTTTTTTTTTTTATCATTCTTAATAGGCTTAGGTTATATGGATCTGACAACCCTCTCAATTAGTTAGAAAGTGATTCAAAATAGGTCTTATATTCCTCCACTGATCTAGTCTGTCTTAGCCTTGTTAAGGCCTCCATTGGGTCATCGTAGCAACTAGGCCCAAACTGATGAGTATGGCCAATATAAAATGTTCCCAGTCTACCAATTGTCCAAATTCATCTAAACCCCGAACCATACCAGGGCCTTGACTTCCATATGGAAGGATCCTAATCTTAATTTGTGTTGTGACAGTGTATTGTGGAAATTAAAGAACTGTTGTACCTTATACAGTCAACCAGTGGGATCATCTTTATTAAACACGGGAAAATCAATTCTTATCGAACGGGTCTACACCTTATTCATTTGCACCAACTACAAATCATGTTGTCCTCTTGGTCCAGAAGAGGACTCGTTATGGTCTTAATGCTTATTTTGTAATCCAAGTGTCAGAACTAATAGTTGACTTTTCAAGGCCAACATCTCAGTGTCCAAGTTCTAGAACTGCAATTCAAAGATCTTCTTCAGAGAATTAAAGCCCTTATGCACCTGGGAAAGCCTAGTGTCTTCCGCCATTAGCACACTTTTGTAGAAGGGGATGAGAGTATCTTTAATGCCAAAATTTTAACCCTTTTAGAGGTATGAGTTTAATTTTTGGGGTCAATATCAACAATGTAGTTCATACAACGATAAACCTAATTTGAATTATAGATATATGACTCAATCAAACCCGAATGAACAAAATGTTGAATTGAATCGTACCAGCCTCTATTGGGGGTTATTACTCATTTTCGTACTTACTGTTTTATTTTTCAATTATTTCTTTAATTGAGAGAAGAGATTCTTATCCAAATCTTGTATCATTTGATGATGCATTGATGTCATGTGAATCGCTAGAAACATGTGAAGTGTATGGCTAACCCAATAACAAAAGTTTCGTAAGGGAACTGAAGTAGGCTACCATGAGACCAAAGATCTTCTTTCTAAAGAGATTCGATTCGGAACTATTATATGTCCAAGGTCCAATATTGAAATAATTTCAGAGGTTTGCCTTGACTTTGTCTATGTCAACAAACAATTCGAAATGCCTCGACTTTTTTAGAACAGGTTTGAGTCAAATAGCAATGATTCGAAGCACTTCTTTTTACATTATTTCAAAAACCCAAGGACTCAATCGTATGGATATGTAAAATACAAGATTTCCAATCCTAGCAAGAAAATGAGGAAAACAGATACTCAATTTAAAGTGAGTAAATAGAATTCCATACTCGATCTCATAGATACATATGGGATTCTGCGGAAAGCCGTATTTGATGAAAGACGTATGTACGGCTTGGAGGGAGATATTTCATATCTTTCGAGATCCACCCTACAATACGGGGACAAAAAGCCAAAATAAATGATTTTAGCCCTTATAAAAAGAAAACAGATTGTTGAACCCCTTTCATGCTCATGTCACATCGAGATACTTCAGAAGAAAAGACAAAATATGAAGAGGATTATGCATTCATTAGTAGTCCCTCGAAAAGGGTTCTCAGTGTATATAAACAAACACAATAACAAATTCTAACTTTCGAGAATATTCCCTAACAAGGGTATCGACTTGGCACACTAAGCATAACATAAAGCAATAAAAGTAACAGGAAATATAAGATAATCTGTTATAGCCTAATAAATGGATCGGCCCAGGGCCCATTTATTTATTTTTATTCTATCCATAAGCAAGTACTCAACCTTAAGCCCCTTTCTTTAAGCCCATGCCTTAGCTCCAACCTCAGCTCTAGTCCACATCCCACTTGGCCTCGTTTGGTTACATATATGAAATGAGATAAAAGTTAAAAATTAAATAAAATATTATTAGAATATTTTTTTAATATTATTTTTATTTTGATATTTGAAAAAATTGAATTTTTTATTATATTTTGTGTTAGAGTTTAGAAAAATTGTAATGATTATATGAGATAATTTTCATCTAATCTCGGTAACCAAACCAGGTATTAAGCATCTCGCCCAGCTTACGTAATCCCAAAGCCCACAACGCCCTTTCTTCCTTTTCTCCCATTTCTCCTCGAGGCTTCTAGGTCATTCGTGACATTGACAGTAAGTTGTATAAATTAAGGGGCAAAATAGCATTATCCTTTTAGATATTTCATTTTCAAACATCACTCAAACATAAAACACTTTTAAATTTTAAAATTTTGATATTTTCATCTAATTATTACAAATTTTTAAAACTACCAAACAAACACAAAAAATAATATAGCTTTTTCAAATTTCAAAACAAAAATAATAGTAAAAATTTATATTTAAACAATTTTTTAGTTTTACAATATCTTTATTCAATTTTTTCTTTCTCATTCCTCAAAATCTAATAAAACATCTTAATTCAAACAATCTCACTATTATTTATAAATATTATGAGATATTTTAATTATTCGAACAAGTTATGTCAACATAGGAAGTGCAATTTGTCCTATACAATAACAATATTAACAATAATCACCCAATCAACCAAGATCAAGATGCAACGGCTACAGACTCAATCAACCAAGATCAAGGGCTACAACCCAATCAACCAGCAACAGCTACATACAAACCTATGGAAATAAACAACCCAACACATGACCAATGGCTACAAATGCAAAATATGGAAACTTCTTCCTAGCACCAAATCCTTCTTGTATTTTATTTATAATTTGATATCCCGTAAATCCTTCACTTTGTAATGTTCAATACTTTCTGTACATAGACTACATATTGTATATACATTAAAAGCCTCTCAATAGACTTCCACATTGTGTGAGACATTTTTACAAACAACTGGTTCACAATCTACTTTAAGCAAAACTACTTAGCAACAGTACAAGGAGGAATTCACCCCTACCAAGTTGGAGTCTTATGTGGGAATGGATGCCTTGACTGCAAACTTGCAACATGAACACTCTAATTTGGTCAAAATTTCTCATTCAATTGGATTATGACATTGCTTTACTCAATTTTCTTTACCTTTTTCCTTTTCAATTTTCTTTCAGTCCAAGTAATTTTATATGGATGTTGTTTTTTATACACTTACCACCTTTTGAAGAAATGTGGACAGTTCTCCAAGAAAGCACATGAGTTCTCCCACAGTCTGCCACACAGACAAAAAATATCTTCAATAGAAATGCAATTAAGAGTTAAGAGAGTGACAAAAAACAAAAAAAAATCTTAGCTCTATGATAAAAAGTCCTTTAAATACATTGAGCCCAACTATGTTGTCACATCTTCAAGATATTATTGAAGAGGTTTACTTTGATGAGTTTTTATCACCATTTGAGAATAAGTTGTACATATAGGATGAACCACAAGCAGAAACTGAATAAAGCACTTAAGAGTTAAGAGTGTTTAAAAAAAAAAAATCATGGCTCTATGATAAAAAGTCCTTTAAATACATTGAGTCCACCTATGTTGTCACCTCTTCAAGATATTATTAAAGGGATCACGCTAGGCTGCCGCTCAGCAATGACCGCTGGACGTGCCACCTAACACAAACTTACCATTTTGTTTTTTTATTATTTTTCTTTTCATATTTTTTTAACATATTTAAATATTTTAAAAAAATAAAAAATATATCAATAAACTAAACATCACTTCCTTATTTATTAAGTAAAAAAAATTAAATACATAAGCGGTCAAAGTGAGTTGGCAAAGTGAGGGGGCAAACTAGCATTTTCCTTATTGAAGAGCTTTACTTTGATGAGTTTTTATCACCATTTGAGAACAAGTTGTACATATGGGATGGGCCACAAACAAAAACTGAATAAAAAAGTTCAAGTACCAATTCTGAAAATAAAAACTCTATGTATAGTCACTTTTGTGTATTTTTTGCATAATTTATTAATGCGATTAGTTGCGCCAATATTTTTTTGACCAATCATATCAGTGGAGTGCACAAAGAGTATACAAAAGTGACTGTATGTAATAGAACTCTTTTGAACAACTTACTGAAAGAAAAAAAAAAACTCAAACTTTAAATAAAGGACCAGGTATTTCAAAAAATAAAAAAGTTGGAAGAAGAACAAGTATTTCATAAGAAGCCCTCAGTTCCATTAACAACATATGAAATAAAGTAAAATCTAACAAAGATCAACAAAGTAGGAGGTTGAGTTCAAACATTTCACGCCATTATTTTAACTGTTTATTTAAATAAAACTATATGAAGAATTACTACCAACAGATTGTACGTATGGGATGAATCACCAATAGGTTGACTCTTTTTGCCTTTGGAGGGAGGGATGGTGTAGGATTTTTGGTATTCATGGAAGAATATACTAAAAAACTAGTATTTTCATCCAAATCCAATAATACATGAGCATAACCAAAACTACCATCACCACTAGGTGTTGTATCAAAACTTCCATCTGTTTTTAAAAAATCCAATAAAAGAAAAATAGTTATACTAAATCACTATAGTCTATTAAATCATTAAATGTATTATAAATATATTACAAATATTAATTATCAATTTCTCAAACCATCAAAAAAAATATTTAATTATCATTTAAAAAAAAACACATTGAAAATAATAATTTATTCAATAAGAAAGGGAAAACGGCGCCGTTTTCCCTATAACTAAAGTCTAAAGTTTTAAACCCGAGGCCTCTCTCTCTCTCTCTCTCTCGTCCCAACTCCCCTCTCTCTCGTCTCTGACTCTCAGTCTCTACCTCGTCTCTCACTCTCTCGTCTCTCAACAGTTAACTCTCTCAACTCTCTCGTCTCTCAACTTCCTCGTCTCTCACTCCCTCTTCTCTCAACTCTCTTTGCCTTTATCTCTCTACCGATTCAATGGACGACGGAAGTTTTTGTTTTTTTTTTAAATTACATATATTGGATTTTTTTGATTGAGTTTTGTAATATTTGGGTTTTTGTGATTGGGTTTCGTGATATTGAGATTTTTGTTTGGGTTTCAGTTTTGTGATATTAGGATTTTTGAATCCGAAATTTAGGATTTTTGTGATTGTGTTTATTATTGTGTTTGTGATATTAGGGCTTTGTGATTAGGTTTGTGAAATTATTTTGAAATTATGATATATGATATTTGTGATATTAGGGTTTTTTGAATCCAAAATTTACTATGATTGGGTTTTTTGATTGGGTTTGTGAAATTACATTGATAGGATTTTGTAATTTTTCTACTCACCATAACATCTGTGTGACTGTTTTGTAGCTAGAACTTAATGGATCGGATTTCACAGTAATTGTAAAGTGATTAATGAGCCTATATTATCATATGTAAATGCTGAATGATTTGCTCGTCTCCCAAAAGTGATGCATGCCATCCCGGCATGTGCCCTCTCTGCTGCATTAATTGCATGTTTAGTTTTGAGGCTTTGGAGGTATAATATTTCCATTCGTACTAACATATTCGAGTATCTAAAGGATGAGTGCGTTGTAACGAGTGTGTGGACTGAATGTAATTTCGCATTTCTAATTATTTAGAACAACCCTCCTTATATTGTAATTTCTCATTTCTAATTTCCACTTCAATTTATAATTTGTAATTTATAATAGTTTTTGTATTATTATTTTATTTTTCTAGTTTTTTATATAGATTAGTTTTCTTTTATCATTGTATTTTTCAAGATCAAGTTTTTATTTAGTATTTTTAGCTAAAAAATGTACAAAATTTGAAGTGGACCGAAAATAATTGAAATTGGGCCCAACAAAAATCAAATTGAAATGGTCTGAATGGCCCATTTGGGGCATGTCCAGACCGAATGGACCGACCCTGGATTGGACCGAGCCGAGATGGACTGGACTGGACCGATCCTATCTATACTCGGTCCGGTCCAGAGTTGAAAATATCTGGATCGAATAGGTCTGGTCCAATTCATAAAACTGCCTAAGACCGAACCGGACCGGACCAGACCGATATCACCCCTACATACAAACCCTTGTAAAAAAGTGGATCACACTTTTAAAAAATTTTAAAAAAATTATTCTTTTTGGTGAGATATATTTTTATATAAATAATTTGTATAAAATTTATTTATAAGTAACCTTACTCATCTAACATTACTATATTTAAAATAATCAAAAACAAAAAAAATAAAGGTTTTTAGCGGGATTGAATATTTCAAATTTAAAAATACCGTACCGTGGTCAAAGCATGACCTCCAAAACTCCAAGCATTTGACCAAAAGTACTTTTGGTCAAAAGTGGACCACATTTTTCAACAGGTTTATTGCGTTCGTTTCTCTGATTCCTGACGAAAAGGTGCACCATTAAAATCTTATTAAAACGCCGTGTTTCTTTTGGCGCGTGAGCTAACTCCCACATAATTAATTTAAATTTTAAACATAAAATGTTTGGTTTTTAAAATCTTTTATGAAAATAATATTTTATCCTTCATTTAACCATTTCCGGATTAAGGTTGTTGTAAATATTATCTATAATTGAGATATAAATAAATATAAAAGTAATGCTAGATAAAGTTTTAGAATGTGCAAACTTCTCATATTCATTTTGAAAAAAAGTGAAGTCAACTATTAAATTTTTTTTATATGAAATTCTAGATTTATCTTCTTTTTTTAAAAGGAATGCACAGAACTTACACATTTAAAAAAAATAAATATTATTTCTCTAAATATAATCTGTAGACTCTGTAGTATTTAATTTTTTCTAAAAATTACGCCTCAATATTAAAATATTCAATTATTGTAAAATACCTCTCTTAATTACCACAAATAAGTTATTCCCTTCAAATTCTTTTTTCCTATTGAAGTTTTTTTTTCCAAACTATTATTTCATTTGATGCATAAATGATATATTTTTCCATCATTATGATTAGATTGCTTAAAAGATCACAACATGATCGCTTAAGACATAACTCGATTTTTTTTAGAGAGAATAAAAGTAAAATCTAAATAATATAGTTCTTTCAATCGAGGGTCAAATATATATAGTCGAGACTAGGCTCGGGTCAAGTTTCAAGATTTATATATATATTAGGATGAAAAATATTCATTTATTGTGTACTTTTATTGAGTATGCATATCTATATTAATAAATAAAAACATTATTAGCAGTCATTTTTACATATTTTTTATACACTCTACTGATATGATTAGTTGCATCATTTTTTTTAATATAAAATAAATTTTGAATTCCGTCATATCAATAAAGTACACAAAGAGTATGCAAAAAGTGACTGCACGTTGCATATTTGTTAATAAATTATGTTTCAACAAAACTGATCAAAACCAAGTCTTTGTTGTACATATTTTGATCATATTTATGCATATATGATAAATAATTATGCAATTATAAATCACAATTATTGTGTATTTGTGGATGTTACACCCGCAAGTAATAACCTAATATAAGATTTTTATTGTTTGCAAAATAGATAAGAATGTAATATATATAATTTTTCATATCTAAAAAGTACTAAAATCTTATATAAGATCATTCACAATGATTTTTGTATCTTATTTTTTAAAATATATCACTAAAACTCACATTTTTTCTATTTTATCTAATGACTTTTATAATTTACCATATCTCAATTTATTTATTTTTTTCTCTATATCGTTTAAATAATATTTTTTTAATATTTTTTATTCATTTAATTATTAGTGAATTTGCAATATCTATTCATATACAATGTCATACAATTATATCCTATACACATAAAATAGAAATTAAAAAGCTAAATTAAAAAAAAAAAATGAGCTTATAGTATGACAATATTAAAAAGCTTATTTCTTCTATCTAGCACATTTGCAATGTCTTGACATCTTTCAATATTTCTAATATTCCCTATTAATGTAATTGTAACATGTCTATCCACACTCTAAAATCAGAAAATGAAAACAAAATGAGTGGATTAAGAGTTTTTTTTCACATACTTGGATTCTTAAACATTGATATAGGATGCCACTATAGTAGAAAATAGTAAAAAAAATAGCAGAAAAAAAACTGAAAATAAAGAAAGTAGTAGGAGTGAGAAATAATGAATAATTTTTTTTTAGATAGATAAATAGTTTATTCTATATGTAGAGGATTATTATTATAGCGAATTGTATTTTAAATTTCTTTTTATATAATTGAATAGATTCCTCTTTTGAGTAATTTTTTAAATAATTTACATTTATTGTATAATACATAAACAGTTGAGAATGGTCGATAATTAACTTTATTTCAGATAATGTAAATAAAAAAAAGAAGTAATTTCCGCGATTTTCTCGGTAAACAAACGGGGAGCCGAACGTCTTGGACGCGCCAGTACGGAGCGTGGAGGGAGCTTACACAATTGATCCGACAAGCAACTAAAAACTAACTGAAACCGCCGTATTCGACACCAAAAGAATCCTCCATCAGGTTCCCTGACCGAGACCATACCAGGAAGGGAAATCAATCTCTCTGCTACCACTCTGCAGCGAAGGAACAAAGATATTCTGCCGAATCAATTTCTCTTTCTTTCTGTCTTTCTCTGTCTCGCTGTCTCTGTCTCTGTACGCGTCGGCCCGACTCTCACAATCAATGGCGCCCCTCACATCCCTCCGCATTAATGACATTTACTACTTTGCCAGAAGCTCAACTACCAACGCGTCTGTTTTAGGGCAATGGTTTTCGTATCCCGTCTTCTACGCTGCTGCTGCATATTTCCTCGACCTCGAAGAGCTCGGTAGGTGTGTGTGTTTTTTTTGGTCGTTGTCATTTCGTACTCTTTGTTTTTACTAGTTGATGTTTACCGTGGAATATTTGAATTCTAGTTTGTCTGTTTCCCCCACTATCTCTAGAAGCTGTACTCACGTCTGTCTTGGAACTCTGTACTGGCAGAGAAGGGGGAATATTTCATCTGTGTAGACGGCTTTTGTTCTTCTTATCAAGAGGCAAGAAAAAAGGTGTATTTTTTTAAAAAATAATTTATAATGCTATTCTTCGATGAAAGTTGTGCTGCATTGCTTATTCGTCTTCTAGTTTGATGGGTTCCTTAAATGTTGGCGCTCATTTTCCACGAATGCTAATGCTGAATGCATTTAGCGAGGAATCGGGAGATTCTGCACCCTTCTTTATTGTTTCGTTTCTTGTTTATTTGTGAAGGTAACGCGTTGTTTTGAGCAATGAATGTGGCAATCTGACCTTGTTTATTGAACCAGTTTGGTTCTTTTTATCTGTACTAGTGGTTCCGTGTTTCTAGAAGTATAAAGCTGGTAAGATTTGGTGACTCATTGGAATGATCTAGTTGTTTTTTGCTTATCCCTTTTGATTTTTTTCCTAATGAGCTTTTGTTTCTGGTGCTTCTTTGTAGATATTGATATTTCAGTTTGCAATTTGCAGTGTGCGCAACACTTCATTTTGATCGGAGGATTTGATTTGTTTTGGAGTAATGGATGGGCGGCGGCATTCTGTGGATCTTCCCATCTCAAGGACTCTAGTAGCACTGAGGAGAGTTAGGTCACTGAGGGATCCGTCCACTAATTCTATGAGCAAATTCTCTGCTTTGGTTGACACTGGGAACTGGGAAATTGATTCGAGTGAAGGGATTTCTCTGCAATTCAAGAATGATCGCCAAGAAGGTGGCTCTGATGGTGATGCTTTGAGATCAAAGAATTTAGGTTTCTATGGACTAAGACAGGATTGTGTTGATGACTTTGAGCTAAATTGCGGTTTGGGAAAAAGCAAGTTGAACTCAGGTAAAAACACGGGTTGGGTAGGGAAGACAGGCCCTCCTAGCAAGACAAAACAGGTCGATGGATTAGACTATTGTGCATCGAATTACAAACCACTGAATGAAAGGTATTTTGACGATCATGAGGATACTGGATTGGATTTGACATGCATCACACCCTCCAGCAATCGTTTTGAGGACCTCGATACCAATAAGGAGCCAACTGTGGAATCATCACGAGCAGAACAAGCAGATCACATCATATCAACACAAAAGTTGCCATATAAAAATCAGGTGAAATCATTTGGGGTTATGGGTGATGGAGTGAGTTGTGAAGCTAGTCCATGTGCATCTGTAAGTGATGCTATTTCAGGCCATAGTGCACCACTATTGGAAAATGAAGAGGATGATGATGTAGTTGACAGTCATCATGGCTGTGGTATAAGCTGCTGCTGGTTAAGGACTCCTAAATTTAGAGAGTCGTATCTTTCTTATGATGAAGAAGAACATCCCTTAGTATCTGGGGATGTGGATAGCCCCGCATTTTATAAAAAGAGGATCTTGAAACATATTAATAATGAAATCACTCCATATTCAGAAACTCCTAGGTGTTTGAGTGAGAAATTCAGGCCAAAGTCTTTCAGTGAATTGGTTGGACAAAATGTAGTTGCAAGGTCTCTGTTGGGTGCCATCTCTAAAGGCAAGATAACATCATTTTATCTCTTCCATGGTCCCCGTGGCACAGGCAAGACCTCTGCTTCAAGGATATTTGCAGCAGCACTGAATTGCCTATCGATTGAGGAGGATAGGCCATGTGGTCTGTGTCGAGAATGTGTTCTGTTCTTTTCTGGAAGGAGCATGGATGTTAAGGAAGTGGATTCTGTGAGAATTAATCGGATAACTAGGGTTAGATCCCTTTTTAAGAGTGCAGCCATCCCTCCGGTTTCCTCGCGGTTCAAGGTTTTCATTATTGATGAATGCCAGTTGTTAAGGGGGGAAACATGGGCAGCTGTTCTGAACAGCCTAAATAGCCTTTCTCAACATGTCATTTTTGTAATGATCACTCCTGACCTGGACAGTGTGCCTCGAAGTGCAGTGTCACGGTCGCAAAGATATCACTTTCCAAAGATAAAAGATCTTGATATTGCAAACAGGTTGGAGAAAATTTGCACCCAAGAGGGTCTCGACTTTGATCAGGCTGCTTTGAACTTTATTGCCTCTAAATCCAATGGTTCACTTAGGGATGCAGAGATGATTCTTGATCAGCTAAGTTTGCTTGGTAAAAAGATCACTATGGCCTTGGCCTATGAGCTCGTGAGTGCCAGAATATTGTTTGTTAGAGGGAATTCTATATCACCCGGCTCTCATTCAAAACTGTAACAGAATTTCCCTTTGCTGTTGTTTTGCAGATCGGGATTGTTTCTGATGATGACTTGCTTGATTTGCTGGATTTGGCTTTATCATCTGACACTTCGAATATGGTAATAAGGGCCAGGGAACTCATGAGATCAAGGATTGATCCTATGCAACTTATAACACAGCTGGCGAATCTCATTATGGACATTCTTGCGGGTAAATGTCAGGAAGGTAACTCTGAAGTCAGAAGAAAGTTCTCCACTAATCATACCTGTAAGTACCATGTACTCTCAGCTATACCAATGTTATCATAGTTTACAAGTTGCTACATGAACCATGTTTGGCTGTCCCATAGACTCATTCAAAATATGTGCACGAGAAATGAGATGCTGGGTTTTGCTACACAACCTCCTACTATTCACCCACACTCCATACTCCACATTTTTTAATATTTTTTTTAAATTTTTTTTTGAATTTAGTTTTTTTTAAACTATTTCATATTTTTTATTCACTATTCATATAAAAATTATTTGATAAAAAAAATTAAAAAAATTTTTTTAAAAAAAGGTGGAGTGTGGATGAATAGTAGGAGGTTGTGAAAATTTTTTGATGAAAGAAAATAGAGCCCTTCTGTTTCTTTCTCATATAGACATCCTGTATTTTTTCTAAAATATGCTTTGTATATATTTGCCTAAAGTTAACCCAAGGGGTTGGCCCAAGTGGTGAAAGCCTTAGTCTTGGGGTATTACTCCCTTCAAGGTCCAAGGTTCAACACCCCATGGGTGCAAACAATCTTTTGGGGCCACACCCCCTGGTGAAAAGCCCGCGATTTAACCAGTTTCATTTAGGAAAACTTCCGAGAGTGTGGTTCAGGGGACCGGGGTTTACTTTGCATGAGTGGGTCCGAAGGGCCCTGCCACGGCTAGTTTGGATGTTAGAAGTAGCTTAGCTCAGTTCACTTTGAGACCTCATCTGCCATCCAAACGCACTTTGAGCTGAGTTTACATCCGTAAAAGCATTCAACTCGTTTTATACTGTAGACTGATGTAACCCATCATTGACTTTGAAAAGATTGCTGACTTCGTCTGCCAATGATTCCTATGAAAAAAAAACAAATGAAAGGAAACGGGTAAAAAAAATTAAAGAAAAAGTAATATGAAAAGAAAAAACTTGAAAGAAAATGGAATTGTAAATACTATGAAAATGAAAAAAAAAAACCCAATGGCTGCTCCAGCTCCACGTTTTGAGTCTTTGACCATAGTTTTCATTGGCGCGAATGGCTGCAGGGCAAGCAAATGCAAAATTTTTTACTTTGCTGTATTTGGCGTCGCAAGAGCAGACTATTTCGATTTTTCTTGTCAGGTGAACAGTATAAAATAATGGTGGGACCCATTTCTTTTACAACCTCCCATAAATATATCTACACTATCTTAACATCCAAACACACTTTAAACTCATCTTAAGTGGACCCCACCAAACTCATTCAACCATATCGACTCACTATTATTCATAAAGAACTCAATTTAGCTCAACTCAATTCAACAACTAAACACAACCTTAACCAATTTCATTTAGGGAACCTTTCGAGGGTGTGGTGCACGGGACTGAGGTTTATTCTGCATGGGTGGGTCCTGCCTTGGTGAGGTTCCCGACAAAAAATATATATATTTTTATATTTGCCTAAAGTTGCACCAAGGCTGACATTCTCGTTCCACATCTGACTAATTGTTCTTGTACCACACTTGATTAATCAATTAGTTCGATGTCCACAACCTTTATTTTATGCCTTCTTTTTAATGCTTTTCATATTACATGTTCTCATAAAACTTAGATGAGTATTCAAGAGAATTATTTGGGCTCTGATGTATAGTTAAACTAGTGGTAATAACTTCCGACTCTTGTGAGGGCTGTGGATTTGTCACATTTTCAAGTCACGTGGTGACCTTTGAAGACAACTTCCAACTCTTAATCTTATACTATTAAACAATTTTTTTTTTTATTTCTCTGCTTTCTGCTCTCACCCTCTCATCTTCAAATTGAAATGTGCTTCACGCACCCCCTTCATAGGTTGTCACAATTCTATTTTGACATCAATTTAAGGATCTGTATAGTTTTGTGAACATGTCAAGAGAAATGCGGTTCATTTTTTTGGATGGTTGGCATTGTTATTAAAACCAATTGCAATGATGTAATTTTTTTAAAAACTTATCTTCATTCTGCTAATAACTTCCTATCCCCCCCCCCCTCCCCCCCAAAAAAAAAAAGGAAAAAGAAAAGCTCTCTCTTGTGAAATTTTATAATTTCAACCACTTAGTGTTAAAGAGACATACAGTTTCTACCTCGAAGTCCTTTGACAACCATCGATCTATTTAGATAACTTGAAACCACATCTTCCCTTAATATTTTGTCCCATAACCTTTCGAAATGCCCTCTTGTTTTAATAGTAATTGCACAGCTGCAGTGGCGGTGCATCTTGGTATCGGATGATTAAATTAAGAGCAATTCTACACAACCTCCTCAACCTCCACACACCACATTTTTTTAAATTTTAATATTTTTTAATATTTTTTTTAAATTTTTTTTTGAGTTTATTCTTTTTAAACTAATTTAATTTTTCTATTCATTATTTATATATTAAATATTTAATAAAAAAAAAAAAAAAAAGTATGGTGTGTGGAGGTTGTGTGAATAGTAGGAGGTTGAATAGATTTTTTCTTAAATTAATAGTGACAAATTTCTTCTAATATCATCAGTACATGTGTCTATGGGTGTGTTTGTGAATACAAACACATGCTCACACTTTTCATTGAATTCTGGCCTTCACTGCTATTTTATTTACTGTTCTTATTTATTGTTTGTTTTGCATTCATGGTGGCTGCATGTTGTTTACCACAGTCCACTCTTATGTTTTACCTGTTACTAATTGCTTATAACAATGCTGACTGAGTTCTGCAATTTTGCATAATAGCTGAAGTGGACATGCAGAAACTGAGTCATGGATTGAAAATACTTTCAGAAACGGAGAAGCAATTTAGGGTGTCTAAGAATCAAACAACATGGCTCACTGTAGCTCTTCTACGTTTAAGCTCTATGGAGTCTTCTTCCCTGGATTCAAATGACTCAAACTTGTGTTTGAAACGTGCACAAGACCAAGGTGAGGATCATCATGATTATTTCTTTTTAATAAGTGAGTTTTTTTGTGCACTTCAGTTCCTCCAGGAGGAGGGGTAGGATTAGTGGGGTGAAACTTTCATTTCCAAGTTTGTTCATGTTTGGATGCAGATGGTGATTTTTGCACTTTGTCTGCCACTGGGGACAGGTCAAAACATCCTGTAACTTGTTCTTTTGACAACCATAAACCACATAAATTGGGAATACAGGAGGATTGTAAAGGAGAGTTAGAGTCCATATGGAAGAGAACTACAGACTTGTGCCAGTCCAAGTCACTCAAGAACTTCCTAAAGAAACAAGGGAACCTGTCATCTCTTTGTGTTAATCAAGGTAAACCAATCCTCTTGTTTTTATCCAAAACTATTTTATATCTATATAATAGTCGGGATCATTGGTGACCTTAGCTTTCTCAAAGGGCTGTAAGAAATAAAGGAAAAAAAGAGAGAGACCAGAATGTCCTTGCTGGTGGCTTTTGTTATGCCTTATTTTGATAAGATATAGAATGACGAGTGAAGTAATTCAATTCTGAGCAATGGGATGCCAGTGAGCCTAGCTCAAACAGCCTCTCTCCAGTAGAGAGGGATGGAGAGTTTTTTCATGTGTTTAAGACTCACAGTTTGTGTCTTTACTTAATAGAAAAATCGTAAGAGGGATATGATCAAGCAATTTGTTATGTAGACATGAAAGTTTTGGAGTAAGAGTTAGGTGGATGGGGTGTAGTCATCTAGAGTGTTAATACAGTGCCCAATTTAGTGGCGCCTTATCTTTGATAATTGGCTTCAGTTACATGGATGTTTTCAAACTTTTTTTGTTTTGTCATCTCACCTCTTGTGCATGGAAATGAGGGCGAACTATTAACGTACATGCAAATTGTTCTGTTGTTACCACCATAGTTATATGCGTCTGGATACTTCTTGTGGGTCTTGCTGTACCTTTTGAGTGATGGCTAAGTGGGTAATCAAATTTCAGGTCTTGCAGTAGCTGAATTGGAATTCCAACATCCTGACCATGCATCTAAGGCTGAAAAGTCATGGAAACAGATTGCTAGTTCACTCCAGTCTATTCTTGGTTGTAATGTAGAGATCAGGATCAACCTTGCACATTGTGTTCCTGATCCAAAGTGCCCGAAAGTGAGCAAGCTATCTTTCTGTTTGTTTTGTTGTTCTAGTAGAATGCAGTGGAAGCCACACTCATCCATTGACCATGGAAGTGATTCAGACTTTTCTGAATACACGTCCAAGAAGGCTATTATAAAAGATGGACCAAATTTAACTTCTACCTCAAGTGGGGGTTGCCAAATACCACATTACGCGGATCACAGAGCTGAGGTTGCAAGGACACTGAGAAATAGTGAAGGAAATGTGTTGAGCATAGGAATGCCCTCATCACTCAGATCATCCGAGAATGATATGCCAAAGATGCATATGTTAGGAGTTGAACCTTTGACAGAAGAGGGTGGAGGTCAGGATTTGTCTATTCACAAACCAGAGGATGGGCCAAGCTGTTTCTCGAGAATACTAAGGCTTCAAAAGAATTTGCATTCCGCAGACTCTTCTCGGATGACCCCTCCTGGTATAGAAAAAGGGAACAAGTGCATTGTCTTTCCGTGGAACATTGTCTTTTGAAACTTCTTTCTCTTCTTGTGGTCCCTGATGTTTGCTCTAGAACCTATTCTAGCAACTCTAGAGATGACAACAGGTAAGTGGTTTCGCTGCCTCTTGTCTCTCACAGCACCATTGCTTCATTTGATATATGATTAATAATAACGCATACCTCAAGTGCCGTTTTCTACCAGCAAACACTGAAAAAGGATGATAAAAACTCATCAAACTAAAGCGTTTCTTGAGTATCTTGAAGAGGTGACAACATTGTGTCACAGTCCCCGAATATTAAAAGACTTGGGCTATGGGCCTTGGGCCAGTTTCATTTACAATTTAAATTCAGCATGTATTTGGACTACAAGATAGCTAGTGGGCCTTAGTTTTATTTTCCTGTATGTTTTTAGTGTTAGCCTAGGCCTATGTAGGGGTTATCTCCTTTATGTATGAACCGAGGGCTCTAGGGTTTGATCATTCATAAGGTTAATGAAAATCTCTATTCATTTATCTTATCTTCTTCTTTATTTCTTTTCTCCTCTCGAAGTGAGCAATTTTACTCTATTTTTATTCTAAGTAACTAGAGGTGTGTTACAAGTGGTATCTAGAGCTAGCCTTTCCTTGGCATCGGCTTCATCAATCAATGGAAATGGAAAAAATTCTCCCATCCTTACTCAACATCAAGGAGCTATTGAACAATCACAGCAACGATATGAATTCATTTTACAGACATTTAAAGATATGAAGAATAATTTTGAAGAATTCAAGAACAACTTCAATGAAGAGTTCAACTATCTGGAACACCAATTTTATGCGTTACAAGAAGAAGAAGAACTTGGTGCGTTGCGGAAAGAAGAACTTGCTAAAGAGGTTGATCCAAACGAGATCTCTCTTTCCCCTATTCTCATAAATCTTTTAAAAAATCTAGTAATCTATTTTCAATTTAAAAGAGAAGCAACCATATGCTTGAAAAATATCCCAAACAAATGGCCACGACTCGTATGGCATCTGCCATGGCCAAAGTGCATCACGTCTGCACTGAACCTTCATCCACCTACGAATCCTTCCAGAGCTAAACGCATCGTGTGCAATGAAGAAAATCTTGCTTTTCTGGCAATTTTCATCAGTGATGAAATCAAAATCAAAGACTGCATAGCGGCACTCATCGGCAGAAATAGACTCGTTGAAGTCACCGGATACATCAAGATTGAGAGGTAAGAAGTTCTTTCCTACCTTTTTGCTTGATGTATTGTCGCTGAGGGAGATATGTTCAAACGATGTATATATAACTGATATTCTTGATGCCGCAAAGTTTCTTAGTAAGTCTTCATTGTAATGGTTTATAACAAAAATACAAGATAGACAAGTGAAAATATTCATGGGTTTGATACAAGTTGTTAAGGGTGTAACTAAAAAAATTGGTAGGGGTTTGCACGAATTGGCAGCCAAAGTAGATGAGTATGCACGGGGTATAATGGGTCCACTGGGATCAACTCCTTTTGAAGAGCTTGGATTGTATTACTTTGGCCCTGTTGGTGGGCATAATATTGAGGATTTGATTTGTGTTCTTCAAGAAGTAGCATCTCTGGATTCAAGGGGTCCTGTGTTGGTTCATGTAGTAACAGAGGAAATTGAGGGATCAAAACATAATTGAAAGAGTGAAATATCAGATTCAAGCAATTTTTGTCCATTATAGTCTAGGATCCACTCATTGACATATAGTGATTACGTTGTGGAGGCTTTAGCTGTGGAGGATAAAGATATTGTGATAGTTCATGCTGGAATGCAAATGGAGCCTACTCTTCAACTATCACAGGCAAAATTTCCAGACAGGTTTTTTGACATGGAAATTGTAGCTGTAGTTGAGATAATTATGAAGGAAGTTGAGAATTTGTTAGCAAATGATGTTGGAAGGCTTCAAGAAGTAGATACAACTGCCAAAGTTGTGGAAGATGGCAAGGATGAGTTTGCAAAAGAGGTTTTTGACTAAGTGTCCTCCCCATATGTTGTTTCATTCAAGGTTATTTGCATGGGCCTTGCAGGACATGGTGTAGAAGATGGAAACTTTGATTGGATCACGGATGATGAGCTAGAAGTTAATAATTTCCAGTTACAAAGGAAGGGTGGCAGCCAAATCGCACCTTGTGGACAAGGTGCTTCTATAAGGGATAGTTTGTCACAGTCCCCGAATATTGAAGGACATGAGATATGGGCCTTGGGGCCAATTTCATTTACAATTTCAATTCAGCATGTATTTGGGCTACAAGATAGCTAGTGGGCTTTAGTTTTATTTCCCTGTATGTTTTTAGTGTTAGCCTAGGCCCATGTAAGGGTCATCTCCTTTATGTATGAGCCAAGAGCTCTAGGGTTTGATCATTCAGAAAGTTAATGAAAATCTCTATTAATTTCTCTTATCTTCTTTTTCATTTCTTCTATGGAGGTGTTCCCCTCGAAGTGAGCAATTTTACTCTATTTTTATTCTAAGTAACTAGAGGTGTGTTACACATTGTGGGGCTTAGTGTATTACATGACTTTTTATCATAGAACCATGATTTCTGTTTTGTCACGCTCTAAATGCATATCCATTGAAGATCTTGTTGTTTGTGTGGCAGACTGAGGGAGAACCACCCACATTTCTGGTAAGTGTCTTAAAAACAATAGCCATATAAAATTACTTGGGTTGAAAGAAAATTGAAAAGAAAAAGGGAAAGAAAATTGAGTAGAGCAATACCATATACGAATTGAATGTGAAATTTTGACCAGATTAGTGTGTTCATGTTGCAGGCTTGCAGCCAAGGCATCCATCCCCACAGAAGGGGATGAAAAGTTTTCTGGATTGTGCTTTTGAGGGAAACCTCACGCCTACTTATATCTTGAAAGTTGCATTGTGTTTTTCAATTACCAAGAAGTTAGTTGTAATATGCATCCTGCATTAAGATTCGACTCTTAATATTGTGGTTCTATCGCTTATTTTCGTATATTTTTTGTTCATTTAAATAGTTAGAATTGCAATAATTGGAGGATAATCAGAACTTCCACCTAGAAAAATCAGTCATCAAATTCCCTCCATCTTCAACACCAATGACACCTTGAGTACATAGTGCGATCCAAATTCCAACCATACTCTGTTTTTATTCTCTTTTTCTTATTTTTTTCCTAGATCTGAACATTTTGAGGCACATTTACTTTTCATGTAGGCCTAAGGACGTGCACTGAATTCTGCCCATTTCTATGAGATTGCTTTCTCAAATTTAAATTCAAATGGTTAAATACTAGATTCATCTATGTAGTTTTTTGCCTTAAAACTAAATTGTTCTTTATGTTTTCAATTGCATTTTTTCTGATTGTTAGACTGATCAAACTTGATCCATTTGTCATAATTTTGTCAGTAAATCATAAAACAAGTTGACGTGGCATGCCATATCAAATGATACATGTAAAAAATTTAAATGTTACTGAAATAAAATAATTAATATATACATAAATAAGAGAGACAAACAGTGGTCTCATTTTAAAGGGAAAGAGATTTAGGCATGATTTGGATAGTGAATTGAGATGAGATCAAATGAGATAAAAGTTGATTGAATTATTGTTAGAATATAAATTTTTTAATTTTATTTTTGTTTTAGGATTTGAAAATTTTGAATTGTTTATTATATTTTGTTAGGAAGTTTGAAAAAATTATAATGATTAAATGAGATGAGATAGTTTCACTAAACAAACTAGGCCTAAGTTGCCCAAATTGAGCCATAATGACTACTCAAGCCACCTTTGTGGTGGCTCTTGCATAGCCATGACTTAATTTGGGTCAACTAGTGGGGGTTGTGGCTCATCATAGTCACATTGTGGTGACCCAAAACTAACGGTTTGTCGCACAAACCATTTTTCATAATTTCTTTCCCAAACATTATGAAAACACAAAAAAAAAAAAAAAAAAAAAATTCATCCACAAAGAAATATCACAAAAGTAAACACACAAACTAACGTAGTTTGATGTGATATGTTAGATTGTAAAATTACTTTTATTTTAATGTATCATATGAAACCATGTCAGTCTATGGATTTACTCTTGTGAGATCTATTTAGTTGTAGCACTTATTTTAACAAATTTCAAAATAAAAATCATATTTAAATAACTTTTTAAATTTATCTATTCACTTTCACAACCTCCAATACAATATTTATTTTAAAAAAATATCTTTCCTCAATTTTTTTCTCTCTTTTTCTAAAAACCGAACAAGATATTTTCACTCAAATTATTTCATTATAAAAAATTCTATTTAAAAGCCTTCCCACTTAACAAACCCCACATGCCCTCCAACTCACATAAGTGAATTGTCCATTTTACCCTTATTTTTTAAAACTGATACCTTCTTCTCCAGTAGCTCATGAGTGAGGACACAAGGGATGAAATATTTCATTTCTTCTTGCTTCACTCCAAGTAATCCTTCTATTATTCGACACAATGGAAGGATTTCTCGAGCAACGGAAGGATTTTGATATTTGTTTAATTCAATGAAGGGTTTATAGAGTTTTACTTATATTTTTATTTTTGAGGCCTTCATGTGTTCTTAAATTCTCCAAAATTTTTTAGTTTGAGAATTCTATTGAAGGTTTTCTTAGGACAATTGTGGGTCCAAATCTTTATTAACAAAAATGTAAACGTATGTTATGGAACTGAAGTCAAAATGACGTCATATTGCTTGCATATTTAAATCTCATTTCATGGTAGAAGTAACTGAGCAAGTAAGTAGCGTATGAGTTCTGTGCCCAAAGCTCGTTCTTCGCAAGAATGAACTAGGCCTCCAATGGCTATTATGATCCCCATTTTTCTCGCAACTCACCATCGTCTCCACACTCTGATACATCCACACCTGGTCTCCCCCCGGCTTTCCTTTACCTGATTACCTCAAAGAATCAGGTGCCGTGCCAAATTCCTCTTTGTTTCCCAAGAAATTAATAGATAACTACTTAGAAAAAAAAATTATATTTTGTTCTTTTCACATTTTAACTTCGTTGATTTGTCCTTTTTTTTTTTCTTTTTTTTTGAAAAAAATTATATCTTACAATTTGAGCAGAGGATATTCGGACGTTGCTGTGGAAAGGATTTGAAGTAACCTGTTATGGCTATGCATGGAGTTGTGTGGGAGGGGAGCAGAGGTATTGCATTGGGAGGGCAGTGGTGTTGGGACACTTTAAGGAAATACAGAATGAAGAGTATCAGGATAGAGGGGAGGAGGAAATGAAGAATTAGTGGCACATGGGCAGCACATGTTCATCAAAAGAGTGTATTGTCAAAACTGTCCCCACTTAATGAAGTTACTTTACCACTTTAGCCTTATTTTGTAACGAGATTAACTGAAGTCACATTGTATAAAGAGAAACTCTGTAAAGAAGGAACTCATTCAGAAAATTAATAAGATTTTCTTTCTTGGAGGCTCTGATCCCTTGAAGATCAGATTGTGTGTTCTTATTCCTGATTCTTTTTCTTTCTTGAATTCCTAGAAAGCTGGTAACAAGTGGCATCAAAGCAGTTGAGAAACTGAATTGTTTTTTCCCTTTTTGGAGAAGCTATGGTTGAAGGATCTTGTTTTAAAGAATTGGTGAAGATTGTTCTTAGGTTAAGTCAACATCAAGAACAACAAGAAAAGAGAGTGGAGGATCACCAAGGGACATTGGAAGTTTTGAATTCGAAGATGGACCGATTGCTGGAGTCAATGAATGGATGAAGAGCTGGTTTTCGAAATGGCAATGGCAGGAATGAGGATGAACTGAATTTTGAACATTCAAGGGTGTCATTTGACATGCACTTTCGTTCTATCAAGTTGGATTTTTCATGATTCAATGGGAAAAATCCAACGGGGTGGATTTATAAGGTGAATCATTATTTTGCCTTGCATCCAATGCCTGATGCATTAATATGGTTCCAAGATGCTGAGGAGACTGTGAATGTCAGCACTTGAGAATATTTTGTAGTAGCTTTGCAATTAAGATTTGGCAACTCCTCTTATGATGACCCTATGGAAGCTATTACAAGGTTGAGGTAGACCACAATAGTTTCAGCATACAAATCTCAGTTTGAGGTAATTTCAAATCGTTTGAAATGATTATCTGAGAATTACAAGTTTAGATGTTTCCTAAGTGGACTTAAAGATGAAATTATACTTCCAGTTAGAATGTTGCATCCCCAAAATTTAAATTCTACATTTGGTTTAGCCAAGATTCAGGAGGGGTACATTTATAGTACTCGGGGTAGTAGTAGAAGTGTTGGATACCATGCTCCTTATGTACAAATGCCTGTGGGAGGAAGTACACCAGTAGCTACATCTGGTGGTATACATAATAATGTAAGGAAGAAATATTTCAATACTATGGAAAAAAGTACTATTTTAAAACTGTGATACCTATACAAAAAGTATCACCAGCTGAGATGAAAGAGAGAAGCGAGAAGAGAAAAATGATTCTGTTATTACTGCAATGAAAGATGAAATCCTACTCATAGATGTAAAAAGGCCAAGATTTATTTAATGGAAGGTGTGGAATTGTTTCAAGAAGATGGCAAGGGAGATGAGGAGTAGATAGAAAGGTCTGTAAATTCTGAGGAGTTTAAATTGGAGTATGAAATGCCATAAATATCATTGCATGCTATTGCTGGTTCTTTGAATCCAAGAACCATGAGAATTAGTGGTCGCATGCACGGCTGTTCTATGGTTGTGTTGGTTGATTTAGGAAGCACACACAATTTTCTTGATCATATGGTGGCCAAAAAGGTTGGAATGAAAATTGATAATAAGGAGTAGATTGTGGTAAGGGTGAGTAATGGAGAAAAAATAGGAATATGGGCATGGTGCAAGGAGTTGAGTTTCAGATGCAAGGAAATATGTTTGTGTTTGTTTTTTTCTTACTTCATGTGGGTGGATGTGATGTAGTTGTTGGGATGCATTGGCTAAGAAAATTAGGCCCTGTGTTGTGGGGTTCTAATAATCTTAGTATGACATTTAAAGATAACAAGAAGTCTATTGTTCTTAAGGGTTTAAGCCCTATTTGGTCAGAATAGGTGGAAGATGTACAGATCTCTCAATTGACAACTATTGAGAGAAAATGAATACTTTTACATATTCTGCCTCAACACTCAGAGAAGAATGTAGCAATGGTAGATTTGTGTATTGAGGCTGTATTACTGAAGTATTTAGAGGTGTTTGATGAACCAAAATGGTTGCCACCCAAAAAAAGTAAGGACCATCCAATCAATCTTGAAGAAGGGACATTGCCTATATATGTAAGACCTTACAGATATCCCTTCTACAAAAAATCTAAGATTGAAAAGATTGTCCAAGAATTGTTAGAAGCTGGTGTGATTAGAAATAGTCGGTCACCATTTTTCTCTCCTATACTGTTGGTGAGGAAATCAGATGGGACTTGGCACATGTGTATTGATTCTAGATGTAACACTTCGGCCCAAGGTCCAAGCCAGACTAGATGGAAGCCTAGCCCTTTAGGATGAAACGACACTGTTTAGGTAAGCTTTCTCCCCTATTTCAATTTTTTCTTTGTCGACAGTTGTTTCTTTTTTTCCCCTTCAGTTGCTTCATCTCAAAAATCTTTCCACCTTATTCCCATCTGTCCCATGTCTATGCGGTTTTGAAGTTTCCATTTCTTTTCTTTCCGCCCATCATTCATATCTCTCTCTACTACATATTCCCTTCTCTTTGCAGTTTGTATCCCATCCTCACAAACCTCCTACTCACATAGCATTTTCACCCTTCTTCTTTGTTGAGCATCGACACCATCAAGGCGCCGTCGTAGGTGGCCGCTCATCGACGCTGGTAAGCTTTTTTTTCCATTTCTCTCACTTACTCTCTGTTATCATTATCACACACCCACTCACACAGATTCAGTCTCACACACTCAGACCCTCACCCACTCACGCACACACATTTTGATTCGCACTCAAAATCCTTTCCATAGATTGTCCTTCCCCGTCAAGAATTGCCACACACCATGAACAACACCATTGTTGAACGCCCTCCACGCCGGTAAGCCCACATCCTTCTCTCTCTCCCTTTTGCTCTCGTTGTTCATAATTTTTTTCACCGATTGTCACACACACACACGGACTCAAGAAATTCATAATTTTCCTCACAAGTCGCTCCTCCCTTTTGTGCTATACCATTGCAGCGGGCCACCTAGCCACTAGTTGAATCTCCTCTCGCTGGTCATCGCTAACGTCCCAAACAATGTTGTTTCTACTTTTTAATTTTCATGAGCCATGCACACGAACATAGGTGAGATACTTTTTAATTTTCGTTGCTTCAGTAATTGTGCAAGGTAATCACGAATGCTAGTTTTGAAGCTTTGGTTTATATAGAATTTATTTTACTCATGTTGAATGGAATATTGTGCTACCATGGTATTTATGAATGAATTAGTGATTTATATGAAACCTTGGTGGTGTTGTTTGGCGTTGTGGAGTTGTGGTGGCTGAAAGGGGGTTGATGTGATGATGAATGGAGTTTTGTGACTGCTTGAGTTGTGTTGGTTCGCTTTTTGGAGCTATTTGGTTGCTATGTTGGGATTGTTATATTGACGGTTTGAGTCCACGTTTACCGTTTTAGAGTTTGTTTTGCAGGTTGATGGTTCTTATTTAATATGGGATGACTTAGTAATGAAGTGTATTGAATTAGTTGTGCTAAAATTATTGTAAGTCAGTTGGAATTTCGGGTTTGACTTGTAGGTTGTTTATGATTGGTGGGATAGCGTAGTATGTGAAGTAGTTAAGTTACTTTTACACATTGAGATGAAATGGGTGCTGATTGGTCGTTGGAATTGTTTGTTTATGGACTGTTTAATGTACTTAACTAGTTTAATCTTAGTCTATCTTACTCTTACAAAGGTGAAATGTTCTTAACTAAGTTAATTAAGAGTGTAGATATTTAATGTGTGAGTAAATATTCTTTGTTATAGGTTATTGTGACACGATTTTATTACAAGCCCAAAACGTAGAGATTATACTGCAAGAGTCAGGTAAGCGGGGTTCCTATGCTAGATTTGCATAAAAAGAAATAAACTGAATTTGGTTTGTAAAAATGTGCATATTGTTTTAAAAAGAAAAAGGAGAAAAACAACCTCAATATGTGTTTTGGATTCACTCATGAGATATGTATGGAAGAGAAAAGAAATGTTTTGACATGAATAGTATAGACATGAGCAATATTTAACATATTTTTGAAATGTGTAAAAGAGCGAATATGATGTCCGTAAATTTTTGTACATGTGATTTGAAAATGATTTGTATCGGTTTTTGATTAAATAAAAATGATATAAATATATTTAGCACGTAGTTTGATATGATATGGATATGAAAAACTTTTGGCATACTTATCTGTTTTAATTCTTATTCTGAATATGGTTATGATATGATGATATTGGTTTACGTGATATGGTTGGTACCAACATGATATGATATGAGTGCACCCATTTTGGAAACAAAGTAGTCTTTTATGTGTTATTTCATGTGTGCACACTCGGGGCTTCGAGATTGAAAAAGGGAAAGTTTCACAATATGATACTGTCTGATTTGGCTACTGGAGATAGCACAACCCTACCATGAGAGTTAAACATGGTATATGATACGATATGATACGATATGATATGATATGATAAAATGAAGATGTTTAGTTATGTTATGCCAAAACGTTTTTGATTATGAAAATGATTTATGAATATGAAAAGATTGAAAAGTCGCTCTGATTTTCTGATAATACGTTTTGAGATGTGCATATAAAAATAAAATATTTTGTTTCTGCATACCGAACTATCTAAAAATGCTCATATTTACATACTAGTATATGTTTTCTGCTTACTGAGTTGTTGATAACTCACTCCTTATCTTCATAATATTTTTTAAATGATATTGATGACCTAGCTGGGGGTTAGGAATAGAAATTCAAGCATGGTTAGATATGGGTAAAAGATTGAGTACATAAGGGTACCATTGTTAGTAAAGGGGTTTAAATTGAATATTCGAAGTTCTTTATATTATTTGGATCTTTCGAGACTTAAAGATGTATCAAGTTATTATGTTGAGATTATTGGGAGATTATGGACCTCCATGCTTTATGTTATTTTGTAGCGATGACTTATGGCGTTTATAATATGTTTATTTAGAAAATATGAGATTGTGTACATTTTTTAAAAAAAAATCTTTGGAGTTTTAGATGCTTTGGAAGACAGGTTTGTAAGTAACAGACATTAATTCTCCAACCCATTCAGGTATGAGGCTTTACATATGTTAAGATTATTGGGAGATTGTGGACCCCCATGGTTTATGTTATTTTGTAGCAATGACTTATGGAGTTTATAATATGTTTATTTGGAAAATATGAGATTGTGTATATATTCTTTTTAAAAATCTTGGGAGTTTTAGATGCTTTGGAAGACAGGTTTGTAAGTGACAGGCAGTAATTCTTCGACCCATTTGGCTACGGAGCTAATTAATTTTGTAAGGGTTTAATGAATTTTGGTTGCTGAAATTTTTAAGGGAAAACCTTTTGACTGGTTGGGCTAATAACCTTCTAAAAATAGCCCCCCAATAATCTTCAGCCACGTATGCAATTCATCTTAGTAAGATTGTGACCGCGTCTCACCCCATTAGACGAAAACAACCAAATCTACGTTTGCCCCCCAAATAATCTTCCGTCCCTCATTCTTAGTTTAGACTCTGTGTGATTCATTGAAGCCAGAGCTTGTGCGATCCCTTTCTCGAAGGTGCCAGTGAAAATGGAATCCGACAAAGCGACCGTGGCAAGGAGACGGACAGACCCAACCCCCTCTCGCAACTGTGACTTTGGAGACAGGCAGCACAACCAAACCCTAGACCGAGTAATGGTTCTCTCTTCTTCTTCTTCTTCGATTCTCTCTATTCTCTCTTCGATTATCTCCCTTTTGAATCATGTGCTTGCTGATTTTACATGAGCTGAATTTACATTCTCTAGTTGACATACCATCGTTCCCTTAATATATTTTGGATTCGAATCATGGGTTTGGGAGGGATATGGGTAACTACTTTAACTGAATTTTTATTTTCCTTTACATTTGGTCCCACTTGTGTTTTATTACTCACCTATCCTGATGCCTTATTGATAGGGTTTGCAAGATTACTTTTTGTTTGTCCCAACTTTTCGGTTTCTTTTCAAGGATAGTGCTGATGTAGATTCATTCAGTGGATTGCATCATCGATCTCTAATAAGAGTCTGTGAACATGATACCAATATTCATAACAAATATTGCGGCTCTGAAGAAAATCAATTAAAGTTAAATATTCTAGTTTCAACTATGTTTTGTTGAAGATCACGAATTGCCTTAATCCTGCACTTAATATATAAATGAACTACTCCTCACATTAGTAAGAAATAGCTAATCATTTAGTTGTGAAATTAATATATTTTCATGGGTAGGAGTGGGCATTGGATTTCTGATATATTCTTTGTTTGGCTGGTTTGTTTGAAGTGGCCTTGGCTATAGGGTGCAAGTTAGTTGATGCACTTGTTTGACAAAAGTTGTGTGCGTGTTGGGCAACCCCTAAATTTCAGCAACACAAGGGTATATATGCATATAAATATAAATATGTCATGAATTATAAGCATACAGATTTTGAAGTAATTGTTTTGAGAGAATAAAGTCTGGAGTTAGAGACATATGCAGTAAAGAATGTGTCTTGACTTTTTTTACTATTGAAAGCCACTAATGTTTGCATCTGCACATTGAGAAAGTTAATTGTTCCAGTTAAAGCTTTTGTTATTGTAAAGCTATATTCGGCATGTTAGCGGGACTAGTGATGACCTGTTTTGGTTTGGCTGGTTTATAACAGAAAATGAGAAGTTCCGATTCTCATTTCAACTCAAGTTCTTGGACTGCAAGAGGGGAAGACAAAATGCCAATGGAGAGACCATTTTGCTATTGTGGTATTCAAGCGAAAGTAAGGATTTCTGGAAAGGCCCATAGTTTTGGTAGAAGATTTTTCAATTGTGCAAATTATAAGAACAAAGCACAATGTAGATTTTTTGAATGGATTGATCTTCAAAGTGACCAGAACAACTATTGTAAGATGACGTTAGAGTTAGCAGAATAAAGGAACAAGAGGGTACTTCATGAATGTTTAGGCATCGAACAATCCAAATTATAACCAATGGAGTAGAAGTATAAGAGAATGTTGATACTGCCATGGTTATTTTTGTTTTTCATATTTTGTGCTGTAATTTTTATGTTGCCAAAGAGATCCATGCATGTATGTTGGCCAATGCTACAACACATGTAACCCTTTGTAATTTGTTAGTGTAATGGACATGGAGTGAATGTAATGGACGTGTTTTGAACATCCTTTAGAAGTGCCTATCTCTTGCATATTCAATTTCTTGGATATTCACTTCAGATGCTTTAATTAATAATCTTCAGAATCACTTTAAAATTTGTCCAAAATATAGGCACTTCTAAACATAGTAATGAATCAAATAACCATGAAAGATTCAACACATTCTTTATAATTACATCCACAATCATAGTCTTCAGAATCATATAAAAATAAAATAAAGCTTCAATACATTCTTTAAACTTACATAGTCTAAGGGCATAGTTGAAGTATATTTAGTTATATCTATTCAAAATAAAGAAGACGACGACTCTTCAAAGCGTACAATCCATTGCGTTATTCCTTGTCACAATAAAATAAAAGGGTTTAAATTAACTTTGCAAAAACGACAAAAAAAATAACAAAACACAAATTTTTTGTTATACTTCAAAAATAAAAACCAACAAACTTTTTGTTATACCTCACTGAAGGGCAATTGTTTCTAGCATATCCCTCATTCTTGCAAATGTCACAGCGTGGAGGATCTTGGACGGTTTGTTGTGAAAGTTCGATATAACTTGACTTCTTATCATTTGATCATCATTAGTTGACTCTCCTCTCTATGGGAAATGTGTTTCTCGAGTATTTACATGATTGTCCATTCCAAGTAACTCTTTGTGAACTTTCTCCAATGCAAGGGTGAGATGCTTGTGTTTTTCAGCTAACTGTGATCCAGGTTCAACAATGTCATAAAGCTGTATCATCGTTTTGTTTTTTCTCAACGTAGGATCGTCTAATACTTGCTAAAATTGCCCTTTAGAACATGGTAACTCAGGAATGAGTCTATTCTTAGCATTAATAGTCAATCTTTCTAGAACATAATGTTGTGACAATTTATCCAACTTCGTTTTCTTGCCAAAGACACACAAGATATGCCTGTAAAGAATCCCCATGAACTCCCACATATGGCATGTACATATTGCATGACCTTCATCACCCTCCAATGTTACATGGTAAATAGGTGTTTCTTTACTATAAGCTGTCACTCCATATGTTTTGGTCTCACCCTTTATGGACAATTTTCTTGCTTGGTACCGTAGACTATCAAACAGCTCATTTTGGAATATCATAAATGACTTTCTTATATAAACCATTGCTGCCCCTTCTTCAATTTTAAGAGGTGTCTTTATTATTACCCGCGTAGATTTTGTTCGAACATCCTTCTCTTTCTCTTTGAAGTAATATGCATCTATAGCTTTTTCATATTGATGCACAAAGTCACTAACCATCGTGCTTGAACGAACATAGTTTTTGAAGAATTTGTTCATGCTTTCATTCCTTTGAGTTGTTGACATACCAACACAGAATGTTCCACACAAGTAAGCTGGAGCCCATTTATCCCGTCGGATGTAAAGATTTTGCAACCAAGTATTTTTGGTTAACTAATACTTTACTAATATCGAAGCACACTCCAGTTCGAACTCATCAATGGTAATTGACTCATGGATGCAATGACGAAAAGTTTTTTGAAAATCTGGATATTTGTTATATACATAGGCTAAATGCTTGGAAAACTTTTGTAGAATGTGCTACAAGCACAACCTATGAGTTGTATTCGGGAGTACCTTTCGCCATTCGCCTTGTCATCGTCGATAATGATAGTCGAAGGGGCACGCCCAAACATTGCCTTTTGCCACGTTCTCAATAACCATGTATATAATTCGGCTATTTCATTAACTAATAAAGCACAACCAAATCTTATAATTTGATGATGATGGTTAATTTCTGAAAATGGCACAAATGACATCTTATAAATGTTGGTCAAGTACGTGGTATCAAATGTGACAACATCTCCAAAATATTGGTAGGCTGCTCTTGATCAAGTATCAGCCTAAAAACAACTTCCTATACACCCATCCTTATCAACTTGCACGGAGTACACAAACAAACCCATATTCTTTCAGTTGTCAATAAAAAAGATAGGAATATAACTGTTGTGCATCCCCCTCTTCAAATACTTTTCTCCTTTGGTTGCTTAAGTAATTTTCAACATTCTTGCCAATACAACCAACATTAAAATCACCACCTGATTCCTTACTCAAGACCGACATAATCTTTCTTGTTTGTACACCAGACTCATTTAAAGTCATTATAAGTTTTTTTTACACTTAAGTAACTTTCCTATATCCACGGAGGAAACTAGTACTTCTTGGTGTAAGTAGAAGAGGATTATGTCCGACCACAAACTTGTTGACTATCCACTTTTCTCCATTTTTTTTATACCCATCAAAGTTTTATATCCAATCTTTGTCTCAGTAGGTTCTGGAATTGTTCGTTCTTTTTCTTCCTGATTTACCTGCTGAAATCCTTCCCTTGTGCAAACCTAGTCTACTGCATATAGTTTTTTTTATCATCTTTCAATAGCTGAGTATGATTCGTCTGAATTGCAAAACCTTGTCATCTTGCATATGCCTTGTAAAATGTTTGTGCATCTTCCACATCATCAAATAACATACCAATGAATGGCTTTAACAGACCACTACTCGCATTAACTCCTCCTTCTACATTCACCCCATCCTCAACATTTATCTCATCCTCAACATTCACATCACATTGAACGTCTACACTTTCTGCCTCAAGTTCTTCAATATCAAAACAAGAAATTTGTTCCTTCCATACAAACCACAACATTAAACAATCATTAATTAAAATATGTGATGCTTCTAGGAATAAAAAATGCTTTTAAAATATGCTTCCAAAAATTGAAAATGTTTCCAAAAATACCGTTCCAACCCAATAGTAATAGATCAATTGAACTAATAATATATGTGATTCCAGAAATTGAAAATGCTTCCAAATAATACTTCCAACCTAGAAACAGAGCAATTGAAAATGGAATATGGCTTCCAAAAGAAAAAAAATGCTTGGTACCGTATGCTTCCAACCTAGTAACAAATTAATTGAAAATGGAATATGGAAATCGAATAGTCTATCAATTGTGAAAATTTCAAGTTTCCAAAACTCGAATAGCTTACAAATGGCCTTCTAAAAATCAAATATGAAAAAATTAAATATCATCATACTTTGGACAATACCTCAGAAACACAAGGGTTTTCTTTGTCAACCATGAACATGAACAACTGTGTGGGCATGCAGCGAGCAAGTCTTGGTGATGATTCCAACGGAAGAGATGGCTGAGATTCCAACAAAAGAAATGGCAGGTCTCAGTAAAGATGAGTTTTAGCGGCGGTGCACGGAAGAGATTCGACGAAAGGGATGTGGTCTCGGTGAGATGAGTTTCAACAGGGGCTGTGTGTTTCTCATTGGGTTTTGCCGAAATGGACCTCTAATCTTGTGTGCGTGCGTTCATTTCTCTTGGGGTGTGATATATTACATGGCACGTTCTGATAGGTGGGCTTTTTTTCTCTAATAATCAACCGGACCGCTTAGAAGTGGTTCTGAATTTTTAACAAATGACATTATGTGGCTGTTTAGGACACATGTTTTTTTTTGTAGGTTATTCTGGATTGGAGTATTAACTGTTGATTTGATGTTTGGCTGTTGAGAGTCTATAAGACACTATTGAAGTTGAGTGATGGATTTTTGAGCTGATATGTGATTTGTTGGATTAAAAAGGGGCTGTTGGGTTAACGATCATGGTGGTTTGGGTTGAGATATATGGCTGGTTAGGTTTATTCTATGACTGTTATTAAGTTGATCATGTTGGGTTGGTTGTAGTTGAACTATTGCGAGTTGAGTGGATGCTTGGGACTAAAGTATTTGTTGGTTTGAGGTTTACTAAATAAGCTAGTGATATGCTTGTTTGGATTGATAATTGATTGGTAAATTTTTTATTGTTTTAGGTTGTAATACTGTTAGAGGTCGAACGCAGGGCATAACTTATACACCGTAAAGTCAGGTAAGTGGAGTTCCTATACTAGACTTTGCATAAAAGAAATGAAATGAGATTGATTTTGAACCTATGCATGCTTGCTTTGAAAAGAAATTTGAAAGCAACCTTAGATTTGTGTTCTGCATAATCATGAAATTTGCACAAAAGGAAGTTATTTCTATCATGACTGGTGTAGACATGAACTTATTTTAGCATTTTGTTTTCTGAACTATGAAAGAAGAGCGAATATGAGACCTAACATGTTTTGCTTTGTTTAAAGAAGATACTTGATTCTATTATTTTGAATATGTGAAATGAGCTAAAACTATTCCATACTCTGTTTTGATACAACATGTCATTTGAAAACCTTGACATGAATTTATGAGTTTGTATCTGATTATAATATGGTTCTGATGTTGTTTTTGTTTTGTTTTGGTTAAGGCCCTGCCATGTGTATAATAGAGGTATACGATCCCATCATGAATATAATGGTGGTTTATAACCCTATCATGGGGGTTAAATATCGTATATGGCCTTGCCACGGGTATAATAGTAGTATATGGCCTCACCATGGGTATAATAATGGCATACGGCCCCGTCACGAATATAATGATGGTTTATAACCCTATCAAGAGGGTTGAACATGGTAGACGGCCCCGCCACGGGTATAATGATGGTTTATAACCCTACCACGAGGGTTAAAAATAGTAACTGTCTAGATGTGATGCTCTGATATATTATAAAGATGATGTCTCAGTTTATGATATACCAAAGGATTTTTGAATAAGAAAGTATTCTGAAAGATTTGCTTTGATGTTTTGTAACATGCTATGATTCTGCAAAATGAAAGTAAATGTTTTGTTTGTATTCTGAACTTAGTAAATGCTCATGTTTGCATACTAGTATATGTTCTCTGCTTGTTGAATTGTTGATAACTCACCCTTTTATCTTCACAATATTTTAGATGGCTTTGATGGTTTAGCTGAGAATCAATAATAGAGTACATGGGCAAGATTAGCTAAGGATGGTAGTTGAGCACCTCGGGGTGCTAATGCTATTGGTGGATTTATTTATTTAGTAGACACATTTCAGTATGTTTAGATGATCATGGAGACTTATGTAAAACCTATTTCATTTTATTACGTTAATTGAAACATGTGGAGATGTGGATCTATTTTATATGGTTTATGGTATTGAGGATCTGATATGTGGACATGTGTGGTTAAATGAATTTGAGGTATTTATGTTTGATTTGGAGCCTTTGGAAGTATATATATTGGATTTGAAAAATTTATTAGCATTGCTAAAGTTGATTATCAGGTGACAGGAGTTAACTCCCTGGACCTCCGAGGTCAGGGCGTTACAATAGAGTTTTAAACAATAAGACTATTAAGACAAGTTTCCAATACTAGTTATAGATGAACTATTGGATGAGCTATTTGGGGCCACTATATTCTCAAAATTGGACCTAAGATTAGGTTATCATCAGATAAGGAGGAGAGAGGAAGACATCGAGAAAACTGCCTTCAGAACACATCAATGGCACTATGAGTTTTTAGTTATACATTTTGGCTTAGCCAATGCTCCAGAAACCTTTCAAGGTTTGGTGAACACACTTTTTACTAAGATGAGTAACTGTAAGTCTGAATGTGTTAAAATAGAATATCTGGGGTATTTGGTTTGTGCAAATGGTGTAAAAGCAAATCCATCAAATATAAAAATTATGGTTGATTGGCCTTTACCGAAAAATATTAAAGCCTCAAGGGCCTTCCTTATTCTGGCTGGATACTATAGGAAATTTGTAAAGGGCTATGGTATATAATTGTTGCTCCACTTACTGAATTGTTAAAGAAAGATTATTTTGTATTAGGAGCTGAAGCTTCTAAAGCATTTGAAGCATTGAAAATGATAGTTATTCACCCATCAGTGTTAGCTTTGCCTAACTTCTCAAGACCTTTCCTAGTTGAGTGTGATGCATCAGGAAAAGGTTTGGGTGCATTGTTGATTATAGATGCTCTTGCAAGGAGGTGTGCAGAATCATAAATAAACATAAGTTGTTTTGTCTGCAATTACAATGCTTGATCCAGTTTGATTAGAATAGTTGAAGGCCTCTTACTTGCAGGAGAAAGAAATTTCTGAGATCTATTCCAAGTTACAGTAGGGAGCTCAAATGGATCAGATATTTAAGGTGAAGAATGAGTTGCTGTTTAAGAGGGGCATATTGTTTTTATCATCAACCTCTCATTTTAAGCAGCAAGTGTTGCATTTTAATTTTTATTCATAACAGTGTAGTTAGGGGCCATTTAGGTTATCAAAAGTTCTTAAATAGGGCTAAGACAAACTTTACTTGGGTTGGTATGAGGAAGGATATTAAAAAGTATATCCGAGAATGCACAATTCTATTGCCAAGTTGAGAATTAAAAAGTATATCAGAAATGCAAAATTGTGAATCTGCAGCTAGTTGAACTACTGAGTCCATTGCCAATTCCAATGAGATCATGGAGTGATATTTTCATGGATTTTATTGAAGCATTACCATTATCACAAGGGTTCTCTGTTATTTTTGTAGTAGTGGACATATTTATAGAATATGCCCATTTTTTACCCTTGTCACACCCCTATACTACAGTTACAATTGCTAAACTATTCATTTCTCAATTTTTAAATTGCATGGTATGCCATCAACCATTGTCACAAATCGGGATGTGGTCTTTACCAACAGTTTTTTAAAGGAGATGTTCAGGCTTCATGGGACACAATTAAATTTTTCTTCAACTTACCATCCTCAGTTAGATGGTCAAACTAAAACAGTTAACAAGTTTGTCCAATAGTATTTAAGATGCTTTGTGAGTGAAAGACCAAAACAATGGATGTATTGGTTAACTTGGGCAGAATGGTGGTACAATACTTCCATGCATTCCTCAACAAGGATTACACCACCTTTTGAGGCTTTGTATGGTATTCCACCTCATTCCTTGATGCAGTATGTGTTGGGTACAATATAGAATCATGCTGTTGATTTTGAATTACGATCCTAGGAGGAAACTTTGGCTTCATTGAAAAAAAATCCATTGATTGCACAGTCCATAATGAAGTGGAATTATGATAAGAAGCACACTAATAGACAGTTTGAGGTGGGGGACTTTGTATTCCTCAAATTGCAGAAGTACAAACAGAAAAGTATTGTTCCTAGTTCTAATTCTAAATTGGCAGCAATATACTGTGGTTCATTTAAGGTGTTGGAAAGGACTAGGGAGGTGGCTTACAGATTGAAGTTACCACCTAGCTCTAATGTGCATCCAGTTTTTCATGTGTAAAAACTAAAGAAATATGTGGGGGTCAGATGCCAATATCTCACCTTCAATTCCTTTAATAGATTCACATGGCGCAATGAAAAGTGAACCTGATACCATTTTACAAAGAAGAATGAGAGCTCATGACAACCAACCATTTATTGAGTTACTTGTGAAGTGGAGGGGAGCACTCGAAGAAAACTCCTCTTGAGTTCCTGTGGAGCAGCTGAGATTTAAGTATCTCGATTTGTGAGCAAGGTCTTTTGAAGGGGTAGATTTTTTATGGTTGTGTATGGAATTGTGTGGGAGGGGAGAAAAGGTGTTGCATTGGGAGAGCAATGGTGCTGGGACACTTTAAGGAAATACAGAAGGAAGATTATCGGGATTTGGGATAGAGGGGAAAAAGAAATGAAGAATTAGTGGCACATGGGCAGTACATGTTCATTAAAAGAGTGTATTGTCAAGCTGTCCCTACTTAATGAAGTTATTATACCACTTTACCCTTATTTTTGTAATGATATTAACTAGTTTCACATTGTATAAAGGAAAACTTTGCAAAGAAGGAACTTATTCAAAAAAGTAATAAGATTTTCATTCTTGGGGGCTCTGATCCCTCGAATATCAGATTGTGTGTTCATGTTCTTGGTTGTTTTTCTATCTTGAATTCCTAGAAAGTTGGTAACATAATCGGAGCATTAGTTATTGGAAATTTGGATTTCGAGAAGAATGCTAGCAAGGCAATCAATGCCGGTCGTAGATTGAAAAAGCTTCTTTCTAAAGGAGTAAATTCTGAGGATGAGGATATGATTGGTTTAGCTATAGATTTGAATAATACTAGATAAGTTCAATTTTTCCTATCTAGATTGGGTAATTCAAGGAGCCTAGAATTGGTTCAAAGTTTTTAAAATCGTTTCGGCTCGGGAGAGGGTTACACTTCTTATCGGGTCAAATTTCTGCTGTACCGGTTGTTTTAGTCAATTTCGATCAATATTTTGTGTTTTGCCTTGTACGAAAATTTCAAGGTGGTTCAATATATATGGTTGGAGGACAATTCTGTAATCAAAGTAAAAGAGTAGGGATTTTTTCGTAAAACTGCTGATAGGGTCAAATCGAAACCTCTCTCTCTGTAGTTTACAATCCTCCCAACTGTCTCATTCCTCTGGCATACTGAAGGGCAAGTCTAATGGGCACTTTTTAAAATCCTCTGCACTCTTTTTATATCTTTAGTTTTCTTTTTCTGATTCTAAAGTAATAGCTAGCCAACTAGCCTAGCTTTCTTATTTATTTGATATACGTACCAAAATTCTTTATTTAATAAATGATATGTTTTTGAGAAAAAAAAAGTTTTGTTTTTCTGTTGAAGTACAAACTTTGACCATTAGGTTTGACTTTTATTGTCCCTAACAAATTCTAATTACTTTAGAATCACATGATTATTAATTAAAATCAACACAAGTGCCCAAAAAAGTCACGATCTTTCTTTAATTTTGAGTGAATTGTAAAGAAAACAATGGAAGATATCAATGGAATTAGTTAAGACAGAGGCTCTTACTATCACTCTCTTACAGACTCTGAGTTCATTGCATTGAGAAGTATTATTGAGTTTATGATTTATTTTGTTGTTATTTTATAATATAATTTATATATATAATTTATCCATATATAGATTATTCCGAAACGGTACCGGTATCGAAATATTTTGTTTCAAAACCTTGACCGAAACGGTATTCAAAACTTTGAATTGGTTACTTCGATGGTATATGGTGATCATTCGGAGAGGTATATTTGGGAGACAGGTTGTTTTCTGCTGTGTGAGCTTCCGATTAGATTTCCTGTCTATTTTCCTGCAAGGAATTTGCCAGGTAAATTGATCTTTGATAATGTATTTTACTTCGTGTTTGTTGGCATTTGATTTTTGCTTATCTACTTTTGACAAGTAATGAGCTTTTGTATTGGTTGGGTTTCATATTTAGAATATTGGCATTGGACTCATCAAATTCATTTTCAAAATTTCATGAAAGTACATATTTTTCATAAATCTAAAACCTCCTTATCCATAACCCCACATTGGATTAACCATTGGATTCATCAAAATAATAATATAATATTATTTTTTTAATAATAATATTTTTAATTTTGTCTTTCATATTTTGCAATTACACTAAACCATATGTTAATTAATAATTTAATTTGATACTTAAATTATTGTTTCCCAGTTAATTTTTTTCATAAACCTAATTATCCAACAAACAAATTTTGCCAACCCCTTCTTCTACCCAAAAATCATAAATATGATTTATGAAACCAACAAACACATTTTGCCAACATTTCTTTTATCCAACAAACACATCTACAATTATTTCATCCAACAAACATATTATGCCAATATTTCTTCTACCAAATACTCACATCTACAATTCTTGAAACTAACAAACACTTCCACAAACTCTTCTTCTCTACCCAAACTTCACATTTACAATTCTAAAAACTAATAAACATGTACATTCCACCATGCATAATAACAAACATTCATATCTATAATTCTTGAAAGCAACAAGTAAATATAGCCAACCGTTCTTCTTTTGCCAAGATTTTTAGTTGTAGCTAATAGTCTCGGATTAAGCCATATAAATAGATACATCCTCTCACTACTTCTCACTCATCAAAAACCAATATTTCTTCTTCCAATCCATCAAATTTTGTTCTATCAGTTCCCTATGGATCCCTTTTGGAGTATTGATCATAAAGAAGATGAAGATTATTATGATTACGAGGAGTATATGATAGAAGCAATGGCCCTACATAGACAACACCATGCAGCAGAGGGAGAATCTGCTTCACGTAGTCGTAATTCTCAACCTCGTATGTTCATCCGACGTGAACCATTGGAAGGTCATGAATGCCTTTGGAATGATTACTTTGCTGAGCTGTCAATATATCCGCCAAACATTTTTAGGAAGAGGTTTTGAATGCGTTGTAATATTTTTTTATGCATACATTCTGCAGTTGAAGCTCATGATGATTATTTTATCCAAAAAAGAGACGCCTGTGGGAGAATTGGATTGTCTTCTCTTGAAAATATGACTGCAGCAATTAGGATGCTCGCATATGGGATAATAACAGATCTTATGGACGAGTATGTAAGAATTAGAGAAAGCACTACACGGTTGAGTATGAAGAAATTTTTAAAAGCGATCGTGTCAATTTTTGGGGGTGAGTACTTGATGTCTTCAACTAGTAGTGATATAGCGAGGTTACTACTTACTAGAAGTCGGACAAAGGCGTGGGTTTCAAGGAATGTTGGATAGTATTGATTGCAATTTGCATGCACTGGAAATGGAAGAACTATCCTAATGCTTGGAAAGATATGTACTTTGGTCACGTAAATGAACTAACTATTATTTTAGAGGCTGTTGCGTCTTACGATCTTTGGATATGGCATACTTATTTTGGTTTGCCTGGATCTCATAACGACATCAACGTACTTGATTGATCTTCTGTTTTTGTTGCGTTGGGCGAAGGTCGTGTTCTTCTATGCAACTACACAATCAATGGTCATGTATACACAATGAGATAGTATCTTGCACAATATGATCGTTGAAGATGAGCGTCATTTATATCAGGGGCTGACCAGTTCATTTATGAACCCAACGATGATACTCCATATGAGCCAATTTCACACGATAATGTACCTGAATTCATAGAGTTCATTGCGCAACATCATCGTATTAGAGATAGAGGCATTCATTCTCAACTCTAAGTCGACCTTATCGAGCATTTATGGAATATGCATGGCCACTCAAAATTTATGAGCTAGAATGTGGAAAGACTTGTGGTTAATTTGTAGTAATCATCAAAATGCACCTCATATTAAGGAAGTTCTATTATTTAAGATTTTCCTTTTTATTTTTTTAATGGACATTATTTTCTCAAACCTAAGATGACTATTGAAAATCTTTCATTGTTGTTGTTTATGATAAACTCAAATGTTAAAGCTTTGAAATCCAACTACCAAAGAGAATTGTCCCATCGTTCTCATCTGTCTCTTCCTTGCTTTTGTAGTTTGATTCACATTTATTTTCTTTAAACTTAGGGCCACCAGTTTATGCAGAAAGACCAATTGATCATATCTCTTATAGCTAATATCATCTGGAGTAGAGGACACAAATGGCTAATACAAGAAACATCTCTATGTAGATTTCTTTAATAATAAAAAGGGAAGAGACATGAGAATGAGGGGAAACCTTTGTGGGAAATTTCTGGGTCTATTGATGGGAATGGAAGGCCAAGATGTCTTTAATAATAACATCTCTATGTAGAGGCAAAAGAGGCATTGAAACTTTTAGGGAAAAAGAAACATGAATTTTGAATTTGGCTTCTGTGGCTATGCAGCGGTAGAGATTTGGTTTGACATTGGTATAATTCCTCCTAGAATATCATAGAAAGTTGTTGGAACATTCTAATGCAACCTTAGTGTTAACTTTGGACTCCACATTCAGGTATTCCTGCTAATCAATCCTCATAGTTCACAACAATCTCAAGAATTAGTTTAGATTAATCTAACTCAACAACAAGCTGCTATCATCACACAAAATGCACATTTAGATTAATCTTTCACAACAAGCTCCAAGTTAAAAATGCACATTCAAATTAATCTAACTCAAGTTGCTGCCATCACACAAAATAAATAACAAACAGCTAAATATATCCAACATCAAGTCACAATTTAGATTACTATTGTGAAGTTCCCCTTCCAAAACCAAGTCACATTTCAGATTACATCAAGTCACAATTAAGATCAAGTGTGAAGTTCCTCTTCCAAAATCAAGTCACAATTCAGATTACAATCAGCCCACAAAAATTTAACCCTTCCAAAATCACATCACACTTCCGAAATAAAATCATCCATTAAAATTTTTTTTTAGATCTTTTAGTGGTTTCCTAGCCACATGTTTATCCAAAACATGTGGCTGGGCAGCCACTAAAAGATGGAAATCCAAAATCATAGCCAACAGTTACACACTTCCATGAGGTGTGGATGTAGATTTGTTGAATATACCTTCGGAATTATTCAAAGAGTCCTCATAAATTTCCCTTTGAATATTAAGGAAGTAAGCTTACTGCATGGCACTCATGCAAGAAAGATCTTTGCTCATGATCTCCACCTCGAACTTTCTCTTATCAAGTTCCAGTTGTGCACCTCTATCTTCATCTGCTTTTGTCACCCATGCTCTCCTCTCTGCCATGAACAACCTTCTATCCTCGGTCATTTCTTCTAATGCCATGTTGAACTCAGCATCACATGATTCCTAGGCCTTTCGCTTCCTCAATTTATCTTTCTCAGCTTTTTTACCTAGAGGCCTCTCAACGTTCTCCTCCACAACGTTGTCGGCAACTTCACTTGACTGCTCATTGGCTGGACGTTTATTGTGTGACCTTCTCCTCGTATTTAGTGAAATCATGTGTTGCTGCCATTTGGGTTGGCGTCTCAAAAGACACCAACAATGCTCCAGTGTGAAGTTTCCTTTCTCCATCTCTTTTTACATTATTTGTGCCTTTTCAATCTGAAAAAGTGAATGAATATTGTCAGAAAATAAATCTTAGATAAATAAATGCATTATTAAAGGAAAATGGTACATACCTTGTCTTACTCAGTCGCACCACTAGGGTGAAATGATTCTACCTATGCTAGAAATGCACATAACTTGTTTGTGCATTTTTGGATCATGGACCAACGATTAATCAATGACCTTATCGAACAGTTCACATTATTTGGTTTTTTATACTCGTGATAAAAATGAAAAATTATGTCTCACATTTGAGTGGATTTTTTATCAATACCCTGTATAGCATTAATGCTAATGTTGAGCCAACTGGAGACAAGTAAGTTATTCTCCTCTACAGTGAAAGATGCACCTCTTGAACTTTTTTTACCGAAGGCCTTTTTTCACCATGAAGGGGAGTTGTTTGGACCACAACATTAGAATATTGCGTGTATGTTGGAGTGCTATTACAACCTTCTCCTCTACTTTGTAAGAAAGTGGTGAGGAAGGGTGTTAATCCTTTAAGAATCGTAATGTTTAAGTTGTCAAATAAGACAACACATACAAGGAAGTACAAGAAAATAGATATAAGGTAGGACATTTTAAAAAAATATCAACCCTTACTGATGTTGCTTCCCCAAAATTTATTTAGATTAAACTGTTTGCACATGAACAGAACTATGAAAAATGCATGCACGGTGAACCTTTGCATGCATTGAAAATCCAAGGACATAGTGGAATAGCAGGTACATATGCAAAACCAACTTACAAAAAACCAATTTGCTTATGCAAAACCAACTTACATTTCTGTCCTAATATAATGAAAGCTAAAATACATATGCAGTAGATTTTCCAATCATAGGTACATATGGAAAATGGAGCAGATACATGCGAAACCAACTTACAAAAAATCAATAGGTACATTTTCCAATCGCAGGTACATATGCAAGCTAAATTACAGCAGGTAGTATTGTATAATACAAAACCAAGTTACAAAACCAACTAGTAGAATACCAACTCCACATAAAGTATAATATAATAACATTCAAGAGCAGACCAAGTACATTTATGTCCTAATTACTTTCTGAAATATGAAGTAACAAAAAAAAAAAAAACCTCCACTTGGGTTTTGACCAAGTAACAAAAAAAAAACCTCCACTTGGGTTGATAAAGTTCCAGTCAGGTCAACTTGTTTTATTAGTTATTGTTTGTGACCAGAAGTGAATGAATAGAAAATATATAATCAGGTGAACTGGATGAAGATGACTGAATAGACTAAAGAATTCTAGAAGCAGAAAGTAAAAGGATCTCAAATGAAAAGCTAAACTAGTTTGTCCTAACTACTTGAATAAGTATAATTTTTTTATGAGTAAAAATAACGTTATTAATATGAATGAAATAGGCATTGCTCAAGTACACAGAAATTAAAAATAAGTATAAATGACAAAGCATTCAAAACATAAAACAATAACTGGGTTACTCATAGAACAATAAAATAACTTTCTTTCTTTTTTATCTGTCAAGCAATGATATTAATTACTTTGAAAGAGTTAATTTATTAGTGCTAACTCACTCTTCCACATGACAAGCATCTCTAATGAATTTCCCAACTCATCACAAATACAGACTCATGCTTGTGCACAAATAACAACTTGATGTACTTAGTTCTACCATTCAAAAGAATATATATACTCATAGTCTTCTGGTTCAGTCCACAAATAAACTCAATTGCTTTTGTCACTTCTGAATAGAGTAAAAAGAGACATAAATTTAGACAATAAATATTTAGAATGTCATGACCATTAGGCTCAAGAAGAGGTTGTTAAGTACTAACAAATCAAGTTTTCTTCAAAAGATTATGACAACTTGGGCAGTATCAATTTGAACTCATAGTCCTCAATCCAAACATGATCACACACCCTCATTCTTATAATGATTGAAAAAGATAAAAAAAAAAAAAAAATAGAGACGGTCAAGAACTCAAAGGAATTTAGTTAAAACAATCCACCCCAGTTAGTGTCAGTAATCTTTTTTTTTTTTGTAAGGAAAATTAACTGTTACCAAATGAGATCAGATAAAAAGTTCAAAAAAATCAAATAATGGTAGTCAACTAACATTAAGCATTCTAAATAATTCACTTGGCACAAAAGTGCAGTTATTGACATTCATGGAACCAAATAACTCATACTTTACTACCCATACATAAATTAGTGTATATGTGTGAACTCTTTGTTTCAAACAACTCAATATAAATATTTTGCCCGTGAAGAAAATATGGGTAGATTGAAAAAAAGGATTGAAAAAACAACTCTTTGTTTCAAACAACTTAAGGATTGAAATACATACATGGAGTCCAAAATTTCTTCATGGGCAAAAATGCATACATAAGCATACAAATGTAGTGCAAAATTTCTCATACATGCATATATGATGAATATATAAAGATGAGGAGAAAGTGAACTCACGAAGATAGAGAACGTTTGGAGTGGAGAATTGAAGAAGAGAAGGGAGAGGTAATGGTGCGCCTATGGAGGTGATAGAGATCCTCTTTCACCTGAAACACCCTGTAGAAACTTGAACTTTAGTGGAGGTTTAATTTCAGATGGACGAAGATGATTCCGTGACTCACGGAAAAGGGAATGGATAGCTTGGTAAAAAAAAGGAGAGGAAATGGAGGGAAGAAATGGATAGGAAGAAAGGGAGAGGAAGAAAGGGAATCACAGAATCGGGAAGAAAGGGAGAGGAAGAGAAAGGGGATTTTAGGGTGTTGGGAGAGGAACAAATGCAAAGGAAGAGAAATGAGAGAAAGCAACGACATCATGGGCGAAAAATACATATTTTTGCTAATAAAATAATACCGATAACCATGAACAATAGGCCTTCAAATTTGAAGATGAATTGGAATGTTTTGTAGCTCAAAATTAAAGATTTGAATATATGGTAAATCCAATGCAATGATTTTAAAGTCAAGTTCATCAAATTTTGAAGATTGGACTCATTTGATGAGTCCAATGCCGATGCATTAACATTGGATTCATCAAATTTATCTTCAAAATTTAATGAAAAGTACATGTTTTTCATAAATCTAAAACATCTCTATCCATAACCCCACATTAAATTAGCTATTGGATTTATCAAAATAATAATATAATAGAATTTTTTTAATAATAATTTTTTTTAATTTTTTCTTTCATATTTTGTTAATTTTTTCTTTCATATCTAAGTTCAGATTTCCATCTTCCAAAAAATATTTTCATCTTGGCATCTTGCAAGTGGATGAACGATAAAGAAGAAAACATAACAGCCACTTGACCCAAATTCAAAAGAATTTACCATAGTCGAACCTATATGCTTCCAACTGTACAGTTTATTTTGGAGAAAATATGTACCAAATGAACCAAACAAGGCAGGATCCTGCCATTAATCTTAAAATAATGCCGATAGCCAATGAACAGGAAGTCTTCAAATTTGAAGATGAAGAAAAATATACTGTAGCTAAAAGCTTGACATTTGAGCATATGGTAAATCTAATGCCAGGATTTTAAAGTTAAAATCATCAAATTTTAAAGATTGGACTCATTTGATGAGTCCAATGCCAGTGCAGTTGGGATTCAGATAAGGTTAATGCTATTTCATTGCTTTTCCGAGGATGAGTACCTCAAAATCCAGGAAAGTTGAATAGAGAAAAGCCAGCCGCTACCTCTTCCTCTTACCTATAAGCTTCAGCCTTCAGCAATTATTGCGCCAAAGAAGCATGTTAAACCAAGAAAGGCATATATTATTAGTAATTTAAGTATAGGCATTTTTCTTTCTTTTTTTCATCAATATTATTTTTTCTTTGCTGACTATGTTGCTTTCCTTTCACAATTTCTATCCGGATGTTCTCTGTTGCACATTTCTTCTTCCTAAATATGTGTTACCTTTTGTATACCCCTTGTATACTTGGGCTATGCATATTATTATTAATACAATCGTTTACTTATAAAAAAAATTGTTCTCCGTTGCACTGGGCATCTCAGGAAGGCAGACATTAGAATTGTTATTGATCTCTTTCTGATTTTACTTCTTTGGGGAGGGGTCTATAATCTATAGAATTATTTGATATGCCTGGTTAGGCCTTTCCCCATTAAACAAACGCATCGACCAAGTGGCTTACATTCATAATTCATTCATGTAAATGAATAATACATGAGCCAGATCTTATTTTGGCGTTGGCTCTCAGTTGCTTTCTATCTCTCAATTCTCTATCTCTGACTTCGGCCTCCGAATGTAGTAACTAACAGTTTTTTCTTTCCAAGTGTCCTTGTCAAGAAACATCTCAAAGAAGCTTACTTCCCCATTTGCTTTTACAGTTAATGCAGCAGTGCTCCTGGTGCCATAAGGTCCCTGTACGTGAATCAGAAGATAGATGGATGAGCACAACTCAGAAATTTCTATGGTTGCAGGTAGTGTATATATAGTTTATAGGTATATTTACCAGTGGGGTGTTGACTTCAACGAATATGGAGCTCAAGTTGAGCTCCCAGTCGAGGGAACAAATATGAGGTAATTTGCTTTCATCTGCTTTAACTGTGTCTCTCATTAGCATCTTAAGCATATCTTTCACAGGTACCTCTCCCTTACCATATTTACACAACTGTTCCTTAAAACTCAGCCCTAAGCGCTGAGCCTGCATAAATGAATAAGTAGTGATTTTACATGTATCATAAGAGAGGTCCGCAGTGTTAATCCTGAAACATAATTCAAATCTCATCTTCAAATTATTCATGAGAAAGCAAGAGTCCGAGGTATGTTGGGAAGAACCCTGAATATGTTGCTCTAATTTGTGGTCATTTTCTGCATATGACTTGTGTTTGAGTTGGCTATTTTGTAGATACCCAATTTGAATGTTACCATTGAACTCTTTTTCTTCTAGTCTTGTCCATCCTATAAAAACAACTTCAATTCTTACCAGCCAACTCTGCAGTGTTGTGTCTCTCTCTTCATTATGTCAAGTCTAGTTCCAATTTCGAGCAGAGTGCAAATTCTCACCTTATGCCATGGGGAGTCAAGCTTTGCATTCGAAAGAACATGAATGCCTGGTGAAACCTCTTGAACAGCAATGGGTTCTCCTTTTGGCCTGTTGGAGACATAAACCATGGATTTGGAAGAGATATCAGCCACAATAAGGTTAAACCCGTTATACTGATGGGCCTTTGTAATCAGATCCTCTGCAAACCCCTTTGGAGTCTTTGTGCTCTGCATTCATTCCATGCAAAAGAAAACAATAACAATAGTAAAAGAAAGTGAATCAATTTTAGCATTATATTTAAGTTAGACTAAATGAAAATGGGCAATAATTAGATTTATTGGGATATATGTCGTTGATTCTGTTATTCAAAATAAAATTACGCACCTCTAAGAAAAGCACAGGCAGGTCTCCGCGAGTCTTTGCCTCAGGGAGATTATGAAGCTCCAGCACGTTTGTTAGAAAAGCCACCCTCCCTCCTCTTGAACAAGCCAACCATGTCCCTCCTGCAACCTCATCTCTCCCTCCTAGTATATCACCACCTTCCCACCAAGCCACTTGCTTTGTAGGCCTACATGCACACACAAAAACAACAATCCAATTATGTTAATCCCCGCAATTCAAACCAAAAACAGAGAAAATCAAGAAGACTAATCAGTATTAGCTTTGCCTGTTGTGGTATTCATCTCTGTTCTGCAAGAGAAGAAAAGGGAAGAGCGGGTGGACTTGCCAAGCAAACGCAGCTATACACATTGTTCTGATCTCGGAAACAAACTCAACTATTCTGCAATTTGACAGATTGAAAAGCTTGGCTAGAGCCTTTAGTCACTGCTGAACACGAAATATTCACTTGCTTTTGCATGTGTATTTTTTGCTGATCCCTTGTTTCTTACTTTATAGGCTACTTTAAACTGGCTGCTGTAGGCTGCTGCATGCATGCCTGCATCTATTACAATGTGCTGTGATGTTACTTTTTTGAGGTATTTTACATAAATACTCCTCCTTTTGAAACGTATCGTAAAATGTTGTGAAAAGTATTGTGTGTTTGTCTTTTTCCTTTCGGATAAGTATCCAAAAAGGACAAAAAGTATTCTTAATCTCAATTTGGCAACTCCAACTACTATAATAGTACTTTGGATGCCGATGTGAATGTCTTAATCCCAAACCAGCGACATCGCGGCGAGTTAATTTCAAGGAGGCCAGTGACCGGCTGGGTAGGCACGGTGGAAACTGAGGCCCGGCCAGGCATTTACTTATGCGAGATTTTGTTACAACTGCCCAAACAAGGAAAACATGTACTTGTTGGTACTTAAGATGAGAGTTATATATAACTACCATTGCACCCTCAATAATTCATATATAATTCATTTTGTCTCGTAAAAACTTGAAAGATGTTTAATCCGCCTAATTATGATTTCATTTGTGCTTGAAACTTTCTATGGTTAATTTTATTTGATCCACTCTGTTTGCATGTTGTCCAATCAAATTCTCGTGTAGTAAAACACTTTACGAAACTTACCTTGGACACATTTGAACCATAAACAAGGTAGCTTTCAGTTATCTTATGCTTCTTCTTGTATGTTAGCCAAGTACTCCAATTTGAAAGGTTTTTTTGTATTGAGTAATACTAGATAATGTTTTAGGGTGTGTAAGTCATGCCACACCTACTTTGAAAAAACTTAAGAGTTTATCATTAAAAAAATGATAAAAAGAGGTGCAGGACTTGCACACTTTAGGATTGCGAATTTCATTTCAATTTTTTATTTTTACTTTTGGTAGACCTTAAGCTATTTAGATAAAATATATCTCAACTCGATTATTAAATAGTTTCAAATACAAATACATGGTACTCTCAATATATCTATCATGGGATGTCGTGTCATAAAAATGAATACTTATACAAGAAATGCTATTGGGACTGATGGTTAACTGATGCAGTGCATTTTTATTTTATTTTTCTTTCAAATATTTTTTAAATATTTTTAAATACTTTTTTTTTATAAAAAAATATATAAATTAAATAATATTCACTTTCTTAATCATTAAGTAAAAAATTAAAAAAAAATATCGGTCAAAGTATTGGTAAATTATCGGTTCAATAAGCATTTCTTATATAGAGTTGGGCTATTTTGCTGTCCAGAGTAGCCCACTCTATTTGACCGTTTGTGATTTTTCATCTTTTTTAATTTTTTTAATTTTTTTATTCATATTTTTTAATAAATTTAAATATTTTTTAAAAATAAAAATATACATTAATACAATTAAAATCACTTCATATCACTAAGTAAAAAAAAAAAAATCACCAAACGGTACATTTGAATGGTATGTTTGGAGCGATATAGCAGTCTTTATATATATATATAAATAATATATATATATATATATTATTTAAAGAAAATAAAAATTGATAGTAGAATTACTTGTTATCTGTTTAAAATGTAGGACGGATATTTGACTTTGCAGGTCGGCTACCTGTACTGCCTGCTCCATGTTGGCGCCACCTATACTATGTAAGGCTTGGCACTAGGAATATGATCTGGGCAGCTAGATCCGTATCATGGTTTTGAAAGGTGGGCGGATACGGTAGAACCAGTCAAAACCCAAGCGGCTAACAGGTATTTTTATCTTCAACCATTCAAGTTCATATCTAGTGGCAACTATATTACGATATTTAGGTTCGAGAAATACTTCAATTGCAAAGTAATTTTATAAAAATAAATTTATAAATTGATATAATTTGATGTAGTATATTAGATTGTAAATTTATTTTTATTATAAAATAGATATAATGTATTATATAAAAACACATCAGTTTATAAGTTATTTTTATACAATAAATATGGCATATCTCTTTAGATTTTGCACAAGAGCAGGCTACAATGACTTGCTTCTTGGTATGCCAAAAGATAAGATTGGCACCTAGTTTGACAAAGTAGCGAGTGGTCAAGCAATGGGTAATGAGAGTTCGAGCTACATGTAGATTTATGAATAACACGTTGGTGTAGAAAGATAGATGCACCAATGAAGGACCCCAAATAGCAGCATTTTATAGTGTGGGCTAACAAGGCTAACAATCACATTAAATTTAACTTCTCACAAAATCAAACACAATAGAAAGTTTAAGTCCAATACCAAAGTTTACTAAAATCTCTTAAATTTTTTTTTCCAACCTATACATAATTCTAACAACCCATCCTCAACACAATTCACAACATTATCACATTAAGTTTAACTTCTCATAAAACCAAACAACATACATCAAATTTAACTTCACACAAAACCAAAAACCAATCACATCTAACGCATCGTCATCGACACATTAAATTCACAAGATTCTCACCATACAAACCAAACACAAATTTATTCTTGATAACCCTATACATGTTTCTAACACACTTAGACAACACATTCACAACATAATAACCATTGAAGCCAACTCAATAAATATACAATAAATTTGAAATAATTTGTTTAGAAATATACCTAGCTAAGCAAACTTTTCCTCTAAATGCCCGTTCAACAAGCTCCAACAAACAATCATTCAAAATTAACATAAAGGAACTAGTACACCATAAAATCCTTTAATAGTAAAAAGCCATGAATTGAAGAAACAATCCTCACCCATGGCCTTCTTCTTCCTCCTCTCTCTCTCTCTCTCTCTCTCTCTCTCTCTCTCTCTCTCTAATGTAGGGGTGACAATTCGTGTTTGCAGGTCGTGTTCGTGTTCGTGTCATGTCAAGTCATGGATATTCGATTATATGGCTTAATCCGAATCCGACCCGTTAAGCTAAATGTGTCAGATCTTCAATTCCTAACACGATTCATTTAAATAACTGGTTGTGTCGAGTCACTCGTTTCAACCCATTTAATAATTAATTAGAAATGAATCAACACAACATGACTGATTTCAACCCGTTTCATGTAAATGAGTTGAACTAATCCGTATAACCCATTTGACCTGATTAATATAATTTTACATAAAAGTTAAAATCTATATTTATTAGTAGCCACAATATCTAAAAAAATAATTAGACTACCCACTGACAAAAAATATAGAAATTTTTTAGATTTTAACTTATAATAAAATCAATATTACAATCTTGATATTAACAAATATGAGTATAGGTTCAGAATTACAATCCCAACATCACACAAAACTTGAGCGAACAATCTGTCTGATCTTCACTTGAGCCAACAGTCGAGCGAACCTCGAGCGAACTCACAAGTTGAGCTTCCCTCGAGTATCGAGTCGAGCGATAGTCGAGTAAACTTTCTGTATGCACCTTTCTACTCACAAATGAGACTTCACATGCAACCCAACAATCTCCCCCCACTTGGAGACTGGTTCTCCACATGCCAGCCACCGTTTCCAGCATAAGCCCTATCACTTCTGCAACTCACAACTTTTGTCTTCATGCCAGAAGTCGCACTGAAGTCAAGCCAGACTTCAGTCTCTCATGTGCATCGCCCTCAGTCAGCACATCCATTGGACGACTCACAACTACCACTATACTAGAAATATCCAGTCTTGAATTGACCATGGCAACTTTAGCCAACTTCCACTTGCTAGATCTCCCATCTTGCAAGATTTTCTTGTTCCTTCGTGGCTCACCACTTTCTATCAACAAGATATACTTCAAGGTAGGTGTCCACCGTGGAGGTCTGGTCATCTTGGCAACCCTGTGAACATCAATTGCAGGTGTAGACGTCCTAGGAACACTAGGCGCTCTGCTCCCATGTCTCACACCTTTGCTTCGCACCGTGATCTAGGGAGATTTCCCCAAGCTTACATGAGGAACAACAAAACTTACTCCCTTTGCTTCCCCATCTGATTTGCGCAACCAAACCTGCTTTTTTGCACTCCTATATTTTCCTGCACATCACTAGACCCTGATGTCAAATAAAAAGTATTAGATCTCTTACCACTCTCTAGTACCATTGCACCCTCTGTGACTTTCCACACTTCTTCAGAAACACTATTCTATGACCATTGTCATCTAGTTGTCCCAAAAAGAGTAGGCCTTTCTTCAAATTTGGAACGTACCTAACTTGTTGTAAAGTCCATACGCTCCTGTTCAAAAGTGCAATGTGCACATCACTCACTCTCACTACATCTAATGCCTCTCTATCAGCTGTGTACATCTAAATCACCAACAATATAGTTCTGCATGAATTAGAGTATCCTATATTTCTTCAACCACCATGTTCACAACGTCATCCCTAGTACTTTCTTGATTTTGACAATCTCTCTTGATGTGACTTGACTTGCCACAACTCCAGCAAGTGATCTATTGTCATGATCTCATCCTGCTCTTGCTCCTGTCCCTGTTCTTGGACCTAATAGGTCCTCGACCTCGATCATCAATGCCGAATCGGTACCAGAAAACTCCTTAGAGTCCTGCATACCTCCTTAGTAAGAATCATGTCACGTATGTTATCATAACTCAATTTCATCTTGCCAACTGAGTTACTTACCGCCATTGTCATGGACTTCAACTATTTGGCAATGATGCTGAGAGAATCAACGCTCTGGTCTCATCATCAAACTCAATCTCAACCAACGACAATTGATTTGTGATAGTGTTGAATTCATTCAAGTGTCTAGCTACAGGCGTACCTTTTGACATCTTTAGATTGAATAGCTTTTTCATCAGATGCACATTGTTATTTGCAAATGACTTTTCATACATACCAGACCAAACCGCCATGAGATCTGTCATGGTTCTCTCCTTGACAACATTGTGCGCAACTGATCTGGACATCATCAGTCGAATAACTACCAAAAGTTATCAATCTAACAAGTTCTAATCAGCATCACTCATCCTCTTTGGCTTCTTCCCCAATAATGGAAGATGGAATCTCTACCCATAAAGGTAGTCCTCTATCTACATCCCCTAGTACCCAAAGTCAGTGTTGTGAAACTTCTCAATCCCAAGTGCTTTCACTTTGTCTACAACCATCGTTCTCCCTCAGACCTAAAGCTTGGCACAACATAACTGAGTATCATTATCACATTAGAACATATGTCATGTTTAACTCTCGTGGTAGGATTGTGCTATCCTCGGTGGCCAAACTGGACAGAGATAAAAGTGAATCTTTTCCTTATTATTCTCGAAACCTCTAGTGTGCACACAAGAAAGACCACGTAAAAATCACTTTATTTTCAAAGTGGGTGCACTCAAAGATAGAGAAATTGGTACCAATCCAAACAAAGGTCACGGTTTTACACCCGTGGTAAGATCAGAGCAAAGCCAAATATAGAATCAGAATGTCATGCCAAAGGTTTTCAGATATCACATCTTATCAAAATAGAGTACAGAAATAACAGATTCAAATTATCTTCATATAATCAAGCATAAATTTTTATATTCACTCTTTTTGCCAATTCAGAAATAGAATGCCAAAAATAATCTTATGTCTACACTAGTCATGACAAAAATATTTTTTTTCTTTTATAAAGATTTCTTGAGTAATGCCTAACAAATTACTGAGATTATTTCAAATTTCTTTTCATAACAAAACATGCATATTTTTTCAAAATCAACATCAGTTCATTTCTTTTATGCAAAATCCAGTATAGGAATCCCGCTTACTTGAACTTTCTATCTTCTCTAAATTTTCCTACAACCATGCTAAACATCTATTAACCGTCACCTATAAAATAGACACGTAACTTACTTAATCCTTAACTAGACACGTATTTTGATATTAAAGCCTAAAATACTAGAGTAACCTATTTTTTTTTTTCTACAAATGCAAGATTCATGTATCTTTGATCATCACTTCCTAAATTAATCTATATTCACTTAATATAAGTACTAGCAAAATTTTCGTTTAATAAAATAGACTTAATCAAATTTAAGGTGTTCAAAATAAAACTATACACTTACTATTACTTCTGAAACTAAATTTATTGAAAATAATTTAATAAATTTTTAATAAATTATTGTATTTAAAAAAAAAAACCCACACAAAGTGAGTTTAATATATAAAGAACAATCATGGCCAACGTAGAACCAGCCTAATGACAAGGGTATTCTAGGAATTAACCAAAACATGTTAGGGCTCTTTGGGAAGGGCTGCAATTTAAAAATAAAACTTCTGAAACTACAAACTCCAGATCAACCTGAGCCATAAAGAGGAGAGTTCCATTTCGAGAGAGAAGGAGGTGTGCGGCAGAGCAGGGTCTAGGCAGCAGTTGAAGGTGGTCAGTGTAGTGGCACATCACTGAGAGAGAGAAAGTGATGAGAGAGAGAGTGGCATTATCCTAGTGGTGCATGGACTACACTATGGATGGGGAGTAATGTCTCATGGTGGGTGCAACCACTAAGTGGCTGGTGTAGCTGTCGCATCGTGGCTCTGGGTGACTAAGAGTCATGATTGAATGGGATGCTAGCCTTGCTGTTGTAGGCTGAAGGTAGCCGTGGCATTGTGGTGGAGGAACTGAAGTCATGGGAATTTCTAGTCGGCAATTTTTGTGCTTCTTGGTGCACGGTGGTGTCCAAAAGTGCTCTATTTTTGGGTGCTTGAAACATGGGCATTTTTGTTCTGTTCACGGTGGTTGTGGCTTGGTTTAGCATGAAAGAGCATGAAGTCGTGTTCTTCCAGCGAGGAACACTGTGACTAGTGGTCTGTGGGGTTTGGTTTCGCGGCTAGCGGGGAAACGATGCTCAGTTGAGTTCTTGGTCTCTTTGATGGGTTGCACGTCGATAACAACTGGCTCATGGTGCACGTGTGGTTTGCTACTGTATGGTGGCTCTCAGTTGGATGTGAGCCTTCTGAGGTGCACTTTCCTAGCGGTGCCGTGGAGTAGTCGGTTGTCTAATGGTGTAGTGGCGTGGTTCTGCTTGGAATGATATGTTGTTTCGTGCTATAGGGGGTTGAGGGAAGACTGTGAATGCAAATTCGTGAGATTGTGGGTCTTCATAGTGGAAGAATCCATTGTGCGTGAAGTGTGATCCAAGTGTATGGTTATATAAAGCCCTAATGAAGAGTAGGGAGAGATCAACGTGCATGGAGTTATGCACATGTCTAAGGCAGTGCTTGTGGGCTTTGGGTCCATTTCGAAACATTTGGACCTACATCTTGGTGGTGTATGAACTTAATAAAATAGGTTTGGTCAGTTAAAGCAGTCCAAATAATCTCTTTGACTTATTGATATTTTTTTTTCATAGGTCGAGTATATAATAAATACTAATGGGCTTCGACTCAAATTCTAAAATAGCCAAACTCGTTACATAAAATTTTCGAGCCAACTACCAAATAAATAGATTCCACTTGGTCCATAAAAAAAAAAAAAAAACTGGATTTAACCAATTATCAAGCCCAATAAAAAAATCCATCTATTCAAAATTACTCATTAAATCTCAAATGGGCTTTCCATAAATATTAATCTCAATAAATTAATAGTTCGCGAGCTTGGACTTAGGTTCGAGTGTTACAATATAGCTCTGCATGATCTCTCAATATGAGGTGCTATGGAATGAAACCCCTAAATCCAACACCCAATCGTCAACTGGACTGTGCACTGTAAGAATTAGAGCGTCCTGTATTTCTTCAGCCACCGTTTTCATAGCGTCATCCCAGTACTTACCTAATTTCGACAGTTTCTCTTGATGTGTCTTGGCTTAGCTTGCCATAACTCTTGCAAGTAATCTGTTGCCTAGATCTCGTTTTGCTCATGCCCTTGTTCTTGGGCCTAACAGGTCCCCGACCTCGATCATAAACACACGAGGCTGAACCGGTACTAGAAAACTCCCCAGAGTCCTTTTTGCATACCTCCTCAGCAAGAATCATGTCACGTATGTCATCATAACTCTATTTCATCTTATTGACTGAGTTACTCACTATCATTCTCATGGCCTCCCAACTATTTGGTAACGATGGTAACAAACTCAATGCCTCTGATCTCATCATCAAACTTAATTTCAACCGACGACAATTGATTACTGATAGTGTTCAATTCATTCAAGTGTTGGGCTACAAGCGTACCTTCTACCATCTTTAGATTGAACATCGTTTTCATCAGATGCATTTTGTTATTTACAGAAAGCTTTTCATACATACCAGACCAAGCTGTCATGAAATCTGTTGTAGTACTCTCCTTGACAACGTTGTGTGCAACTGATCTGGACATCGCCAGCCGAATAACCATTAGAACTTGTCAATCTAACAGGTTCTAATCAGCATCGTCCACGCTCTCCGACTTGTTCCCCAACAGTGGAAGATGGAGTCTCTTTCCATAAAGGTAGTCCTCTATCTGCATCCTCCAGTACCCGAAGTCAGTGCCATCAAACTTATCGATTCCAGGTGCTTTTACTTTGTCTCCAGCCATCGTTCTCCCTTAGACTCGAACCTTGGCTATCTGATAACAATTGTTGTGAATCTAACGATGACAATCAAAATAAAAGCAAACAATCAATCACATGACACAAATTTACGTGATTCGGCAACGTGTTTACATCGATAGAGTTGCAAAGTATTTTATTCCAGAGAAGATTACAATCACATACATTGAATTACAAGAGTACCACTCTACTCACACAATCTTAATTCTCACTCTCTAAGACTTTTTTACTCTCAATATGCTCTCACACCTTTGTCTCTTTTATTTACTCTGATTTACTGAACATACTCACAAAAAAATAAACATTACATATATATAGTGAAAACGGCGTTGGAAACCCTAAACGAAAAAACCAGTTTCTTCGCTCGAGCAGGTGTCAAGAGCGCCTTGAGTGAATATGTTAGGGTCTTTGGTCTAGTCTCTAAACACTATGTTGTCCTCGCCTTGGTTCTCCTTGTGATGACCGATTGCCTTAGCCCTCTTGCTTTGTCTTTGATCAATAATGACAGTGATGGGTCCTTAGCTTAATGGAGGTTTGGTGTTTAGTGATTGTATGGTGTATGATGATGATGAAAAGGGTGAATTAAGCGATGATCTCAAAGGCTTGAGATAGAGACACGACTAAGATGGGAGCTCTTAGGGTTGGCGCCACTTTTAGGGTTTGGATGATGAGTGAGGCTAGGGTTTGGATGGAAGAGGGTTTGCTAAATTGTGGGAGGCAATTTAGGATGTGTATTTCAAATATGGTAAGAAGGAATGGATTGATTGAGTGGTTGAGTAATTCTAGGATGATTCGTAGAATTAAGGGATTAAATATGGTAGGAATAACCAATCACCTAAGATCAAGGGATATAGATATGGAAGGGAATTAGGATTGCTAGAGTGTAGGAATCCTTATATGGTAAGTGAGGGAATTCAGCTAGGGCAATTGAAGAATGGAAGAAGGGCAATTTAGGGTATAGCCGAATATGGAAAGTATGGATGGCACTATGGCAGGCATATGGAGGTGTTTGGAAGGTGGGAATTATGCAAGAAAGTGTATGAACGCAATGGAAAATATATGAACACTCAAGAACTTTGAATGAACACAATGATAAGCAAATCAACTTCAATTCACAAGTTGCACAAAGTTGAAAAGAAACGTCGTATATTGGATAAAATGAATCATATATATTCACGAATTGCAAGGTGATTATCCTCTCCTTGGGATTCACAAATTTCACTCAAGTAGTCCAAGTGCATAAGCACCGAAAGTATGATCTCAAAAATAATGTAGTCGTCCTCTAGATAAATGGCATGCCTGCTGGGCCTTAGGGGTTGTCAAGGGCATGTCAGGGCTGGTGCCATGGCATGCCTGTTGGGTGCTAGGCTGCACGGTGGCAGGGCTATCAAGGGCGTGCCATGGCAGGGGCCAAGGCATGCCTGTAGGGCTGTCCTGGGCATGTCATGGTAGGGGTCATGGCATGCCCGTGGGGCTGCTGTGGTGCTTTCAAGGCATATCAACGACAGTGTCGAGGGGCTGTCAAGGCTTGTCAACAATAGTGTCAAGGCCTTGTCTCTGGGCTGTTGGGGCATGTCAGTAGCAGTGTCGAGGCATGGACCGTGGGGCTGTCCAAACTTGTCACTAACAACGTGAAGGCATCAACCATAGGCCCACTAGGCTTGTCATGCATGGTTGGCAGCTTGGCCATGGGCTACAAAACATAGGGTTTTGATAGAATAGCCAATCTAACATTGGCTCAAGCGGTCTATCGAGCAAACACTTGGGTTAGTGTTTCACTTAAGCTCAGCCTCACATGAACCTTGAGAGAATAATTTGTCTAATCTTCACTTGAGCCCCATGTCGAGCGAACTCAAGGGTTAAGCTTTACTTGAACGTCAGGTTGAACGACAGTCGAGCGAACTTTTTGTCTGCACCTATTCTACTCATAAGCTAGGCTCCACATACAACCCAACATAAATGAGGTGTTTTAAGAAAAAATAACAATGAATGATCAACTTAAGATCGATGATAGCCACTTGTGAGAAGTATAGGAGACATTTTGACTAGGTTAGCCAAGAAAATTTCATTTGCAAATTATTGTAGGAAAATACAATCAAAGACGCAAAGATAAATAAGATTGAGTGAATAATTGAATAGTAATTAAAATGGTGATTTGTTGTCAAGATTTGGTTTAGGTATGAGAATATATCAAAACTAAGTTATAAAAACGGGAGAAATGATAGTTGCAGTCGTGAATGCATAAGTACCGCGCAATAATTTTAAAAAAAATGAATAAATATGATACTCATAATTAATTTTTTAATTGTAGATCTCACTATTTTTTAAAACGATTACATCTAATATTACTCATAAAAACGGATGGACTTGAGAACTGAAAATTGAAACTTGTGCCACAATGCAAAGATGATGACATTTTCAATTTACATCCCGAAATTCCATTTCATCGAGAAGTTATAACAAAAGGAGAAATTCTATTTACAATATTAAATGAAAAAAATAACCATTTTAAAAAAGATATTATTATAAATTTAAAAAACTTAAAAAATAAACTTGACTACGCTTATACTTATATAGTCTCCAAACGAGAACCATACGTAACATTGCTCCAACACAAGTGCATCCTGCACAAAATACGTGTACCGGGTTCTTGAAACAAGCGTGTCTTCCAAAAAAGATCATGTGCAGCACGTGTTAACGGGAGTGCCATTGTTCTTTCATTAGACCAAATAAATAAATAAATAACTTTAATCTAAATGGATATATTTCTTAACAAGCAAATGGAAAAACAGTTCAAAGTTTAAGTAATGGATTTATACTTTTTTTTTTTAAAAAACACACATTTTTTTGTGAACAAATGGGTTATTGACAAGAGGGCTTTTCACCAGGAAATTGACCCAGAGGCAATTTCCCCAACGAATCTTCCAATTGGGCCGTATTGTACTGCCTCTGCACTTTCTTTCTTTTTTTTTTTTTTTTTTTTTCTTTTCTTTTTCTTTTTCTACTTTTGTCGGATTCCCGCAATTTACTAACATGGGGTTAGCCCTTTAGGTGATAAAAGTCCTTCCAAATCTCACATTCATGTCAATTTCTACCAATCCCCTTCAAGTTCATTTCGTGGGTAAAAAGATACTTCTACTGGACATCTGGTCAAAAATGCTCTCTCTCTCTCTCTCTCTCTCTCGCTCTCTTAACTACTTTTGTCCCCCTAAAACCTGTTGATTACACTAAGTTCAGGAGAAAATCCATTATATGTAAAAAATAAATAAATTTTTCAACACTTTATTGACCAAGTTCATAGCTTTGTTTTGTGTGTTTCTGTTGGGATTTGATCTCTTCATTCTCCATATACATTGTGCTTCATTAGTAGGCTCTTATTGTATTGGTAAAAAAAAAAAGGTGATTGCAAATGTTTTTAAATCCAAACAATCCTCCAAAAACCTTTTGTCTCAATGTTGGATCTAAATATTGGATTCATGTCTATGAAATTTCCCACCGAATTGAAGGCAATTTGGGTAGGAGTGTTAGGGGGTGCAAATCCCACCTCTAGGCTCTAGGGGGCAAGTGACTCCAAGCCTATGGTGAGTAGGGACCGCTCTCCTCTTGTAAATTTCTACTCGAATTACAGATAACTCAAGATAAATGCTTTTAGAAGAAAGTTATTTATAAATATGCAAGTTCAGTGTACTTTATTTGAAAAAAAAAACAAAGTCAATTATTAAAAAAATAATTTTTTTATATGTATCTTAAATTTACCTAATTTTTTAAAAAATAAATGAATATACAAGATTTTTATATATATTAAAATTATAAATATAATTTCATTGTAAATATATAAATATTGTGATAGAAGTAACCTGTGTTCTCTCTCTCCCATGGGCTATAGAATCCTTCCACACTCCACCAACAGAAGTCAAGATTTATTGATCTTTGAGTTTGATCTCCAAGAAAGAGAACAAGCAGCTAGGAGACATGAGTGCATGTAATCATGGTGTGAGTTTGACTTTTAACCCGGAGTCATGCCCCCGACATACTCGATTAAAGTGAAAGACATCTGTTTAATTTCTTGGGATACATCATGATGAGAAATTTCACTCGGCCTGGAGAAACTGTTAGGTTTGGGAGTATTTTTAAATATAAAATTTTTATCTTATTATTATAATTTTTTTAAATTTTTATATAAAATATAATAAATAATTTAATTTTTTTAAATCTCAATTTAACTTTTTAAAATTTTAAAATAATAATATTAAAAAATAATATTTTATTAAATTTTTAACTTTCATCTCAAATTAAAAATTCTCATCTTAACATCCAAACCTACAACACAAACTACAAAGGATTTGTAAAATGTTACCAAAATCCCGTTCAGAAAAAGAGTTAGGTATTAGGTAACTTCGTTTGTTGAGTTGTGAAAAACAAAATAAATAAAAAAAGTAAAAGGTTGGTGCGTGTATCATTATTTGTATTAAATTTATTAAAGATAAATGATATTTATAATATTAGAATGTGTAAGTTTCATTCATTCATTTTAAAAAAAAGATAAATTAAGAATTGAAATAAAAAAAAATTATTTTTTTATAGTAGATTTTTTTTTTAAAGGGAATGTACGAGATTTGCATATGTTAAAATTGTATTTAACATTACTCTTATAAGAATATAATTAAATAATTAAATTTATTTTTAAAATCACTACAAAAAAAGTGAGTATTTATGACTGATTATTTACGATAATAATGACTATTTACTACAGAAAAAAATTCATTTCATTTTTATAAAAAATATTTATTTTATAAAAAATAACTGATCACGAATAAACAATTTTCTTACTGTAAATAAATGTTTTATATCTCTACCGATCGATCAAGCTAGCCTGTTTTCAATTCCTATGCATGCCAATAAAAAAAGAAAAGAAAAGAGAGAGTTAAAAAAAAAAAACAGATATTATAGCTGAAAAGACTAAGCTACAGCAGACAAACAGAAAGAGTAGGTGTAATTAGTGAAGCACGTAATTAGTAAAGAATGATGATATTGGGAGCTATATCACATGGCTTTATATGATTATGTATGTGATATACATGTTGCTACGCTATTAACTCTCTCTCATTAGGGAGACAATCATCCTCTCCCTTTCTTTTTTTTCCTTTTTTGTTAGGACATTTATATCTCTTGTCCACATTGCAGGATCGAAATAACTTAATCTCAAATAGAGAGATCGACACGTTGTAAGATAAATGTTTATCTCTTTCCTACTTGACACTTTCAAATTCTTCCTAAAACTAATTACCCACAACGCTTAAGGCGACAGGTAACTAGGCATATACGCATGACAAACAAATTAAATAGATTGAACAACAACATAATTTTTGCTTTGCTTTGTGGTCCGCAATTACAATGAAAATAAAATTTCAAACCAAAAATACATATGAATTTGGTCAAAAGTATGACTTTGTTTGGTTACGCAATTCAGATGAGATAAGATGAGATGTTTTATTAAAAATTGAATAAAATATTATTATAATTTAATTTTTAATATTATTTTTATTTTGAGATTTGAAAAAGTTGAATTGTTTATTATATTTTGTGTAAGAGTTTGAAAATTTTGTAATGATTATATGAGATAAAATAAGATAGTTTGACTTTGTATAACCAAACCAATCCTAGCTTGTTATTCCTTGCACTTCTTAAATGGAAAATGCAAAACTACATATTCTCATCATAAATTAAGTTCTAAACTGTATTCTACCTACCATAACTGTAAGATTAATTACGATTTATATATAAAAAAAAAAAAAAAAAGAAGAAGGTAGATATAATATATAATGAATCCATGCATTCATTACAGATGCTGTATTATAGACCATACTTAGGGTTATTAAAGAACTGACCATGCTTTTAAACATGCTGATTAAAACCTCTAATATTGACCATGCCACCCAAAAAAATTAAATAAATAGAAATTTAAATGGAAATGAAAAATCATTCTGTCAGGACCTGAATTATACGGTTTCAAGTTCAATAATGTATTATCATTATTTGGAGTCATTAATTTGTTTTAATTGTTCAGGGCGCATGGCTTGTATAATCAGCAAAGTTACAAACTTCACATAAACACAGTACTTTGAAAGGGGACTCGCCTGTTGCCCCCCTACTTTTTCATGCAATTAAGATTGTTGGATTTAGATCCATTAGAATTCTTATCTAAATTTTAAAAGTCTAGAATAAAAAAGAGATAGATATATAAACTGGATCTTATAGTATTTATAATTATCTGAGTAAGTATGTTAGGCAGTATTAAATGCTTAATAAATATTATGAGATTTACTGTATGCGTTTATCTCTTTTTCACTTTAAGTCCTAAAATCTCGATCCAAATCCAAGACTACAGTAGTAGTATGGAAAATACTAAATATAATTAAGAAAAATTTACAGAAAACTTACTTTTCCACTTATCAGTAATTGATATGATGAAAAATCATAAAATTTAAAATTTAAAATTCAAAAGAAAATTAATAAAATGGGTTTTGTAAGTACACGTCACACTAGTCTAGTGGCATTGAAATTTCATTAGAGTTTTAATCGGAATACTAAGATCTAAACCCTACAGTCTCTAAGAACTATATTTTAGACTACACATGACTCACATGATGATGACCAATAATTGATGTTTGTTAGACCTAAATACACACAATTAATTATTGGCGTATTGGGCCATGCTAGGATACAAAATTACAAATTCCTCCGTTTGTGGAAATTACGGTTGATGAATAAATGTGATCTTCTCTTTCTTCATACAAGTTCATGTCGGTGGCATAATTTCCTACCAAAATATTGGTGTACAGAACTTGACTAATTAATGTTCTTTCATACCTAAAAATCTGACTAAATGTTAATGATAAATGTTTTAGCCATAAAGAGATTTTGTAAAAGTAAATTCAAAAACTATATAAGTTCAAATGATATATTAAATTATCACCACAAGAAAACTATTTATTCGTGACCAGTTATTTTCTATTAAAATGAGTTTATTTTCATCATAAATAGTTATTCTCGTCACATGTTTATTTTTATTACAAAATCGATCTAACGTATTATATAAAATTATATAATTTGTGAGTTTATTTTTATAGAATCTCATCGTAGATGTAGCACTTTTCAATGTTAATTCGATCTTGATAATCACATTTTGATGTGAAATTACGACATCATGCATGAGATTGCCATATGGAATGGACACCTTTTATGCAGTTATCTTTTAGACTGAAGTCCTAATCAAATTTTAGTGAATCTTACAAGATAGTAACGGGTTTGCGGAAATCTTGAATTGATTTTTTTTAAGCAGGAATATATTTGCTTCACTTCTTAACAATAAAGTGTTAAAATATGAACCGAAAAGACTATTATACACCAAAAAAAAAAAAAAAAACCAATTATATTGTAATGAATTGAGCAGATCACATAGCAATAAGGAAAATGATATATATGCAGTCATTTTCACAATCCTATTTTAAATTAGAGATATTTTTGTAAATTTATAAAAATATTCTCAATTTAAATTATAATTATATAAATAATTATAAAAAAATTATACATATATTATTATTCAATAATAATAAAAAAACGATCGCATTCAAACATTCTCACTATCTAAAGAAGAAATGATGTATTTGATTTTAAATTCAATAATAAAAACCGTTTAAATAAATCACATCAATGTGATTGAAAATCACAAATTCTAAACAAATATCATTTACCCAAAACGCCCAAACCCCTCCAATGTCCAAAAACTTTTTTTTCATTTAAAAAAAAGTAGATCATCCCCCACAATGTTGACATCAACGGCTTTGATCAGAAAATCCATCGTCAACGGCTAAGATTTTCCCGAACGACAGGTGTATCCGTGAAAGGGAATAAAATTCCCACGTGACGACGTAGCTTTCACCGAGTCAGCAAATGTAACGGATACCACGGGCCTCTAATCGCGGGCCATGTGTCGAGTAGATGTCGTGGACAAGTGGCAGCTCCAGAGGTCTATCTTTGCCACGTCAGAATAATGGGTCCCATGTTTTGTTTGGTAATGTGAAATTTCGGCGAAGTTTGCGGCTAAGGGAAAAAGTTAAATATATAAGAAGGAAAATGGGCTTCAGAAAATGCAGGGGAGAATAGTTAGTGGGCCCTACAAATGGCCTAATTAGAAAGAGTGTTTGATTTAAAAGGGCAAAAGCATGTGACACCTAGATCCCTTTTTAAAAAATAAAAATAAATTATAAATATATATTTCAAATAAATTAATTCCATAAAAAAAATTAATTATGAATGGTTGTCCACAGTACTAGTGATAATTGAAAGTGAGTGACGAGCAGCATGACAATAATGAGAGTTTTTACTCCCTTGTCCTAGTGTTACTCAACCATCATAAAAAGTACCTATCTATGGAGTTTTGCTTACTTTTTGTCAACAAATTATTTGAATGTTTTTTATATAAATAAAAATAATATAAAAAAAATTTATTTACAAGACGGTGTAAATAACACATAGTAAAATACTTACGTGACATATTTCGATTTGAAAGAGAAATTTTAAAATTTGAATCTTACAAATCAAATTTTATCATATTCAAATACAGTCTTAGAGTATATAAATAGTGGGTCTACCATTAAAAATGAATAGTTTCATGTTAAGTTCCAAATTTGTTCATTTTTTTTCAAAAGAAGTACACATGACTTATAAACTCTAAAACTGTACAAATAATTTCTCTACAAATAAATAAATATAATCAATTTAGTCAAAGAAGAGATTTTTTTAATCATATTAATTTTCCCTGCATGCATGCGTATACTCATGCATATTAATTATTGGTAGATCCCGGGTACCTGTGAAACCTATGAACACATTAAATTTAATAATAATATTAATTTAAATATGAATTTTTATTTTTCAATCAAGATTGCATAATAAATAGAAAAAAATCTTTTTATCACTCACTATTTACCACCTCGGACCTCACATCCTATGAAAAATACCTTCACATCTTATGAAAAAATTATAAATATAAAACGTGAAAGGAAATAGTAGCTGATGTATAATATCCTTCAATAAATATATATAAAAGTAAGGGTTGAAGATTCTAACAAACACCTACAAATACACCGTGACATAAAATATAGCAAAAACGTTGGAAAATGGAGTCAACAAGTTGGCCTCTTCGCATTGATTCTTGGTTTTCTTTTCTTTTCATTTCTTTTTTTTTTTCTTTTTTTTTTTAAGAGGATCCAACGAATGAACCACTTTGTTGCAATTATCAATGACAATAAGAGTAATGTTGTTTAGAATTGGGTTAAAGCAGACATTAGGGATCTATGGTGTCTTTGATAATGTGATCAATATTAGATAGGGTTGTCATCATGCAAAACAGAAGGAAATACAAAGAAAAAAAGAGAGGAAAATAATGTAAAGAAAATAAGAGATAAAAATGTCATGTTTGCCTCTATTAAAAGAGAGGGTTGGAAAAAATAAGAGAAATAATTTTTTAAAAAGAGGATTTTAGAGAGAGAATGGCTAGCTTTCTTTAAGGAGAAAAAGAATAAAAACAAGAATATTACCATTCCAGCAATGTTATTATTCATTTTAGACTTTTTTTTTTTTTTATCTCTAATCATGCATTTTGATGTGACATATTCGAAATGACATAATATTTTAGGAGAAAAGATATTTACAATTTTAAATTATGTAATCGTCACATAATCGTTACATAATCGTTTTAAAAAAAATGAATAAAATATAGGATGTATATGAAAAAATTAATTTTTTAATAATTAACTCTACTCTTTTTTAAAAAAGATTGTGGTATTTACGTACTTTATAGTTGTATGTATAATTACTCATATTTTAATAATTTAAATGGGCAATCGAATGTGCCACGTCAATAAATGTGATTAGAGACGACATAATTTCAGATGAAAAATAACAATTCTATCTAAGAGAAATGATATTTACAGTCATGGAGTACGCAAGCGTCGCACAATCTCTTTGAAAAAAATAAGTAAATACAAGACCCAAATGAAAAAAAAAACTATTTTTTTAATAGTTAACCGCATATTTTTTCAAAGCAATTGCACGACGTTTGCATACTCTACGACTATATGTAGCATTACTCTTATGTAGAATGGGTTAATCCAAATGTAGGAGTATCAATATAAATAAGTTTAACTCAGCTTGTTCAATGTTTTTGTTAATGACTTGGTTGCATACCGTTTTGTTGTGCAAAGAGAATTACTTTTTGACAGCGTGTAAACTAGTCTGTCAAAGTGGTACTGAGAATATAGTATGAGTATGTGGGTTATTCAAACCTCAAATCTGGAGGTGAAAATGGTTTCTTCACACTCTAGCTTCTAACTTTAATTAAAAAAATAGAAAATTGATGTAGAAAAGTACAATCTACTTGTATGGAAAATCATAGAATCTAACCCATGTGGAGACTCTGTTTGTAGAAGATGTAAGAAAACAGAGTCTGTTTTATGTTCTCACTTGTTAAAAAGAAGATGAATGCTACTCTGTCTTTTATCATCGCAATAATGTTTGATGCTGTACACATTTTAAGTGGATAGTTCTACTTAAAATTACTCGTCAGAATGAAGAAATAACATTTTTTTTTAAAAAGAATGGCAATTGTTCTGAAGAATTTGTTCATAATCCTGTAAACAATTTTCCTTTTGATGTTGTTTTTTTTTCCACCATCATTCATGGCTTGCTTCACTTAACGGCAAAAACTACCCAAAATTGATTGAGAATCCCTTAAAACCAGAAATCACGAGCACCTTGGACCCACATGTTTAGTTAAATCATACCATTTAGTCCGGCTTTAAATTTCTTTATATATACTTACACTTCCCTCCATTCATCATCACTCAAACCCCTCACTCTCCCTCCTTTTGCTCTCTCGCACATTTCCTATCACACAACAGGAAAATGGCAATCCCTCCTCCTCCGCTCTTTCTCATCACCTTCCTCTTCTCTGTCCTGCTCCCAACCCTCATTTCCTCCTCCCCAGTTCAGGATCCTGAGCTAGTAGTAAAAGAAGTACAAAGGTATGAGCCTCAACCAACATGATTTTCTTTTAGTGTTTCTGGGTACGGAATGGTACTAAAAAATGGCTAATTTGCATGCTAATGTTAAAAAAATGTCCCCTTTTTTTGTTAATTTCAGGAGCATCAACAATGCATCTAAGGCTAGGAGGAACTTGGGTTATCTTTCTTGCGGGACGGGCAACCCAATCGACGATTGCTGGCGGTGTGACCCCAATTGGGAGAAGAACCGCCAGAGGCTGGCTGATTGTGCTATTGGGTTTGGCAGAAACGCCATTGGAGGAAAAAATGGCAAGATTTACGTGGTCACAGACAGCAGCGATGAAGATGCAGTGAACCCAAAGCCGGGGACTCTGAGATATGCTGTGGTTCAAGATGAGCCATTGTGGATTATCTTTGCACGAGATATGGTGATAAAGTTGAAGGAAGAGCTGATTATGAATTCGTTTAAGACCATTGATGGGAGGGGAGCGAGTGTGCACATTGCTGGGGGTCCATGCATCACTGTTCAGTTTGTGAGTAATATTATCATTCATGGGATACACATACATGACTGTAAGCAAGGGGGAAATGCTATGGTGAGGAGCTCCCCACGGCACTATGGGTGGAGGACAGTATCAGACGGTGATGGGGTGTCCATCTTTGGTGGGAGCCACATATGGGTGGACCATTGTTCACTGTCAAACTGTGATGATGGGTTGATTGATGCAATTCATGGTTCCACAGCCATTACCATCTCAAACAATTACATGACACACCATGACAAGGTGATGTTGTTGGGTCACAGCGATTCCTACACTCAGGACAAGGGCATGCAGGTGACCATCGCCTTCAATCACTTTGGGGAAGGGCTTGTCCAAAGAATGCCAAGGTAAAAAAAAAAAAAAAAAAATTCCAAAAGCAAAAGAAGTGTGAATTGTATGTTGGATTATTGCTTTATTTTTGTGTTGTTGAGAGTGTATTCTTTTACATATGCAGATGTAGGCTAGGGTACTTCCATGTGGTGAACAATGACTACACTCATTGGGAAATGTATGCCATTGGAGGGAGTGCTTCCCCTACCATTAATAGCCAAGGGAACAGATTTGCTGCACCAGATGACAGATTCAGCAAAGAGGTGAAAAATGTGACACATTAGTTGGTATGATTGCATGGAAATGACAAAAGGAGTCACATGTACTATTGTTACTGATATATGTCTCGAAACTGTGAATTTCTGCAGGTGACCAAACATGAGGATGCTCCAGAAAGTGCTTGGAAGCACTGGAATTGGAGGTCTGAAGGAGACCTATTGCTGAATGGTGCATTTTTCACAGCATCAGGTGCTGGGGCTTCATCAAGCTATGCCAAGGCTTCGAGCTTAGGAGCAAGACCGTCTGCTCTTGTTGGCACAATTACAACGAGTGCAGGTGCACTAAATTGCAGGAAGGGTTCTCATTGCTGATTGTGATGTCTCAACAACAATCCTTGCAAGTGATTTGAAGTCTAGTTGGGAGGCTAAATATGTAGGAAATTTTAGTAGAAAGTGAAGGGAGGGGGGAAGTAAAAAAGAAAAGGGCACAAGAAGCTTGGGGTCAATGATCTCTAGGCCATTTACTTTTCTTGGCTTTTTCTTCACTCCATGTTTTTCTCCTTCTACCCATTTATTTTCACTCTTTTTTTTATCTTCTTTTTTCCACTTTTGACTCGATTCTGATGGTCACAATGTACAACCTCGGCCTGTTACTCTTTAGCCTTTAGACCCATCTGTGGATTCTGCTTGGGAATCACAGTGGTCTTAGAGGAAGCAAGTGCAGAAGTGTTGCTATACTAAATGATCTATTTATAACTTTTATATCAAAGCTCTCTCTCTCTCTCTCATGACACACAACACAAAACTCAATGAACCTCGAACAACTCCAGCGGACCAGCAGGGTAGGAAAAAAAAAACCGAAGAGAAAAGAAGCAGACCCGAAAGACAATCAAGAAAAAAATGGTAGTAAAGACAAAGGAAAAGCTTCAACCCTACCAGTCATATTAATATACGTGATTAGGAAGGTCCAACTACCACTTTTAACTGTTATCGAATTCGCTACACGAAAAAAATAGCCAAGTAGGGCTTCATTTGTCATTCCCATATAAAGGAAAAAAAGAGACCTGTAAAAGTAATGCAATAAATCCAAAGAGTCCATTCCAAAAGAACATTAGCTACTTTTGGATTCTTCGGCTCATCAATTCTGATATGGAAGTATTAAACTCTCACCAAAATTTACCGGATGATCTTATAAACGCCATCACATAATCAAGGCTTGATTATAGGATAGCACTGACCATGGCTTGATTTTAGGACAGCAAAGCGCACACTTGATTATAAGAGCACAGATTGTGCACCGCAGATTGTATAGCTTGATTCCTGTATATGTTCCTTTTATAGTTCTCTTTGTACCTATATTAGGACACTGAAATACATAGTACAAATAAGTTGTTCATACAAAGTATTGTATCCAATTCTCTTTATGGTATCAAGAGCTGCCTAGTCTCTCACGAGCAATTTTTTTTTTTATATGTCTTCCTCTGTGAGCAATTCTAGTCCTAACCTGATCTCTGATTCTGAAAATGCCACCACCCTACCTCTTACTGCTATAAACACCATGTCTCAGCTCCCTTTTAAGCTAACAGCCACGAATTACCCTTCCTGGCATGCTCATTTTACCTCTTTACTGATTGATTATGTTCTTCTTGGTTTTGTGGATGGTTCTTTACCTTGTTCACCTCGAATTGTCTCTACTTCCTTCTCCAGTACTACTGCTACCTCTATTTCTCCTGCATATCTGCATTGGTATCGTCAGGACAAATTACTTCTCAATGCAATCTTTTCGTCTGTGTCTGAAAATGTCATGCCTCTTGTGGTCATGGTTGACACATCTTGAGATGCTTGGAGCACCCTCGTTCGTCTGTTTGCCAACTGCTCAGGGACCAGGGTTATGCGGTTGAAGGAAGCACTCACGACAAGCCAACGTGGAGTCCCCTCTGTCTCTGAGTTTCTGCAGTCCATTAAAGTTGCGACTAATGAACTTGCTCTCATTGACACACCTCTGACCAATAATGATCCTACCCTTCATGTTCTCAATGGACTTGGTGCTAAATTTCGTGATATTGTTGCCCCATTTCGGGCTCGGGAGACATCCCTAACTTTTGAAGAACTTTATGATCTTCTCATTGGTCATGAAGCCTACTCAAGCATCTGGAAACCTCCTCATCCACCCTGGTGGCCACTGCTAATTCCTCCTACCGCAAAGGTAATTCCTCTCAAAAGACCAACAACCGCAGAAATCCTAACAAAAAATCCCAACAGCATAATAATCGCCCTGCACAGTTAGAATACACAAATAATTGATTTGTGAGTAATCTCCTTATCAATTGCAAAAGTCGATATTGCTATATATAAAGGCTATAATAGATGAGTTTGTTACATGAGATTGAGATCAGATAAACTAGATTACAATAAGATATTTGAATACAAAAGTTTGTTGATATATTCTCGCTATTTGAGTTGATCTTATTGTTGGTTAGTTTTGGGACTCTGCTATGGAGCAGTTGCATAGGTAGATTCAACATGATCCTTAACACCTCCCTTCAAGTGCAAAGGGGAGGCATGCACGTTGAGCTTGGAATAGAGTAGTTGACAAAACGAGGACACAATAGGTTTTGTTAGAACATCGGCCAACTAGTCCTGAGTGGGGATGAAGGAAACTGTCAAAGCTTTGGCAGCAACTTTGTCACGAAAAAAGTGAAAATCTATCTCAACATGTTTGGTCCGGGCATGGAATACTCGATTGGCTGACATGTATGTTGCACCTATGTTGTCACACCAAAGAGTTGGAGCACTTGGGGAGTGTAACTTGTAGATCATGAAGAAGATACTGGATCCATTGCAATTCGGCAACAGTGTTGGCGAGTGCCTTGTATTCTGTTTTGATACTTGATCGGGACACTGTTGGATGTTTACGAGAGCTCCAGGAAATTAAATTCTTACCAAGAAAGATACAATATGCACCTGTAGAGCGACGACCATCGGGACAACTAGCCCAATCTGCATAGGAAAAGGCTTCAAGGTGCTGAGTTGATGACTTAGTGATGAGAAGTCCATGAGATAATGTATGCTTGAGGTACCGTAGTATGCGCTTCACAGCCTGCCAGTGCAACTTGATTGGACGATGCATAAATTGACACACATGGTTAACAGCGAATGCTAAGTCTGGTCGAGTGAGAGAGAGATATTGTAGTAATCCAACAGTGCTTTGAAAGAGAGTTGTGTCTGGGAAGGGATCACTATCATAAGCTGATAGAGAGTGAGACAATGCCATAGGGGATGATATCGGCTTAGCTTCAAGCATCTTTGTTGTTCTTAGTAAGTCAAGTATATATCATTGCTGAGATAAAAGAAGGCCCTCTGGTAGTCGTTGCACCTCAACGCCGAGAAAGAAATTAAGATCACCAAGATCTTTAATGGCAAAATCATTCTGCAAAAGTGCAAGGAGCTTATCAATAGCAGTTGGAACCGAAGAGGTGAAGATGATATCATCAACATAAATTAGAATAAATATGGTTGTGGATCCATCATGAAATATAAATAAGGAGGAATCAGCTTTAGATGCTTGAAAGCCATGTTGAAGTAGGCAAGAGCTCAATCATGAAAACTAAGCCCTCGGGACTTGTTTGAGGCCATAAATTGCTTTGTTGAGGCGACAAACATGAGATGGATATAAGGGATGTGAAAAACCAGGTGGTTGAGTCATATATACCTCCTCAGATAGAGAAACGCATTCTGAATATCAATTTGACGCATGGCCCATCCTGTGGAATAAGCTAGTGAGAGAACAATTAGTATAGTGGTTGGTTTCACCACTGGACTGTATGTTTCACCATAATCCAAACTGGCTAATTGATGAAATCCTTTAGCCACTAGTCGCGCTTTGTAGCGCTCAAGAGATCCATTAGACTTTCATTTGAGTTTGAACACCCATTTACACCCGACTACATTTTTAGCCGTATGAGAGGGAACAAGGGACTAGGTGTTGTTTCGAAGCAGGGCATTAAATTCTTCTTGCATCGCAGCTCACCACTCTGGTGTTTTGACAGCATTAGTGAAGCAGGTTGGTTCAATAAGTGCAGCATTTTAATCAAAGCTCTGGGAATGGGAAATCGAATTATGCCATCTGTATGTTTTCAAGGTCTGAACACATTGGCTTGAGACCGAGTGACCATTTGGTGAGTGCGTCTAGGTGCTGGTGGGATCTCAGTGACAGAGGGAGCAGGTGATGGAGCAGGTGACTGAATCGATGCCATTGTAGGTGATGAAGCAGGTTGTGAACTAATCACATCTGAATCCGTCGGTGAGGAAAATAATGGAAATGGCAAAACTACATGAGCAAGGGATGAAGATTGAGGAGTGGACCTGCAAATGGGAGAGGCAAATGGAAAAGATAATTAATCGAAGATAACATCACGAGATATATAAATTCGATTGGTGTTAGGATTTAAACATTTGTAACTTTTATGATGCATGCTATATCCGATAAACACGGGGAGAAGAGTGAGGCTACAATTTATTGGTGTTATAAGATCGAATATGTGGATAGCATGCGCACCCAAAAATTTTGAGAAAATTATAATCTGGGCTACACTTGTATAATTTTTCATAAGGTGATAAATTATTAAGTACAGTAGTAGGCATGCTGTTGATAAGAAAACATGTTGTTTGGCAAACTTCATCCCAAAAATTCTTTGGTAAGGAGCTGTTAGTAAGAAGAGCTAGAGATGTTTCAATGACATGTCTGTGTTTTTGCTCAGCACATCCATTTTGTGGATGAGTATGTGGGCATGACAGATGGTGATGAATGCCATGAGTTTGGAGATGAGTATGGAGGGACCGATACTCACCACCCTAGTCGGATTGTAAACATTTAATTTTAGTGTCAAATTTTCGTTCAACAAGAGCTTGAAACTTCAAGAACGTGGGATAGACATCGGATTTGCATTGTATTGGATATAGCCAAGTAAATCGAGAAAATGCATCAATAAAGGATACATAATATTTATTTCCAAGATCTGAAACAACGGTGATGGACCCCAGACATCACTAAATACTAACTCTAAAGGAGATGAGAACACATGCGTAGAAGAAGAAAAAGGTAGCTGATGGCTTTTAGCTTGCAAACACGCAGTGCATGGAGCTTTGGATTTATTGGAGAACACGGGAAGCTAGAACTTGGAGATGACACGTCGAACAGTTTGAATAGCTGGATGCCCCAAACGACGATGCCAGTTGACATTTGTTGTGCGTTCATCGACAAGTGCTTGTTTTATAGAACTGGAAGGAAGTTGATAGAGACCATTTTTAAGATGCCCTTGAAGGATTACTTTCTTTGTGCTGCAATCCTTAATCACAAAATGAGACGCATGAAATTTAAAAAAGACCGAGTTGTCAAGTGCAAACTGACTAACATAAGAAGATTTTTTGTAATAAGAGGGACATGAAGTAGATGTTTTAAAACAAAGGAATGAGCAGATGTACAAAGAAGGGAGGAGCCGATGTGATCAATGTTCAAACCTGAGCCATCACCAACATGCATCTAATTAGGACCATTGTAAGGAGCTGCAGATAAGGTGAGATTGGAGAGATCACTGGTCAGGTGATGGGTTGTGTCGGTATCAGGGTACCAATTCTTATCAGGTGCATTTTGTTGAGAAGTATAATATGCTTGAGGAGGTTGAGATGGAGCTTGTTGAAGAGCATGATCAATCTATAGTGACAGTTAAGGGCAATATGACCCACCTTGTTGCAAACCTGACATGTAGGGCGAGAACTGTTGGAAAAGATACTAGTTGATTGGGAATGTCGACCCCTACCACAACCACGTTGGCCACGACCACCAGAGTTATGTCGGCCACCAAAGTTGTTATAGCATGATCGCTGATTTTTGCCTTGATTGTGATGATTGCGAGAGGCCATATTGGCAGAGGACATGGCAAGATCAGCTGGAATCTAATGTTGCTCAAGGCATTGTTCATGCGCGAGAAGATGTCCATACAATTCATCAAGAGGCAGAGGATCTACACAAGTTGTCACAGACGTGACAAAGGGATCATATTCGGTCCCTAAACTTGCAAGCAAATAAGAGACAGTTTCATAAGGATTTAAAGGCTGTCTGGTAGCTGCAAGTGTGTCACTGAGGACTTTCATTTTTTGAAAGTATTCAAATATGGTAGGGGATCCTTTCTTCATGGTGGCAAGTTGATAATGAGTGAGAGTGATACGAGCTTAAGATTGAGAAATAAACATTCTTTCGAGGGAGAGCTAGAGATCACAGGAAGTAGTGCAACCTATGACATGAGATAGAATATTTTCAGATAGGGAAGATATAAGGGTGCTGAGAATGATCTAATTTTGTTGGCTCCATAGGTGGAATGCTGGATTTGGGATGATGGCAGTGGCACTTGAGGTGGGTGTGGGGTTGGGTATGGTTGAAGGTGGAGGAGGGTTGGTGTCATCAACAAAGCCATAGACATGTTGGCCACGTAGATAAGGTGTGACCTGAGCACGCCAGAGGAGAAAGTTCTCATGGGTTAATTTAATGGTGATTAAATGATGAATGTTGGTAAGGCCAGTGATGGGAGCAGAAGTGGAGTTTGGGGATGGTTGTGGGTGGGTTTCAGTAGAAGATGGTGGTGAGGATACGGGGCTGTCCATTGAAACAGAGGAGAGACGCAAGTCTTGGTGGCTCTTGATACCAAGTTACATTACACAAATAATTAATAATTGATTTGTGAGTAATCTCTTTATCAATTGCAGGAGTCGATATTGCTATATATAAAGGCTATAATAGATGAGTTTGTTACATGAGATTGAGATCAGATAAACTAGATTACAGTAAGATATTTGAATACAAAAGTTTGTTGAGATATTCTCGCTATTTGAGTTGATCTTGCTGTTGGTCAGTTTCGGGACTTTGCTGTTGAGCAGTTGCAGAGGTAGATTCAACATGATCCTTAACATGCACCAACTTGTTAGCTTTGTGACCAAACTGGTCATAGAGCCAAACGATGTCTAAAGTATCACCCTGCTGATGCGGTTGTCAACTACACTACGATTGTTGGTCAAGAGAAGAAGTGGCTTATGAATTTTGCTACCTCTCATAATATAACATCCGATCTCTCCAACCTCACTATTCATTTTGAATATGATGGGCAGGATGAGGTCGTTATTGGAGATGAAACAGGTTTGCCTATTACTCATGTTGGCTTTATGTGTCTTCTCTCTCCTACACGTTCATTTATTCTTGATAATCCTCTGTGTTCCATCCATTCAAAAAAATCTCATTTCCATTTATAGCTTCACCAAAACTAACCGAGTGTCTGTTGAATTTTTTTATTCTTATTTTCTTGTGAAGGATCTGATAAGGGGCGCAACTGCTTCGAGATGACTGCATTGAGGGTGTCTATCCGCTCCCTGCACTGGCTACCAATAAGCAAGCATTTTTGGCCTTAGTTGTTGGGACATAGGTATCTCTTGATGCGTGGCATAACCGCCTTGGCCATCCCTCCCTCAAAATTGTTCGGCATCTCCTTAGTCGCAAGTCTCTCCCTTTGTCCTCCAAGAAGCCTAGCAGTACCTGCATGTCATGCCATATTAACAAATCCCACAAATTACTTCCTTTCTCCAACACATCTCTTTCAAGTCATCCTCCACTTGAATACTTGTATGCTGATGTATGGGATTCTGCCCCGTTGTTGACATAAGTGGTTTCAAATATTATGTTTTATTTATTGATCACTTTACCAAGTATTGTTGGTTGTTTCCTCTTCGTAATAAATTTGATTTTGCTAGTATTTTCCATCAACTTGTTCCTCTTCTTGAACGACAACTTAGTCACAAAGTTAAGAATTTGTACTCTAATAATGGTGGAGAATTTGTTAAACTGAAACCTTTTCTCATCTCTCATGGGATTAGCCACCTTATTACTTCACCACACACGCCCCAACAGAATGATACTGCTGAACGGCATCATCAACATATTAGCTACTTTGGATTCTTTTGTCATTCCCATATAAGGGAAAAAAAGTGACCTGTAAAAGTAATGCAATAAATCCAAAGAGTCCCATTCCAAAAGAACATTAGCTGCTTTGGATTCTTCGGCTCATCAATTTTGTATGGAAGTATTAAACTCTCACCAAAATTTACAGGATGATCTTATCCCTAGAACAAGCTAATTAGGATTTCTTACAATTTTTTTTTTCTGAATTACAAACAAATCAAGGTCTCCAACTCGAGAAGTGGGTCCTATATATATCTTCTGATCTTGCCATTCAAACGGAGATGGCGGGAGAGCATCCCACCAAATCTAGTCACCCTCCAAAAGAAGAGGAAAATCATCTCTGCCCTGATCTCCTTCGATAATTGTGCAGAGGGAGGGGTGGGGGGGCCACTTGGGAATTAACGTGTGGAAGAATAATAGGTTGGGAGGAGAAAAATAAAGGAGAAAGCACATGCAAAACTTTGAAATGGGATCATCTTTTGATGGAGCCGTTTGTTGTGGACTAAAATTGGTTACAACTATAAGTTTGACAAAGTTTGCGTCAATCAAGGTTCACATGATATATATATAAATATATATATGTATGTCCCTTTCCTAGCTAGCCATGATGCAGCAAAGCTATGCACATGCATGCTGAGAGTAGGGTACAATAATAAAGTAAGCCTCATTCATATGATGGCTTAATAGACCTATCCCTATCGAGTTCCCAGTACATGAATGCATGCAAAGAGTAATTTCTGTACGGTTTTTAGTTCTGATCCAGCTATGGAGCACTCCACTCCATTCACATCCATCGATATCCTCTCACATCAGCATTTCAGCTGGGCCTACTGAGACTTTCTTTCATTTCTTTTCTTTTTCTTTCCTTTTTTGTTTGGCTAATGAGAAAAGTCTTGTGTGTGTTGTTGCACCGCCACATTAATATCATATCTTTGGGTTCAACCTGCACTAATATTGTGAATCCAAATTCCATTTTTTTCTGAGTTTAAGTTCATGCCAGATTTATCTCATTATGTACATATAATCTCTGCAATTTGACATCAATTTTCCTTCATTTTCTCATGATCTCCACGTTGTATCTTTATCTGTACACAATGATATGCAGTATTTTTTTTCCCCAGGCAATGAATCCAGATATTCATACCTCTGTAATACCTTCTCATTTGTACTTTGTATTGTAATCACATGCGGCTAACTCTCTCTGAAAACATATATATATCGTCCAAATGAGAATTATTTTCATTATGTAAGATGTGCATAAGAAAATGGTGGAAGGTTAGATTGGTCCTCACTTTGCCCCCAAAGTGATAGCCCCCTCTCACTTTGGTCCACAAGAGGATCTCATAAATCTATTGAATAGGCAGCTCATCCATTCACAAGACCTGTAATAAGTCATTATCATAACATTTATCCTTTAGAAATGCTCGATGCTCTCAAAAAAATGTCAAATATATGGGGCGCTCTCGTACCACTCTTATACTACTGTGTTGACGTGCTATTATCCATCGACTTTTAAAATGAATGCTAGTTGATGAACAATTCAAAATCAGTAGAGTGCGAAGAATATATTGTGAAATCACCACTTATTCTAAAAGATTAAACTGATGGGAAGATGTAGATTTTATTGTTTATTTTATATCTTGACACCCTCCTCACATGTGGGCCAGACTTCTCCTCAATAGGTGGCCCAACACGTGAAATATTTAATTAAATGAGATAGAATGTAGAGTCAAGGTTCGAATTCAAAACCTCTGCGCTGATATCATATGAAATCACCACTTATCCTAAAAGTTTAAGCCGATAGTAAGAGGTAGATTTTATTATTTATTTTATATCTTAACATATATGATGACCTAATGTTAGTTATTAAAATCAATGCTCCATAGACTAGCAAAGTAAGAACTTCAGAAGGGGTATGAATGATAATGTATTCTGTGACTTATAAACCTCAGAAATGGTCCTCCTTCCATGTGGCTTTTGTCCAAGTATGTGTCATATGAGCGACAATACCAATGGCCCAACTCTCGTAGTATTGATGATAAGAACACGAATCTTGCTGCCTCACGTACCCTACTCTAAAGGAAAATGGGAGTGTTTTTCATGTACCTAAGTTGGCCAAGTTAGTGTGTCACCATCGCATGCAAGATAGATAGTCCATAAAATTATGGGTTTATATTCTTGATGATAAACATGTATGTGGGGGATCCAAACATGTGGCTGCAGGCACTTAGTTGAAAATGAAGGAACGTGATATTGGGTGATCACAATCATATATATGCATATATATATATATATATATATATATATATATATATATATTTATATATATAATAGCATGAATGCACCCTCTCGCACACCAGAATCTCACACAGTGATCATAGGTAATTCTCATGGTAGGCGTCGGTCCATGCATGATGACTGTCTCTCGTGAGATCAATACCCTCGCCAGAGAATCACCGGTTCAAGACCCAAGAAAAACATGAGGCCTAAACAGGACCCAATACAACTTGACGATCAAACTAAACCCACAATGCTAATATATATTTATACTGATCATTAGAACCAATATTTAGAGAGTTGATGAGAGTTCACCTTCAAAATCTGAATAATTATAAGAACTTGATGAATTATTGTTGGTATAATATGCAATGTTAAGATATAAAATAAATAATAAAATCTACATTCTCTCATCAGTTTAAATTTTTAGGACAATTGATGATTTCACATGGTATTAGAGCAGAGGTCCTAAGTTTGAATCCTGAATCTATACTCTACTCAATTTAATTAAATATTTCACGTGTTGGGTTATTCATTAAGAGGGAGTCTGATCCACATATGAGAGTAGGGTTAAAATATAAAATAAATAATAAAATCTACATCTTTCCATCAATTTAAACTTTTGAAATAAATAGTGATTTTACATGCAACAACTCGGAGAATGACCAATATTATTAGTGCTCCCCTATCCCATCATGCATGCATGCTACACTAAATTAAGGTAGTAATTAAAGCAGCACTGATCATTGCAGTGAAGAGCTAGCGACGAAGACAATAGTACTATTGGGGCCGAACCATTTTTGATAGTCCAAGTTTTGGTAGTCATGTACGGTTTCATTCAAGACCTTATGGGTCAATGTTCCCTCAAGAAGCAGGAAACTACTAAATGATCTATTTTCAAAAGTAGAAGCCTTAGCAAAAGAAGAACAATGAATGAATCATTAATATACAAACCTAACATTACTCAAGGGTCCACAACTCATATAAATCCGTACTTAATTATTGGATAAGATACATTAAATTGGTAGTTCATTTCAGTAATATTTTATAAGGGGAAATTAAAGTACTTAATCATAATTTTTCTTTGAATTTATACATCAGACTTTCAAAATTGGCATTCAATTCATTATCCCAAATGATCATATTTCCACAAATTTATGCCTTTGAAGAGATTTGCAAGCCATCGATTCAAGACTCCTAATTTACAGGGAACTTAGTTTGACCAAAACCGAAGTGTCATTTTTCTTCTTCTTCTTCTTCTTCTTTTTCCATGATGCGTCATTTCATGATCAATTCTGTCATTTTCTATTGATTTCATTTTCGTGGGGGGTTTAATGAAGTCGTAAAGCAATTTCAGAACTACAGAAGAATAGAAGGGAAGATCAATGTTTAGTCTTGACGAGTAAGAGCTATATAGTTGACTTGATATGAATTGAATCTCTCTTATAAATGGGGTGCCAAGTTCGAGGATAATTGAAGTTAAAACCACGTTGGTAGCCAAGTAATGATATACGTATAACTCTTTTTTCATTAATCACTTATAATATCATATTTTAAATTAAGGTTATTTCTGTAAAACGATATTATTTTTATAAATTATTTTACAAAAATTCTCATCAATTAAAATATATTTTCCTAAATGATTGTATAGATATCATTTTCCTAGTCGTGAAGGAAACAGGGCATGGACAGCGACTCACTGGATATGCCATAACAGCCCTACAAAATACAAATGCCAAGTTGCACACTAGGAGAACCATTTCCTGGTAGAATTGGCAGTGATTATTCGGGTATAGATGCTGGCCAAGGGGTTGTGGTCGTACTGGGCTTAGCCCTAGACTTTGGTCCATCAGAATTTTTAGGGCCCATATTTACCAGAAACACTGCAGGATGGTCGGGCTATTATAGATAGAACAGCAGTTCTCCATTGAGACAATGCCACATAGGAAAAAACACAATGAATTAGTTAGACCTCACCTCACAAAATCACCACACGCAAAAAAGACAAATATCGTTGGCCTTTTCCGCTTATCCCCAGAACAGTGATTCCACCCCTAGTTCCCACCACCACCGCACAAGCCCCACTAGTGGCCAGTTGAGTTCTTCATTAAAATTAAATCTTAGTGTAGTTGAATACTGTTATTATAAGATTACCCACAAATTGAAAATCAGAGGAGGAATTAAGTAAAATGGCTTTTGTAGTTCCCAACTAATATGTTGTCATCTCTAGCCCTTTCCCATTTTCTTGCTTTTTGTGTAGTGGAAATGAGCTTCTGGTGAAGCAAAAGAGGAGGCCAAAGCCATTTCCTTGGTGAATTTGGTGCTTCCGCAGCATGCTAGGAAGTCCTTCTCTTCAAAGCCTAATCCCATTACTTTACTTCTCTCCCCAACTCTGTGCGTGTAAAAATCTTTGTTTTTTGTGAGAAAGCGGAATCGAACACTAAGATGGTAGGAAGTCCTTGCCACTGTCTGGATCGAGCACTGTTAGGGATGAGTGTGGGGTGGGATTTCGTTTGGGTTGGGATGGTATGGAAGACAAAGGAGTGAGGGAGGGGCTGTATGGGTCTCTGGTGTATGCAAGTGCAGACTAAACACTTTAAACTGCTTACTTGGTGCACAACCATTAGAGGGCTGCTTAATGAGAGGAGTAGCCGGACCGCTCCCCAAGTTTTCTCTACTTCTACACGAGATTACTATTTGGGATCATATTCTAGCAAGGAATCCAATTTCATCATCATATAACAGAGGAGTTGCGAGAAGGAGAGAAACCGAGAGAGGAAGATTGTGGCGGCCGTTGTTGGTGGAACTTTGGCAAGACAACGATACGAGGAGAGAAGATGCAACTTTCTTCAGTAACGAAGAGATAGAGGGAGAGATAGTGGGAGAGGATCAGGAAGATGTGGTGTTAACGTCCAGTAATTTTAAAGAGAGTGAAAGGTCACCGATTTAGTTTTACTACAGATCAGTCACTGTTCACAGCTAATTTGTAGCACACCTTAGGTGTCATTTTTTTTTTTATAAAAACAAAATGTTTTCATCTCTCAGCTCCCCCTCCCCCTACCTGATCCCTCTCTTAGCTCACCCAGCCCCTCCGTGAGCCACCTGCAATGCCACCGGCCACTACCATTGGCTCCCCATCACGCCTGCCACCACCCGCCACCTTTAAGCCTCTACAATAGCCCCCACGTGCAGTCCCTTCTCTCGACCCAGAATGAGTTCTACTCAGTTTCTCCCTCTCGCTACTACTACCTCTACCATTGTTAGCCTCTAGCCCCACCATCAAGCACCACCGAGCCCTTGGCCTTCCCCCCTAGCCACCGTCGAGCTTCCATGGCACAACATCCATCTCCCTCTCTTTTTTGAAATGGGTTTCACCTATACACAGGGTCTCCACCTTAACCTACCGTATGCCGCCGCCCACGGCTTCCAACCGCCACCTCGAGCCTCCACTGGCCACATCGACCTACCCCAGCCACCCATAGTCCTGATCTGCCCCCCACTCTCTCATGGGTTTCTCCACCCATTTGGCCTAGATCTGCTGCCCTCCAGCCACCGTGCCGCCTCCCGCTCGCCACTATCAACTCCACTGCACCTCCCTCAGCCTTCCATGCTCAGCCATGCCACCCTTGGCTCCCTCTCTCCATTTCCCTTGTTTGAGACCCACGGCCCATGCTCCTTCACAAGCCACTGTGTCTCTGTCGTGTTCCATCTCGACACCGCCACTATGCACAACACTTCATGCGGGGGTGGGGGGAGAGTGTAGGAATGTGGGGGTGGGGGTGAGGGAGAGGAGCTCTACGAGCATTTGAAATTAGAGAATCTGAGAGAAGGAAATGTGGGTTTTAATGCAAGGAGAAATTAGTCAGTTTACTAGGCCACGTAGGGTGTGATCCGGATGCTACCAAATATTGGCTACTTCCTATACTTTTTCTTTAATTTTAGGGTTCACGTCTGAAAGTCAAAAGAAGAAAAATTTGGTATTTATGCGAAGGGGAAAAGGGCTACGTTAGTTAGTTCTTATTTGGTCTTTAGCTAAATATTGTTATTGTTTTATTAAGTAGTGGGTGGGCTGGTTAGTGGAATCAAATCTGGTCTTAAGTGTAGTTAAAGATCGTGGGCCATGTTAGGCCATTAGGTGATCATGTCCAGTAATTGTTTATTTATTTGCTTTATACTCTATTTATATTCGTATGGTCTACTCTTTTTTGCTCCTAAATAAAGAATAATTGTTCATAAAAATCTGATAGAAATATAAAATATTTAAAAAATAAATTTTATTTTTATACAACATTTTATTTCATTTTCTTTTGAGTTATTTATATATTATTTTTCTCTTTTATTAATGATTTTTATTTGATGACTTATTTAGATATGCCATTTCCAAACGTAAATATCTCTTTGATTGTCGGATAATTTTAATAGTTCAATAACATATCTGATATTAATAACACTATTTCAAGTAGATTTACAATTTTTAATGTAATATGATTTGTTTCTATCATTTCCTACAGCAATTGATTTCCTTCTTTTTTTTTTTTTAATTTTTTGCCTTTTACTAGGGTCAAAATGGTGTCGTCTAACAAGGGGGGCTGGGCTTTTTCTCTTTGGGCTGGGCTTCCACACGGGTTGGGCTTGTGTTTTAACTTGCAGGCTTTAGATATGAAAAATAGATCATTTCAAAATTTAGCCTATCTAAGAATTTTATCACAAATGACCTATAGTATTTTTTTTTCCTTCTAAATTCATACTAATTGTTCACAGAATGTTTATCAAGAGCAATTAACTTCTCACATGTTAAATTATATTTTATATTATAAATTTCATAAATAAATAAATTATAACATCTTCATATTTTAAATATATATTATGTCATTATCAATATTTTACTTTTAGAAGTGCATATTGTCTAAATTATAAAATGTCTAATATTTTAAAACCATAAATAAATCCTAAAAAATTAACAAAAATATGTTAGATTTTGACAATTTTATATTGTTGATGATCGTACATGATTTTTACAAGCCGATCATACGTAGATATATATGGGTTTGATTGTAGTCATGGCAATTCAAACCTGATTTCATATTTTATTTAAATATTGAACATGTTAGGCTAATATATATCTTTCTATATATGAAATGGCACATTAATTTATATACCATTCTTCAACAAATAAATCCATTCATCTATAACATTAATATTACATGAATGGAATGGAGTTAATTCATTGGTAGTTCTTTGAATTTTTTTCCATACGTTTTTAGTTTTTTCTTTTACATTGTACAGTTAGGTGGTTAGCTAATTTCTACCTTCTTAGAGTCTCTATTTTGTCAGGAAAAAAAAATGAGATTCAATTTTTTAACCACTAAACTATGCCTTATTTTTTTAACCAAATAAAATATGTCTTCTTCTTTTTTTAACCAGGTGGTATGTGCAAGGCATACATGCCCTACACATAGCACCTCACTAGTCGTATGCCCCTTGCCCATAGCACCTCACTAGTCGTATGCCTCTTGTGCATAGCAACTCATTAGTGTGTGTATATATATATATATATATATATATATATATATATATATATATATATATATATATTTAAACCACTAAACTATGCCTTAATTATTTTTTTTAACCAATTAAAATGTCTTCTTCTTTTTTAACCAGGTGCTATGTGCATGGGGCATGCACGTAGCACCTCATTAGTCGTATGCTACCCCGCTCCGCCCTACGAGGGCAGGGCCCCCCGCCCTGTATGAAGAAGGCCTAGCGGGGGCGGGATGACCCCCGCTCCACATATATTATTTTTTATATATATATTGTATATAGATATATAAAATTTATTAAAAATTTGAAGTCATTGGATTGCTTTGGCCTAAGAAGCCAAGACAATCCAATCTAATTCTAATGAGTTAAAGTTCCTTTTGTATTTATAAATTTTAATTTATAATTTAAATTAAATTATAATTTGGATCTAAAAAAATATTTTTAGACCAAAATTTTTTTTTCTAAACATAATATGTTGCCTAGGCGGGGTGCAAGGCAAATGGGGTTTTTTCCCCCGCCCCCTGGCAACTGGGCAGGGGCCCACCCCCGCATGGTGCAGGGTGGGGTGTGGGGAAGGGTACCACGCCCCGCACCATGCAAGTATCAACCCTATTTTATATTCCAACGTTCGATTAAAACATTGTTTGTTTTCTTAAATTTGAAGAAGCCTTTTGCTTTTGCTTTTTCTTTTCCAACAAATAAAAGTTTTGATACTCTTATAATTCTTTTACATTTTATTTTACAACCAATCATTGTACTTATCTTACTTCATTAAAAATCATGTCAATTTTACATACATAACTTACACTCCATTTAAATAAAAAATAAAAAATTCTCAATTTGTTATTTTTTTCCATTTAACTAGATATCGGATAATTCACATTCACATAAATTAGTTTATAGGTTACAATATGTGACACAACACATGAGTCCAACGCGTTCACGATACGAAATTAGCGGGTTTGAGTTTGATATTAACAAGGTCGGTTCAAAACGGGTTAACCCATTAAAACATGATTTCTAAACAGATTACTAATGAATCAACCCGCATGATACGAAATCAACATGTTTTGACCTGTTTAGATTTTACTCAAAATTACACTTATACCTTTCTTAACCCTAAAAACCAAAACACCATAAGTTTAATCTATTCATTTAACCTATTCAATCTCACTCTCACAGACCTCTCACACACGCCGCCCCCCTCCCACGTCCACACCCAGTCTCACACCACTTCTCTCTTGGCTTGCACTCCCACTTCACGCCGCCCCCTCCCGACCTCACACAATAGTACCTCACTCTCTTCGTCTACTCTCTCACGCCACCCTCTCCCAGAGTTGCATCTCACTCTCTCGGCTTACTCTCCGACACGACCCCCACTCCCTCCTCTCTCGGTCTCCTTCCCTCTAAAACCTCAATCTCACATCTCTCATGTTGGCTACCCCCTTCTCGGTCTACTTCTCTTTACTTTGCAAGTTACCCCTCTCTACCGTTTTGCCAAGTGGCAAGGGTAAGTTGTTAATAGTTCGTAATTGATTAATGATGTTTGTAGTTTGCAATTGATTGGTCATGATTGTGATGGCATTGGAAGGTTCTGATGGTTGTGATTGGTATATTTGGAAGGTTGTGTGATTTTGGTGAGCAGCTAAACTTTCTTGAGGTTGGTGTGAAATTAGAACTTTTTTGTTTGATATTGGTTTTGTCCTCATAGAGTCATATTTGATTTTATCATAGATATGCACAATAGTTGCTTTGTATCTACTATAATTATTATGTTTTGGCTTTTTGTATACTATAGTTGCACAATAGATATGCACAATAGTTGATGTGCAACTATTATATTGCTTATTTTGGCTATTTATCTACTATAGTTCCTGTGTTTTGGGTGTTTATATATTATAATTACTTAATAGATATACACAATAGTTGTTGTGCACGTACTACACCGCTCATCTTTGATGTGTTATAATTGTTGCTTAACTAGTTTTCATGTTGGATTTTTTTAAAATGTCAGATGAGGGAGGCATTAGGTAATGACTCGTACATTGAAGGCGAAAATGGGGATTTGATTGACTTGTATGCGTTGGAAGATGTCTCAGCAAGTTTTCAAAATGAGGAAACTAAAGCAAAACGGTCAAATGTACATGTCATTTATCTGTTGAGATATTGTTGAAGCATTAGTTTGCATAAGAGATTGGTTATATAGCGAGCAATGTAACATTATTTTTATTTTATTAAATAATTTACTGTAATACTTTCAATACAATATTATTCGACATAAAATTTTACTGGTGCCATCTTTTTTAATAGAAACATAACGAATGAAATTGAACAAGCTAACTGAATATGTTATGGAGTTGGATATCAATAAGAGCAAAGAGGATGCTTCACTTTCTTCTTCAAGTTCAAAAAATGTTTAGCTTTTTGTGTTTATTATTACTGGGATTGTAACATTAATATTATTATAATATACATATGTTTTTATTGTTTAGATTGTAATTTTAGACCAATGCTCATATTTGGTATTGTTGAAATTTTAATGTGGTGTTTTTACTACTTAGATTGTAAATATTGGTTTTATTGATATTTTCATTAGTAGTTAGTGTTATATTTTTTGGAGATATTATGTTATTCAAATCTAATGAGTTATTCGGGTCAATTCAACCCATTCACATCAAATTATTTGAAATTGGTTGAAATGGGTCGTGTTGTGGCAACCTGTTATTAAAATAGGTTGTGTTAGGGGTATAAAATTCTTATCTATTTAGCTTAACGGATCGTATTCGGGTTAATCCATATAGTATAATGTTCATAACTTGATACTACACGAACACGACCCACAAATATGATTTACCACCCTTATTAGTCTAAGATTACCTAAGGCTATGTTTGGACACTAAGAAATGATCTCATCTCATCTAAAAAATTTTATAATTTCCTTCCCAAACATCACTTATATACAAAATATTTTTCAATTTTAAATTTTTAACTTTTTCATCTAATCATTACCTAGTCATTAGAACTTTCTCAAACTTCCAAATAAAACAAAAAGATCAAACTTCCAAACAAAACAAAAAGGAATGATGTTTTTGCCCCTGAATTTGACCGCTCATGCATTTTATTTTCTTTTTCTTTTTCTTTTTTCCTTAATGATTATGAAAGTGACAACTAGTGTATTTATGTAATTTTTTACAAAAACATTTAAAGATGTTTAAACACAATTTACCACCCCTATTAGTCTAAGGTTACCTAAGGCAATGTTTGGACACTAAGAGATGATCTCATCTCATCTAAAAAATTTTATAATTTCCTTCCCAAACATCACTTAAATACAAAATATTTTTCAATTTCAAACATTTTAACTTTTTCATCTAATCATTATCTAGTCATTAGAACTTTCTCAAACTTTCAAATAAAACAAAAAGGAAAATAAAAGTTTGCCCATGTTTCTACCCCTGAATTTGACCGCTTATGCATTTTATTTTATTTTTCTTTTTTCCTTAATAATTATGAAAGTGACAACTAGTGTATTTATGTAACTTTTTACAAAAACATTTAAAGATGTTTAAAAAATGTATGAAAAAAAGGAAAAAAAGAAAGTAGAAATGCACTAGGTGGCACACCCAGCAATACATACTAGGCGGTCGAGTAGCAGGATCCAAAAATAAATCATACAAAAATTTCAAATTTTAAAATAAAAATAATATTAAAAAACTATATTCAAACTATATTTTAACTTTATAGTACTTTTATTTAACTTTCTCTTTCTTTTCACAAAATCAAATAAAACATCTTAACTCAAATCATTTCACTACTATTTACAGAAGATAATTATATATACAAGTCTCAAATGCACAAGCCTCACACATACTCTTTATAAAAAAAATTAAAAATTAAAAAAAGGTTGACTTCACCATAGAAAAGTGTGAAAAACTCACTTTTTCTTGATAGAACCAACATTTTTACAAAAAGCTTATTCATTTAGGGCTTGTACCCATCATTATATTTTATGAAATTCTCATCTTATCTCATTACTTAAGCATAATGAGTAATGAGATAAGATATTATACTTTTTCATTGAACAAGTATAAAAGATTTCTAAAAAGGTATTTATGATTGCTGAGTAATCAACAATTTACATGGGGGTTTAAGATAGAGTTTGATTACTCTTTTTGCCGCAATTGAAAGTGAAGTGAGAATGTTTCTATTTACAAACATATTTTATATAAGCTTTTAAGTAAGTTTAAAAAAAAAAAAAGGTATTGTTGTCTTTTAACTTTTCCTAATTAAAGGAAAATGCTAGATGTGCCCACATCTTTACATGTTGTTATTTGCGATGAAAGTTTATGAGTTTATTTTTACTTTTTAAAGTTTAAAAAGAATGAACTGGACCTATGTGTTCCTCATTTGTTTTTTAATTCTTTTTTTTAAATCCTTGATCTGGAATGTGATGACTGATCAAAGAGATATTACTTTTAGATTATTCGATTTGTTCTTGCTTAATTCTCACTTTCCAATACATAATTAACTCACTTTCATGCTCATCATGTTCATTGGCAGTACTAGTTTTTGGTTTTATTAGAAATTGAGAAATTTGACCATTTGAATGCCTAATTGTTTCATGGTTGCAACTGGATATGCTTCTAATTTTTTGTTGCTGACTTGATCAGCTTAGACGAATCGTTCCCCTATGAAATTATTTTTGTTTGAATGGTTGTCTTCTTTTAATTATTCCATCAAGTGGTACTTATGCTTTCTAATATTATATAGCAAATAGTTTAGATAATTTTGTTAACCTTGGAAGTTGCCTGAGGTTGTCGTTTGAGTTTTACAATTCATGGATGAAGTTGAGTTGGTAAATAACTCTACTTTTTTAAATTTTGGTAGATTGCTTGAAAGTTTTCGCTTTCACTTGAATCAAATGCACTACAATCACATGCACTAGATGTTTTAAATTCAAAACTCTGCAATTACATTTTTGGGCCACTAGATTGAGAGAATTTCTGGTTGAATTACATGAAGTTCTTTTGCAAAAAACTCGTTGTCGAGACTTTATGTACCCTAAAGATTAACCGAGACTTTGTTTTAGACACTCGATGCTCGTAAGAAAAAAAAAGTAAAAGCATCTATCTATATATGTAAAAAAATATTACGCTTTTTCTATAGCATATTCCCACTTGGGATTGATCTTGTTTCTCACAATAAAGTTGGATCAAGAGAATATATATTTTGTGTCAACATACTCCCATATCTTTTATTATAAATTTAAACTTTAAACTATGTAAAACCATCAATTTGCATCCCAAATAATCTATTTTAGATAACTTGCACCTTCGATCACGAGACTATAAAAATTGTATCACATGTCCATCCAACTTTTCATCGATCATAACAATAATTAGATACAAAGACATTTATCTACCAAAATCACAATTTACAAAAAAACACGATAATGTATAAACTTTGTGTTTATGCAGACAATCTCCTTTGGTCATAATATGTTAGTTCACTGGTGTCTTCGCTTTTCAAAACTACAACCACAAATAAATGAGAAGTGATACAACCACAAAGGGATTCTACAAAAATAAATCCATAAATTGAAATGACTCTAATATAATACATTAGATCTACTTTATAATAAAAATAGTTTTACAATCTAACGTATCACATCAAACCATGTCAATTTATGAATTTACTTTTGTAAAATCTCTTGTAGTTAAAGCATTATTTCTCTAAATACATACATATATATACATACATATATATATATATATATATATATAAATATGTATGTATGTATGTATAGAGGACTGCCTTGATGCCCTATTTGACTGAGTGCATATATATAGGACTGAGTAATCTAATGTTTCACTACAATTATTACAATGTATCGGAATCTTAGAGCATCATGAATGACATGCTAGTTTTGATGCCAATCAAGAAAGAAAATGTTTAATATCACTACAACATGTTACAAATGTAGAGGAGTTTTGCATGAAAGTAATCTATTTAAGTCTCTTTATCGACACATTTGACTTACAAATTACAATTAATGTAAAGCCATCTATATCATTTTTTTTTTTTATAGAAATGACAATTTCATTAATCAAACGGAAACATGATTACAGACAATTATCAAGCCATAAGACTTGAGAAATACAGTCTGGAATACAATCTCACCATAAATTAATACTTTCAACCATGAAAGCATTCCTAACCAACTTATGAGCTACCATATTTCCCTCTCAATATACATGTGAAAAGTTACAAGAACCAAAACAAGAAGACAATTTCTTAATTTCATGGTATAACACCCCTAGCATAGAGTTATACATACTACCATCTTGTAAGGTTTCAAAAATGAGCAAACTATCACTTTTCACCACAAGCTTTGAAATTCTCATTGTAGCATATAATTGCATACCACGAAAAATGGCCAAAAGTTCTAAAGCCTCTGAACCTTCAACCTCACATTCAGCTTTGTTTGCTGCAATTAGAACCTTACCCGAAGCATCCCTCAAAATAGCACCAATACCAGTCTTCCCCAGCTCAATAAACACTACACCATCAACATTTAGTTTCAAACAATCCATAGGAGGCTGTTGCCATCTATAATGTGTTTTTAGTTGGGCACTACTTTTTTGCCTCACTTAATCAAAACCGTGTAGCAAAATCAAGCCATTTTTTGCAACCTACTTTGGAGTGAGTAATAATTGTTCATGCACAAATTTGTTTCTTCTAAACCAAAAACTCCACATCAGAATAAAGAAAAGTGCCAACTTATCATGGACCTTTCTATCACACAGTTGCAAAGCCATATCTAAAACAGAATTCCAAGGATCAATAGGGACTTCAGGTAACTACATCCCCCACATATGCTGAATAGAAAAGCAGCTCATCACAGCATGTGTAAGTGTTTCAATTTCTAAGAGATAAAGACTAAAAGTGCCATCAGATAAGACATGTTTATGCACTAACCTTTGTCCAGTAGGTAAGCCATCTTTACAAGCACACCAAGCAAAGATTTTTACCTTATTTGGAACCCTCATCTTCCACAAAAGCTTCCAAAGGCCATGTTGATTCTACACATTTGATACTTCTACAAACTGGGAACCAATCTGAGAGTAAATATATCTATAACAGCTTATAACACTAAATTGACTGCTCCTTTCATGAGACCAAATCATTCTATCTTCCATGTCAGTAGGGCACAAGAACACTTTCAAAATATCAGCCACCAGACTTGGATTGAAGAGAGATCTAAGTTTATTGACATCCCACATCTTTTCATTATCCACAAAGAGGGAATCAACCATATCAGCCCTTGAGCCCTCCACCATCACAGCCCCTTCCTGGAATCCACTGATCATGCCATATATTTACTGAACTACCATCTCCAATTCTCCACTTGCATCCTAACCTTAGCCATTTCCGAGCCTCCCAAATACCTCTCCAAGTATAAGAGGGACATTTACCCAACCTAGCTTGCATAAACTACCATGGGGAAAATATTTTGCCTTCAATAGTCTATGCATTAGAGAACTTTTATCTTGAGACAACCCCCATCCTTATTTTGCTAGAAAGGCTAAATTGAAACTCCTAAGATCCTTAAACCCCATGCCACCAAGCGCCTTCCTCTGACACATCTTAACCCAACTAACCCAATAAATTTTCCTTTCATTACCCTTTTGACCCCACCAAAACCGTGACCTCATGCTTTCCAATTCAGTACACAAACTAGAAGGAAGAAGGAAATAGCTCATTGTGTATGTTGAAATAGAAAGAGTTACAACTTTTAATAGAATCTCTTTTCCCCCTTGTGAGAGTAATTTTTCTTTCTAAGATTGAAATTTTTGCCACACCCTTTGTTTTATGGATTGAATAGCCCTATTCTTAGACTTCCCTACAATAGGTGGAAGCCCAAGATATTTCTCATATTGTTGAATCTCATCATTACTCCATTCAGTACGCAAACTAGAAGGAAGAAGGAAATAACTCATTGTGTATGTTGGAATAGATAAAGTTACAGATTTTAATAAAATCTCTTTTCCCCCTAGTGAGAGTAATTTTTCTTTCTAAGATTGAAATTTTTGCCACACCCTTTGTTTTATGGATTGAAAAGCCCTATTCTTAGACCTCTCTATAATAGGTGGAAGCCCAAGATATTTCTCATATTGTTGAATCTCACCATTACTCCACAAAGATTTGATCTTAGCCTTAGTATCCAAACTCACATTTCCACTAAAGACAATAGCAGTCTTTTCCTTGTTAATTTTCTACCCAGAAACGGCCTCATACGCCTCATACCTTGCCAACAAATCTTGGATTCTTTTATTCTCCTCCACATCAGCTCTACAGAAGATAAGATTGTCATCAGCAAAAAGTAAGTGATTTACAGTTGGAGCTCCTCTGCATATTTTTACTTCTGAAATTTCCTTCCTCATCTCAGCATCTCTCAAAAGAGAGATTAAGCCCTTAAAGTAGAAAAAGATAAGGGGACAGCAGGTCTCCTTGTCTTAAACCCCTAAAAGGAACTATAGGGCCCTTTGCTTCCCCATTTATCAAAATCGAAAAGGACACAGACTGGACACAACACATGATCAAAGCAATAAAATTATGATGAAACCCCATGACCTCCATAACAAATTTTGTGAACCCCTATTCAACTCTATCGTAGGCCTTATTCATATCTAACTTTAAAGACATGAAACCCTTTTTTCCTTTCCTTTTGTGTTTGAGATAATGTACCAATTCATATGCAATTAATACATTATCAAAGATAAGACCACTGGGAACAAAAGTATTTTGATTCTCACTAATAACATCAGATAAGACAATTTTCAATCTATTAGAGAGAACTTTAGCAATAAGCTTGTAAACCACATTACACAAGCTTTTTTTTTTTTTTTTTTATAAGAAATAGACATCTTTCGTTCATTCCATAAGGAGTTACATCTGTGACTCAACAATTACAAGTCAAACTAAATACTATTCAAAGCTTCCCGTACGTAAATCTATGCGACGGCCTTGTCTAAATCAAAAAACTCTCAAAGAGAGTATCCACTCCATCTTCCAGCCAAACTTCATCCTCCCAAAGGAGAAGTAACCCATCTAACTCCATCCTCCAAAAGAGGAGGAGTAGCCACCAAAAGCTATGGACATAAGTCCAACAACCAACAAAAAAAGCCAACAAAACTAAAAAATACCAACAAAACATACCGACAAAGAGTCAGAATTACAACTACCTACGACACAACACAACCCAACCAAACAAACACTACAAACAGCAACCAAAGCAAGCCACGAAATCAGGATCAGTGTAGCGCGTGAAAGACACGCGCCACGCTGGGGAGGAGACAAACAGCCGGTCGAGACAGTGCCGGTGAACTGGGCCCTGAGCTACCACACACGGCTCTGACGCAGTGTGATACGCGGTGGCTTGCGCATGCCATGCGTTCTCTGTAATCCGCGCGTGGGAGCGACACGCCGCTCCAAATGGCACCCAAAGCGGAAGGCTGCTAGATCGGCGGGCAAGGGATCCTCCGGTGGTACGCGTGTAGGAAAAACTCCACCAGCGGAGCTCAGATCGACTCCTCCCGCTTATTCGGCCAAACCTGCAAAACACCAAAAAAACACAGAAATCGTCGTAAACGACGGTAGAGAGAGAGGAGAGGAAAGGGGAAGAGGAAGCTGAAGCTTCCCCTCCCCCCCAACTAAGATCGGACGAGAGAGTTTCTTGAGCGAGAGTCTGGGCGAGAGCACATTACACAAGCTAGTAGGCCTATAATCACTCACTTTAATGGGACACTTCTTTTTTGGAATAAGTGTAATATGTGTATGATTAAGAAAATGAGGAAAATGACCTGAATTCAAGGCATAAAGAACTGCTGAGGTAATTGAATTGCCCACCACGTGCCAGTATTTCTGAAAAAATATTGGTGACATGCCATCAGGACCTAGGGCCTTCATTGGATTCATTTGTTGTAGTGCTTCCTTCACTTCATCATCATGAAACTCCTTAATTAACTCCATATTTATTAGATCAGAAACTTTCCCAGCTAGAGGCTCCAAAAAAACCAAGGACTCGGTTGGATTAGAACTAGTGAACAGCTCTTGAAAATAATGAAGAATGACTCTATCCCTATGAGCCCTTTCCTACCATACAGCTTATATATGGAAATTAATGAAATTACAATAAATTTATATATTATTTTTTTTTCTCTTGATTCGTAATTAATGGGCGACCTTAATTTCATCATCATTGCACTATTCAACAGGTAATAAAAACGTTTGATGAATCAATATATCAACAATTGGAAAGAAAGATTTATTTCACCCAAAAACTAAAAGCACTTAACAAAGTAATAACGAATTCACTTGCCGAATCCTATTTGAGGTCCCTAGAGTCCATTAATAAAATATTAGAAAATGTATCATGTAAAAATAATTGAAAAAAATGTTACAACCACAAAAAGATTACATAAAAGAAATCTAATAAATTAATTAGACTTAATGTGATTTGTTAGATCTATTTTATAATAAGAGTAAATTTATAATCTGAATAACCACATCAAGTTATATCAGTCTGTAGGAATACTTTTGTGTACAAAATCTCTTTGTGTTGGGCGGATCTATTCCTTTTTCCTTTTTTTTTTTTTAATCTTTTTGATGGAACACTTGAGAAGTACACAACATTTCACTTAAAAATGACACTCAAAAAGATTGGGTAAAGATATGAAAATCCAATTAAACTACATTTCTTAGTAGGAAAAACATCACTCCAAAAAAAGATACTAGGAAAAAAGAAAATATTGAACCAGCACACAAAACATAATTAGCAAGTCTTCTTGAACATGACTTTCTTGGTGCAACTTCATTCAAAAAATGGCTCTAGCTGGAGACAGCAGTTTGGGGATTGAGCCGCTGCTAATACTTTAGAAATTATGTGCATAGTCGGCCTGAATTCTGGAACTTCATTTAAGCATTCAGTAGCAATCTCTGCAACCCTTACAAGCTCAGCCTCAACTTAGGGCATTGGAAATTGAAGGCGTTGGTCCAACACATCTTTAAGTTGAATACCCATCTCAATTAATTGATCAGATGACTTAACCGAGAAGATGAAATCGCCCGGATACTTTCCCATTATCACTTCTAATGCCAACACACCAAAGCTATATACATCACATTTCTCGTTTATCTTCATTGTATAAGCAAGTTCTATCAAGAAAAAAATAAAAACAAAATGAACAAAGTTTAACGCTTACGCATGCCAATGTTATCTCAGAACAAAATGACAATGAAATATATTACCTGGTGCTATATATCCATATGTGCCTGCAAAGGAAGTCCAATTGGATGAATCTAGCTCTAGAATCTTAGCAGTGCCAAAATCTGAAACATGGGCCTCGTATTGAGAATCCAACAAGATGTTGTTACTTTTGATATCCCGATGAATTATTGGTGGTGAGCAGTCATGGTGCATGTAAGACAAGGCATGAGCCACGCCTTTGACAATATTCAATCTCTTACTCCAGTCCAATCTTTAGCATCTTCTTCATTCTTCAACATTCTTGCCAAACTACCCATTTCTAGATATTCGTAAACCAAAAACGAATGTCTGGCATGCGAACAGAAGCAATGAAGTTTGACGATATTTCAATGTTGTATTTCTGATAATGCCTTTATCTCATTTAAGAATGTCTTTTGGGATCTTTTCTCATCGTCAAGTAGTTGGTGGAGTTTCTTCACAGCTACCATATCACCTTATGACAATTTTGCTTTATATGTTCTTCCATATCCTCCCTCCCCAATGCAATATATGTCATTGAACACTTCGGTTGTTCGTATGATCTCTTCATACATTTTTCTTCCATTGAAAGTGCTTGACACAAAAAGAAATCCTCCTTCATGCTTGTCGCTTTGTTCTAATTGGGAATGTCGATCTTTCTTTCTTCTTTGCAAAATTAGAAGAACTAGGAGGAAAACAAACAAAACCAAAAGTAATCCCAAAACAGGAAAAATGATTACGAACTTGGCTTTCATGTGGCCCTTTTATAAATGTTTGCATGGGGGTAGCCCTTTAACGTTACCGCACAATCCCTTGTTACCTTGCAAGGCTTCCAAGGGAGCAGCTAAAAATGCTTTACTGCTGGGAATGAGGCCTTGTAACTCACTGTAGGATACGTCAACATGCAACAAGCCATGCATTTCTTCATAGGTAGTCGGAATAATGCTAGAAAGATGATTGTGAGAGAGATTGAGCACCTCCAAGCTTTACATTTTGCTGATTTCTGACGGTATCTCTCCAGTTAAAGAGTTATAGCTTAAATCTAGTTTGGAGAGATGAAATAAGCTCATAAGCGAGATCGGAAGTTCTTCACTGAAATTGTTATGGCTTAAATTCAAGTGGTTCAATTTTGAGAACCCGTTACCAAGATTACGTGGAAGTGACGTGCACAATTTGTTCGAGGATATGTCTAGAAATTCGAGATTGGTCAATGACTCGAATTCTACATTTATGGCACCAGAGAGATGATTTCCATTCAACCACAATTTCTCTAGAGAAGTCAACTTTCCAAGTTCCTTTGGAATTGCCCCAACTATATGATTTAAAGAAAAATCAAGCACATGTAGTTGAATCCAGTTTCCAATCTCGGGTGGTATGCTACTGCTAATGTTGTTCCCACTCATTTTTAGAGTCCCTAATTTTAGACATTGTCCCCAATTACTTGAGATCTTACCATAAAAGTTATTGTGGCTTAGATCTATTATGATCAAGTTTGGATAAGAACCAAAGACTTGAGATATATCTCCAGTGAGTTGGTTTCCATTCAAGAAGACTCTCACTAAGCTCGTGCAATTTTTTAGGCTTTGCAGAACTCGACCTCTGAAACTATTGTTGAATATTGAAAATTTCTTAAGTGAACCACCATTTCAAATACTTTCGGGCAAGGAGCCGGTAAATTGGTTTCCGCTAAGTTGCAAACTTGCCATGTTCATAGAACCTCCGATTCCTTTTGGGATGGGACCGGAAAGTCGGTTATTACGAAGATGCAAGTCTTGTAAATTGCTCAAATTAGCAAATGAATGGGGAATCGGACCTTGGAGTTGGTTTTCGGCAAGCGCAAGACCTATTAGAGAATTTAGGCGGCCTATTTCTTCAGGAATGAAGCCAGAAAGTTGATTTTGAGAGAGGTTCAGAAACGTAAGATTTCTCAAATTACCTAAAGAAGTATGAATGAAACCTTCTAAACAATTATTGGAAAGATCAAGACTGGCTAGAGAATTTAGGTGACCTATTTCTTCAGGAATGTAGCCAGAAAGTTTATTTTTCCAGAGATAAAGATTGGTAAGATTTCTCAAATTTCTTAAAGAAGTTGGAATGGAACCTTCTAAAAAATTTTGGGAAAGACAAAGCTCGGTCAAAGAATTTAGGCAACCTATTTCCGGTGGAATTTTTCCTTAGAATAGGTTAAAGGACAATTCAAGATAGATAAGTTTAGACAAGTAGCTAATCTGATGCGGAATGTTCTGAAATAAAGCGTTCATAGAGAGATCAAGATATGCAAGATTTTGAAAAGACAAAAAAGAAAATCCATGGAGTGTACCTTGTAAGCCGGAGCTAGTAAGGTTCATTCTGACAACACTTCCAGCAGGGTTGCAAGAAATACCGAGCCAAATGCAGGGAGCTGTACTGTGGTTTGAATTTACAGAAGCATTGGGAAGAGAAGTCCATGAATGAAGGCGAGATTGGGTTTGATTTGAAAGGGTATTTTTCCATTTGAGAAGTGCAGTAGCTTCTGCAACAGAAGCAGCATTTGACGATAAAACCACATTATGAATGAACAAGAAAAAAGAGAGCAGGGTGCATAATTTCTTGAAGGTTGATGCTGCCATTCTTTTCATCTCGAGTATACGTAGCGTCTATTAGTTAATGGCGTTATTTATAACAACCACTTGCACCCTGTCAATCGCTTTCCGTTGTTCTATTTTTATTTTTCGTCGGACTTTATGCAACCGACTCAAACTTACAGTTCTACATTGTAGGCCTCATTATAAATCTTGATGCTCCATAGCGTGCCGGCATATGTCAACTAACAGGAAGGATTCTTATTTTATGTTAGGTGAAAAGGAATCAGGGATACATAATAAGGTTAATACAGCTTATGGATAAATTAAGTTATATGAAATTCATATATTATTTCTTTTTCACTTGATTTGTAATTAAGGGGAGACCTTAGTTTGCACCTGTTTGCATAAATATTTCTTATACTACACCAACCTTTTAAAGTTATTTTTTACGATGTCATCTTCTCAGTTCTACAGGAGGCATACCTGAGCTGCCACAATGCAGAGGAAGACTGTAAGCAGGCTTAAGAAAAAGGGACCAGCGCTGGGTCTCGAGCCTGCCATGAAATAGACAACAAGAAGGAATAATACTGGTAGTACCAGGTCAAGTGGAAGGTCGCTTGTAGTTCTAGCCACAAAATATGCACCTTGTCTGTACATGTCAGCCGCTCTTTCTTTACTCAACAAGGCTCTTTCTTGAGGGAATGTGAAGATCGCTGTGAAGACAGGAAAGAATCCCCAGAAGACACCGATGAAGAAAAGTAGTCTGCCTGCAATGGAAGTTGGCTAAGTTCTATGTTGGGCTGTATATTTCCAATATATGCAGAAGAGTAACACATAAAGTTAATGCTTTCATGAGGATGGTGATATTGAAAGGAGTTTTAACATTTTAAGAAGCTTCTTTTGACCGGGCCTAGGATAATGCCATTGAATTTTCCTATGAAATGGATTTTTTTTTTTTTTCCATTTTTAAATCTCTATGAAATGGGAAGTTATGATCTGATCTGTTACCTGTAGTCCAGTTTGCATATATAACTTCTTAAAAAAAATTAAAAATTAAAAAGCATAGCTATTTGACATTCCTTTCCTTTTTGCTTGGTGTGTTCCTTTCTCTGTTTCTATTACTGTCTGATATGTTTGATCATCATCTCTTTCAGTTTTCCTCAATGGGACAATACATAATCACATAATTAGACAATACAGAGATGAAGAAATATGAATAACAGAAGAGAAGCAGTGCATTTCTCAGAACCAATGGTTATATTGATGGCATTGGAGAGGAAAACTTCGGGGGGAAATGGTAGATGATTGAGTTGGTAAAAACATGCTTGGAGTACATGGTTATATTCTCCAATGCCAACTGGAAAATATTTTACGATCAGTTGTCCATATTATTGCTCTTTCTGTACACACAAAAACCTTTTTATCAGTACGCGTAGCGACTCCGACTGGTCTTTCTGGTGGAAAACAGGGGACCTTTTTTTAGTACCATTGAGGTCACTCAACTAGTAGAATTTGATAAGGAATTGGTCTACCTGTTCTTGCATGCCTTTGGGGCTGTTACTATCAGACTGCCACCACAGTAATCCCAAGATAAATGCAGTAGAGAGAAGAACTTGAGTGATTCTCAACCAGCTAAAATACTCATGCCGCCGTTCTTTGATTCCTCTCCAGAACAGTATGGAATATTGTTCCCGCCAGCTTGCCCCCCCTTGTCGCTTTGGATAAGAAACCTTTAATTTGGCTTCTTCATCAAGCGGTATAGGAATCAGAACCTTCTTCTTTTCATTTTCTGCTACTCGTGTCTCGTAGGCCTCCACCAGATACTGCTTTTAAATAAAAGTCATTAGGAAGAACCATAGCTTTTGATGTTTTCAGGGAAAATCTCGTATATTTTTTTAAAAAAATAATAGTATTCATCATTAAAATAAATTTATTTTTTTTATATTTATCTTTTCTTTAAATAAATTGGTGAAATTTGAATACTCCAAAACTAAAAATATCTGGTATAAAATCATCATTTATGGTATAAAATCTCTTCTTATCCTCATCTTTTCTAAAATTAATTATTTTTCTAATATCAAATTGTGGTCCATATTAAACCTTGTACGTAACCTGTTACAGCGACTAGGTTCACTCTCTGACACTTTGAACGCGCTAATATCATTTCTTTATAAATTGTCGTGTTATGCCGTTTGGACGACCAAAACTTTGGGAGCATTGAAGGATGGCCAGCACTGCTACCGCTGCCCACAACCCTGCTTTGGACCCGGACACGGATGCTCCGGATGATCCGGGTCACGAGTTAGCCGAGTTTGGAGCCGGGTGCTTCTGGGTGTGGAGCTGGCTTTTCAGCGAGTGGTCGGGGTGGTGAAAACTGAGGTCGGGTACTCTCAGGGTCACGTCCCGGATCCGAACTACAAACTGGTGTGCTCCAAAACCACTAACCATGTGGAGGTGGTGCGGGTCCAGTTTCAATCCGAAAGTTTGCCCCTACACCAGTCTCCTCTCTCTC